>OX596129.1:4989195-5328606 GCA_951394315.1 Lactarius evosmus | reverse complement strand
CCCTAAACCCTAAACCCTAAACCCTAAACCCTAAACCCTAAACCCTAAACCCTAAACCCTAAACCCTAAACCCTAAACCCTAAACCCTAAACCCTAAACCCTAAACCCTAAACCCTAAACCCTAAACCCTAAACCCTAAACCCTAAACCCTAAACCCTAAACCCTAAACCCTAAACCCTAAACCCTAAACCCTAAACCCTAAACCCTAAACCCTAAGGTGTGCTGGTGCTTACGCGCCATCATGTCCTAAAGGGGGACGGTCCCTGGGGTGGGGTTAGGGTTACAACTCGGCAGTCTTTGACGTAAGTCCCTTGTTGGCCCCTTGACGCGCGCTTACACCCCCGTCATGTCGTAGGGTTCGCATCACGTGATTCGTCACGTGGAGTCACGCGCAGCACGTGCTCTCGGAATTTCCCGGTGAGTCATGTGCCTCTTGAATTGGTAATTCATTGCTTTGTCAGTCACGTGACCGGCGGCTCGGGTATCTCGGTCATTGGTAAGTCACTCTTAAAAGAATTCACAACCAGGTCTTGGTGTGTTTGACGAATGAGACTAATTGGTTGGTTTTCTTTGTGACAGGTCCGTGCGTTGTCTTGGCATGGTCCGTGCGCTGCTCCGGTGTTCTCTCTGGTCCCCAGCCTATCCCCTGGCTCCCGGTAAGGTTCAAGCTCAGCTTGAAATCGTCCTGATCAGCCTATAAAGGCCAAAGGTAGGAGCCGGGGGAAACCCCATCCCCCTTGACCACTTACCTCCACTCAGTTGACTTTGTTTCGTCGCGCCCCCCTCCCTAAACCCTCGCGAGGCCAACACACATGACTTCTCAGTATAACTTTGATTCTCTTTCTTCCGCCCCATCAAATGTCGACAGAACCAATCCTACTAGCTTGCTAACCACGAGTGGTTTTCCTGGGTCTCCACAGCAGCTCCACGTTCGACGCAGGCAAGTCTCAGCTCAACCAATGACGCCGACTCCTGCCAGACATTCTCAATGTGCGTACCATCGCTTGTCTTTAAACTAAAAAATGTACATTGACATGTCACCACTGTCAGCTTCTGAGCAAGTCAACCCCGCACAGCATCAACCTGCTCAGTCACTGACATCGCCACCTGTCAGACACTCTCCATGTGAGTTTTCTCTTTTTTTTTGGATGTGCCAAACTCAAAACTACGTGTTGGCGTGTCACCACCATCAGCTTCCACCATGCCCACTCCCGCACGGCCCCAACCTACTCAACGACTGACACTGCCATTTGTCAGACGCACCCCACATGAGTCTTCAATTTTATTTTATTTTGGATGTGCCAGACTCAGACCTATGCGCCGATGCGCCACCCCCAGCCCCTGAGCACGCCACTGCATCAGCTCCTGCACGACCTCAATTTCGACAACTAGCACCGTCACCCATGTACCCTGGATCTCCCAATAACACGCAAGACCCCAATTTTGACATGGACGTTGAGCCTGAGGTCCATCCCAGATTCATCGAAGAGGTTGGCCGTTCAATGGGGTTTGTGGCAGCGAACGATGAGTATCGAGATAGCCTTCACACCATCCCGAAGGCATTTATATTCACTACACCGTGTTATATCAAATGCTGACGTGTGGTCAGATGGGGAAGGGAACACCTAAAGGGCAGATGCAAACTAATATTTTCCAGATTGGCCTCCTCTTTGCGTTACTAAAAGAGTGCCGCTCCATCTCTGAATCCCTCCACGTTGTTACGGCCGAGATCCCGAGTTCCCAAGAAAGCACGCCGCCGAGCTGCCCGAGCCGGCCCGCGTTGGACAACTACGAGCAAGACCTCGACACTGAGGCATTAAGAGAAGCCTTAATGAGAAAAGGCGATATGAGCATGTGGACATTGCGTCCCAGACCAGCTAAGTCCTACTCCCCTGTTGAGAGTAGTGATGAAGAAGCTGACGACCCCTATAAGCAAGATGAAGCTCGCGCGCGCGCCATGTACGCGCACTTCTATGGGCGTGATAGCCCAGAGTCACGTGACTCATCACGTGAGGCATCACCTGAGCGTGTGTGCCTCGGGTATGCTGCAGCCGGTTACCCGGTTGATGACGACATGGACTAGGCCTGCGTGCCTGTTTACTGATGGACTTTCTGATGGACGCCTCATGTACTGTATGGGCGCTGCCTCGTGTCTGATGGATGTCAGTGCCTTTATAGGCCGGTCCAATTATGTTTCTCCTTCGTGTTTCAGCTTGTGGAGCCGGAGCCCTTATGGCTATTGGCTAGAGATAAGGACTTAAGGTTCGTGCTGAGTCCGAACCTTATCTACTAGTAGTATAAGTACTAGCTTGTCTTCGCATGTATTCGCTATCTTGAGTTTTTCAACAATCCGCATCACAGTTCTCCCCTGCTTTCCTAAGGGCCTTAGTTGGTCTTCTTCACCAAACCCTTAGACGTTGTCTTGTTGTGCCGCTTCTTAGCGAGCCGTTTCCCTTTGGTTTTCCCTTCGTCTCTCAGTTGCAACCACTATTGCAGTGGTTTTGCCTTGGTTGTCGCGTGCAATACAAGCGTTCTGAGAACCCCAGTTCAAGTCGAACTAGACGGCCGGTGCGACTGTAACACACGTGAACCGTGTAATGATGGCCGACATCCACGCCCGCCTTGAGGAGACGTTCTCCCTCACGATGGAACATAAAGTAAGTTCTTGGTTCATAACTTAGCCGACAGTCGACTGACACATGCAGATGAATATACACCTCGTTGCCAGGGAAATACTGCTAGATCACAATCGCGTGTTGTACATGAAGATGCATGTCAATGTAGAGGTAAGTTAAACATGTTCATTCAATGCACAGCCAGTTGTGTTGACACTTGCTGCGTGCAGGAGAGGCTTCGCGAAAAACAGACGGAGCTACGCTTTGTTAATATATTTGGCAACTTATCCCGACAACGACTACTAGGAGTGGTAGTTCGGCATACTTGTTCCAGCTTGCGAAACGCGTACCGGGAGATGGTAAGGACGGCTTTTAAACCTGGCAATCTATTGACATGCTCCAAGCTGCGTGATAGCGTGATCAGTACCAACACTTTGCCATTAGACGACTTCGCAGGCAATGTGGTTAACCGATTTGGAACTGGTCGGGTCCCCATTGGACGTTCAATCGTCAACCACATTGCTCTGTTGGTGAGTATATGATTACCATACTGAAACTAATCTGATGTTACTATGCAGCGCCGGTTTGCCTTCGAAAACCCCTATCTCCTGGATCACGAGGGCGAAGACGAGGATGATGACGAAGACTCTTAGAGCTTCAGCCAGGGTACAAACACACCATCGGAGATCATCGACCCTGAAGAGATCTTGCGACCACCCAGTGCATTGTCGGCCGCTCCCCCACGTCACAAGAAACGCAAGCGCACTGCGCACACACCTTCTGTTGCTGTGTCACACAAGGGCAGCGACTTTTGGTCCATGGTCGATAAGTGGTTCATCGCTCGCATGCAACCAGATCAATTGGGAACTCCATGGTCGTCGCCAGGGTGGATAAAGTAAGTATTATCATCATGAGATAATATCCGGCTCTCAGTGACATTACCACCACAACAGTTACATTGACGAAACTATAGAACGTGACCGCGCAAAATTCAAGCCCACTCCAAATGTAAATCCCTTCCTTGACGACAACCCAGCAAACGATGTGGGCGATTATACTGGCAGAGGCGTGGTTGGGAATACCTTGGTCCCTGCGATCGGTAGCACAGTAGGGTTTCTCGACTACATGTAATTGCGTTGTTATTTTTGTTCGGATACCAAATACACACATTTCTGGATATCATGGTGTGACAATATTGGGCCAAAACGTACTGTAAACATCACATGAGATATCTGTGACCCTGGTTGCAGGACACAGCCAGGAGGTCCCCCAGAACGCAGAATGTGCATCCTGGGGCCATTCAACGCCTTGTCCCCCATGTGCCTGCTGCTGCTATCAGTTCCCACGACAGGGCCAGCCTGCAGAGACACCAGAATATACCCCCCAATATCCAATACGCCTTGTCCCCTGTGTGTTTGCTGCTGCTATCGGTTCCCACCGCATGGCCAGCCTGTGGAGACACCAGAACATACCCCCAATATCCAATACCAGTACCAAGGGATTGGGGTATAATAGCCGGCGGTAATTCCCTTTTAAGACCGAGTGCAGACTCACAGCATGCCGAGGGCAGACGCAGTGCAACCTCAGGATGCTTCGGCTCCTGTTATCAGGAGGACTTAAGGACATTGCCGTGGTTCCATTGAGTCTGTCCACCAGACGTGACATACATACTGACCCGCTTCATGTTTCACTGGTTTCCGGGCAAATTTTGGAGTATATTCAGGGTCAGTGTCCGGCCACGCCGGGACGCACTCAGTAATTAACTCAGTTTATGGACACTAAGTACGGCGGCCGGCCTGCTCATTTTGAATTCATTCCCACTTTTGGTGCAGCCGGCACACTGTCATAGCCGAGCCGTCCTTAGGATACTCAGATTTCCTGGCGGTGTAGCGCTCCATCGTTTTGAAAACGGCTGTAAGTATAAATTGACTCAAAGCCAAAACGGGAACCGACCATCCCGGGCGCCGATACAGCGGCTCACGCGCCCACGTTTGACAAAGCTCACTAAGTCCGAACACGCGCCATCATCACCGGCCACAACGACGACGACGACGACCGGAATAGCGGGACCAAAGGAGATAGCTAGCTAGTGGTCCAGAAATGTTTCTACCCCGCCGTCACCCTCGTTTTTCCCTCCTGCTCGCATCTCTCATCCTCACCGCACTCCTGCTTTTACTCCCACAATCGCCCCTAGCCGCGATTCAGTCGTCTGCTGGCCCTCCCTCACCTAGTCGACCCCTGAAATCCTCCGTAGTCCATCAAGGCGTTGCTGCGCGGGTCCGACGTGCCGAGCGCGCCTATCAGAAGATGCTACGGGGGCGCGACGCCCTCATCGCAAAAGTGGGGCCCGAACCCCGCGATGTTGTTCTGTCCGTCTTAGGTCTTTTGTCTAGTCCTCAGGTCGTAACATACTGACACCGTACAGATTCCCACCGGACAAGGATCCATGGCCGCCATATACAGTTTGTGAGTTGTGGTTCCTAAGCTAAACGTTTGTGGGCGCGTTACGATTTAGCCTACAGGGGACTTTTTTCCACCTGCCTTTTCCTGCCCACACGAGCTGGAACGCATAGGAGCACTCGGCGACGGAGGGAAATGGGTCTGTGGGCTATCGCAGCTGCAAGAAAAGGAGGACTGCATTGTCTACTCTGTTGGTACGTTCGAACCATCGTCATCAATCTTTGAGACCACGTTCGACTCCTGCCCACCCCACCCCCTTCAGGATCCCCTGCGGATGCATCTTTTGAAGCTGAACTTCTTGCTCGCACCCGTCATTGCCAACTTTTTGTCTTTGATCACACTGCGAGGTCCCTTCCTCGTTCACTTTCTGCCCCCGCCTCCCTACCAAGCGCGCTCGGCGAGTTTTATTCGTCGTGGGACGTGCCAAGTTCCGAGAACCAACACGATTTTTGGGACTCCCGAGGCACTGCACAGCGCTCCCACTTCAAGCCGTACCGGATCGCCAATTTCGACGCTCACGCAACAGGGGATAACCCCAAAATGTACACGCTGGAGTCTCTCATGCGTCAGAATGGTGCGTGCATGAACCACACGTGTCGGTTTTTTTTTGTTTTTTTTTTAACTTTCTACACTCGCAGGACATACACACATTGACATGTTGAAAATCGACCTCGAAGGATGGGAGTTTGATGCTCTTACCATTTTCCTCTTACCAAACTCAGATTTCACTTCCCAAAAACCGCGGGTGCCACCCGTGTCGCAGATGTTACTCGAGTTACACCTGTGGAATCGCGAATTTTCCGACTTGCTCAACTGGTGGACCGTACTGGAGAGTGCGGGTTTGCGTGCGGTAGCGCGGGAGCCAAACTTGGTATATCAAAACTATAATCGCATACAAGGTGCAGAGCTCGCCGAGGTGTGCTGCTTTTCCATTTCTTCGAAATCATAGCTAACCTGCGCTGGGTATAGTATACGTTCCTCAACATTGCAGAGCCAAACGTATTTATTTCTGAAGATGGCACATCCCCGTTATCTCCATCTTGGCCCGCGCTGCAGAACTCTCAAGTCCCTGATCACGAGATGCCTTCGCCTCTGGCCCCCATCCACGAAGACGATTAGTAACTTCGCTGAACGGTCGGATGGACGCCTGCGAAAAAAAGCACATAGACTTTTTGAGCCAGTGACATCTATATATATATATGGAAGAGCCTGTGTATTTGGGATCTCGTTTTGATGTAGTCGATTACCGTACCCACCTTATTTTCACGATACAAGCGCGCACTCACATCCGTGGAGCCACAGTAGTAGATGCCGTGACGCGCTATGCTCCACTCGATACCTCTTATCGTCTACTCATGTATGGAACGCGGATATTGGAACCCATTCGCAGGTCGTGAGAATATCACTGTACATTCAACAGATCCGATAGTCATTATCCGGTACATAAAAAAACATTAATCAAGCATGGCTGAGAGCAGACGAGTTTCAAGGGTCCGTAGGGTGCGTGTAAGCAACATGCGCGACACCAAACTCGACCACGGGCGGCCCCAGGTTTTCGTGCTCTCTCCCGCGAGCTGCCCGCGTGGGCATCGATACGAGCACCGACAGATGGACAGGCTCAGACGGCGGCTGTAGTGGCGAAAGGGATGAGGCAGGCGGTTCTAAGGAAGATGCTAACCCGGCAGTGGTGGTCGCGGAAGGTGACCACGAGGGAAGGTCGGACGCAGCAGGTGGTCCAGTGGACTGCTGACTTCTGCCGAAGAACGGGACGCGCCAAGGCCGCTGTGGTGACCATGAGGCACGCCAAGATCCCACGCCCCGCCGTAAATGCCCGGATGTCTGGGGTGTAACGGGAACGAGCGTGGCGCCGGCTACAGGCTGACGTGAGGCAGTGCCCACGGCGTATGCTTAGCATACTGTATGGGTATTGTCGGGGGGGTAGCGTTACGCACAAGTATTCCTGCCCATCCTTTTTCCGGATCGTGAGCAGGGGACCCAGGGGGGATGTGCACCTCCCACAGCACGGGCTTGGGGGCCAGAGGGTCGGCGTAACGCTTGCCATTGCGCGGTGGTGGCACATATGTCCCTGCTGCGATGGCTGCGAGGATGGTGGCGTTACGTCGGCGGCGCAGATGGACAGAGCGCGCAACGAGGGCGCCGAAGATCACGAAGAGGATGGAAAGAGTAGCTGTTGGTGGCACTCAGTCAGTGCCCTCTAGCTACTACAGAGAGAGGCGTCGCGCTGACCGACGAAGGTATACACTGGTGAACTAGGGATTAAGGACTGAAAGAGCTAGGATGTCGAGAGAGCAACGCACGATAGAGAGAGGTGGGGTTGCCATTGCTTGGGACCAAGTCGCCGGAAGGGGGAGAGGGTGGGGACGCGTCGGGGGGGAAACTGGTCGGAAATGAGGGGGTAGACATGGTCAAGAGAGTAGGCGCGAAGAGTGCGCGGATGGGGGTGGGTCATGGTGTGTGTGTGATTGGAACAGCCTCGGAGCCGTATGTGGGAGTGCATCAAACACGGCTTAGGTGAGCCTCACTCCAACTGTAGCTCGTCATGACGAACAACCGCCGCTCGCTCAGAACAAGACTCGGCTGTATATTGTCTTCACTCCTCGTCGCCTCTCTTGCATCCTTCCTCTCCGCTCTCTTTCTGCTCTCCCATCGTACTCTCGAGCTCACCGTAGCTAGCCGCCATCCGACTTCGGTGGACGATCTTGGTTTGACCATCACCCATGTAGGTCCATCGTCCGAAAGGTCGTTCGTGTGGGACCCCGGTGAAAGATATCTCGCCTACCTTCCTCACAGCGGTTTCCACAACCAGCGCATCGCACTCGAAAATGCCCTCGTCCTCGCTCGCATCCTAAATAGAACGCTTCTGGTACCGCCTGCCCACCTTGGAGGCAATATCTTCGGCTACCACAAGTTTGACGAACTCTATCGTCTTTTGGTACACTCGGGAAAGCAAGGTTTGCTCCACTGTTCAAAAGTCCCTACACGCGTCTCCCCGCCCGAGTGCTGGGACTACTATGACTACACCCACGTCTCATGGGATTGGCTCGTGGATCTGTCCTCCATCGCCGTAGAGCAACCTCTGTTTCACCACGAGCTCTTTACCTACCCTTGGCTTGAGAACCCGCCTCCAGGCGCTAATACTCTGAGGCTCAGGGACCAAACAGCGTACGACTTTCGCTTCGTCGACTACACACCTGCCCCAGATGCGCCGCCCCACCCGCGCTACCACATCTCGTACCCAATTGCCACGCTCGCCGCCTCGGACGCTCAGCTCATCCAAGTCGGCACCCTTTTTGGCTCGGCGCGTCTCCACCTCACCGAGCGCGGGCACCGCGCAGCGCGCACGGCGATCCGCGAGAGCATGGCGTTCGCAAACCCGTATCTGCGCCGCGCGTCCCTGGCTGCTGCGCAAGCGCTCGGCGGCCCAGACGCATTCCTGGCGGCGCACGTCCGCTTGGGGAACGGCCCGTTCCTCATGGCGCAGGCACAGACCGTGCGTGTGACGTGGTACCGCCTCGTCGCGTGCGCACTTCGTGGGGCCAATGCCAGCGCGGGCGGCAGTGCCGAGGTGCATGCGCTCGAACGTCGGCTGGTACCCGCCAACGCGGGGCTCCCGCCGCCGACGCGCGACGCTTTGCGCGTGGATGTCGACTACGTGTCGCCTGTTGTGCCACCTGGCGGAAGTGCGACGCGGGCGAGGGCATGTGCGGGAAAGCAGCAACAGCACGAAGAGCGCGCGCTGGCCGCGCTGAACGTGCCACTGTTTATCGCGACGGACATGGAGGACGCGCACGCGCTCGCGCCGCTGCGTGCAGCGTTCCCGTGCATGGTCTTGCTGCGGGATCTGGTGGTGTCGGAGGTGCGTGCGTTGGGGCGGCTGGTGAGCGCGGAGGATGGCGTAAGACTTGGGCCATTTTTGGTGCCACTGCTAGAAGCGGCGATTGCGGCACAAGCTTGGGCGGTGGTGGGGACGGAAGGGAGCACTTTTAGTGCATACGTCGAGGACTTGCTGTGGCCACGGGAACATGGGCGACAGATTGTAGAGCGTGGGTGAGGAAGGGCTTGTTTTACTTTGAACAATTTCACCATTTTGGCTTTCGTGCCACCGCGCGTAACTCCCATACTTGCACGAAAACCCGTGACCACTTGCGATGGTGGGGCTGATGGGGCTAAAAGACCAAGACCAATGGAAAGAAAGAACTTCCATTACAAAGAAGGATTACCAAAATAAGAGCGGAAGGGCAAGTCGATTCACGATTTACAGACGGACACAGAGCGGACGAGCGCGACGAATGCTGAGCGCTGAGGCGTATTAAAGAGGCGGTGTAAAAGGATGGGGCTCGACGAGGGTCAAGTCCGGAGCAGCGGCCGGGTAGAACGGAGGACGGTAAGGAAGGATCGAAGAAGAGATGTGTTTCCATTACCGGTGCTTTCAGTTGTGGTGGGATTACTCTGTTGCCCCGAGTCTCTGCAATTTTGAGCTGGCAATTGCGAGAATGCCGCTAGGGTGGCAAGCGGCCATCTATCTGCAGGCGAACCGTGGCCATGTGGGGTAAACTGGTTGCCCGTTCGCCAACCGATCCACGGAGCCCCGCGGCCTTCTGAAGATGGTGATCAATGAGTAAATTACCTGAAAAGGTCAGCGAGGCGAAAGGATTGGAAAGGATTGGAACAGCTTCCTGCAGTGAACGTCATGATCAAGACTGTCAATAATTGTCATTCGATTGACATTTCAGTGGTGCGAGACACGGATTAGTGTTGATGGACGCGGTCACGGGCACACTAGAGTAGTGATCCGAGGCGAGGCCCGCAAGCGAGGCAATTGCGACGCTAAGCAGAGCTTCCAAATCGCTCCATTCATCTTCATCTCGTCTCTTTAAACCCACTATCCATGTATTTTCCTTTCTTCTCTCTCCCTAGAGACGAGGGGGGCCTCCTTCCCTCCCTCCAATGCCTACCCAAAATACCCACTTTCAAGACCCTTACGAGCTTGACCTGACCTCAGGCTAGTCATCGTCCCCCCACACTGGGCTTATCTCTGACCCCTTCTCCACCAGTCGCCGCTCTTGCATTTCTCGTCTGGGACATTCTCATAACCCTTGATCAAGAAGTCGATGCCATCTGGACGTGCGTCCCTCTCATCCTCTCCTCATCCCTCCCTCACATCCCCCTTAGGAAACCAAACAGATATTATACCAAATGGTTGTTCCTTTTCATCCGCTATTTCGCAGTGGCCATGGAAATGTCAGTCCTTTATTTTCGCCCTTGTAGACCGTCATATTTTATTCATCCCATCTCAGTGCCCTGCTGTTCGTAGGCACTCGACTCGCCATCAGTTTGAATTATACGTACAGCGACTGCGTCAAATGGTATATCTTTCAAGAAGTCGGCACCCAAGCTCTCATAGCGGCCGTCGAGTTCATCCTCATCGTTCGCGGTTTGTTATCTCTTTTTATTTCCTTATTGCTATTCTGATGATTCACCTGTTTCAAGTACACGCCTTGTATGACCGGAGCCGCATCCTTACCTCGATTCTCGTCTTGCTTTTCATCGTAGAGAATGTCGTCATGATCGTCACCCTCGTCGGGGTTGTTCCCAACATTGGCTTCGATAGCATCTGCATCGTCGTACGTTCCCCACCAAGGCTCCTTCTGTTTGCGTACGACACTCCATCCCCTTCTCCCCCTCCCTACTGTCCTTACTCTCTTACAGCGTCGCCTTTGTCTCCTTCGAGACGGTCCTCTTTCTCCTTACCCTCTTCAAGTTTATCGTTGCGCTCCGCAGTGGCTGGGGCAGCACCCCCGTCCTCTACCTCCTCGTCCGCGACGGCACATGGGCCTTTATCCTCATCTTTGGTTCGTGCCGCCTCCCGTCTCTTCTCCCATTCACCTCAGTCTCATCTTTTGCACCCAGTGACCCTCTGCGTTAACGCTGGCTTCTATCTTGGCGAGGGAGACTCCGCCATGTCGTCGATTGCCTTTCCCTGGCTCCTCTCCATCGAGGCGTTTGCTGGCGCCCGCATCGTACTTAACCTCCACGCGCTCTCCTACGACGTGTCGGCCGACTCGCGTGGCTCGAACTCCGGTGCCGGCACGTTGTCTTCGCACATCGTGTTCACGGGCAACCCCTCGGTCGCGGACCATCCGCGCACTGCGAGCGTGAGGTGGGACTGGGGCGGCCGGCAAGAGAGCTCATACGATGGCAGCCGCAGCCGGGGCGGGAACGGTACTGGGACCGGTACGAGGATAGGTACAGGAACGAGCACTGAGAGCTACGAGATGACGTGGACTGGCGCGAGCGCGAGCGCGAGCGATCCCGATGTCAGCTCCCACCGCAAGCACCGTCCTGGGACTGGGAAGAGCTCATCAACGTCTGTGACCAACTATACCAGCCGTCACGCGCACACGGGTACCATCGATATCGAGGAGGGAGGCGTGGTGTAGAACCGGAGAGTCACTATGTGTCTTTCTCTTGGTGTGGTAGGTATGCACCTTGTCTTTGATGCACCACTTTGGGGCTGATGATGGATCAGGTGATGTCCGGTGACTTGCCAACACCGTCAGGTATGCTGCGGCGTGTTGTGCTCCACAGATCCGCCATTGCTGCGCTGCCAAGGCAGACACGGACCCACGCCCGCGTACCAACACAACTCAAAGTCACTTGAATGCGCTCCCGTCATCGCATCCTAGTGGGTGGACTGAACGCGGTTCTGGTCACCGCCTTGGTTCGGTTCGGTTCGGTTCGTGGGAAGAGACTTATGGAACGTGTCTCTGGGAAACGCGGTTCTTTTTCCCTTGTACCAAAGCAGCTATTTGTTAGGAACGCTGTGTAGGTACGACATATATACCTCGGCTTGTTTGGTAGATCGATACAATTGCGGTGCAGTGCAGCACAGCGCCGACTTTTGGGCCGCTCTTACAACGTGCCAGGGCCCGTGTGCTGTGCATGTCATAATTGTTTTTACTCGGCTACGTCTCCGCTACTTGTCAGCGAACCCACGCACTGGGTAACCCCAGCGCTTGGTGGCGGGTCGCAGCATTTCGATACGACGGCTCCCTTATTCTTGTCTCTTGTTCTAGCCGTCCCCTGTTCGTCGTTGCCAGCGTTTTCTGTTGTGCGCAGTGGACACCTGTGGGAGACACATTTGACAGCGTGCTTTTATTTTTGACTGATCCTCTATTGTTTTTCCCAGACGACTCCGGATTTGGCGTGGCGACGCTGCGAACCCCGTAAGTCCCAAACCTATTCTCCTGTGCAAACCTTAGCTTTGTATACGTACAGCAAAAACGAGTACAAGGATGACATGGCTGTGGCACCGAATGTTTTTTTTTCCCGTTAAATACAGAACGTGCGAGCCAACGAACGAGATAACCAACCACCCACAGTTAGTCGACGCACCCACATCCAAGACACAGTAGCAGCACCACTGCACACGTAAGGAATATCAAATGGGATTCTTTGGCTCATCGAAACCGTCTCCATACCCTACTACTTGGACACAAAGCTCCTTCCCCTCAGGCTTCCTCTCAGGTCCCATGCCGGTCATGGCCCCGGGCTTCTCGTACTCGCCATCAGCAGTCTGGCAGGCCCAGCCGGTCATGGCCATCCCTCAACCTCCCATGGTCATCCAAGTACCGGTACCAGTACAGGTTCCAGTCCAAGTCCCCTACCCCGTCCACGTGCCCGTACCCGTCGCCACGCCAGTGGCAGTCCCATCCCCCGTGCTCCCTTCAGCCCCCACCTACGCATATGTGCAGTCTACCACGGTCACCCCGAGCACCAATACACTGCACCTCCATACGACGGTGCCCTCTCCAAAGGTTTCTCACTCTATCGTACTGGCTCCCCCCACTCCCCCGCCTGATCGTTCCCCACGGCATCATGCGCCCCCGTTGCCTGCCCATGATCAGTGGCAGCACTTTGCGCAGCAGCAGGGCCAGTCCCCATCCGTCAATATCTTTGTCCTCCCCTCGCCGATGCAAGGGCAGATAGTGTTGCCCGGGAGCACGCCCGGGCCCGGCCAAGCGCCACAACTACCCCAAGTGTCCGTCTATCCTCCTCCCGCGTGAGGATCGCTGAGAGAGAAACTCTGCCTGATAGGACTTCTGCTGTATCCGTGACAAATGACGACGATGCTTCGAGCGGAGATGACTCGGACAGCCAGGATGACCCTCACCACGACCACGACCACGACCACGACTCTGACTCTGACACACGAAATCCCACTCCGACCACTCCTCTCCATCCCGTATCGAATCTTACCTTTTCAATTCCATCATCTGGACTACTGCTCTCGGCCCTCGTCATATCTAACCAGCTACCCCAACTCCCACCTTCGCATTAACACTGAGAAGCTCGACGTGGGGTCGCAAGGTAGTGTCGTTGCGCTGGAACGAGCGCAGTTGTGCGTTCCGGAGCTTTTGTATCAGATGTGTTTCCGACTCCTGCAGAATTGTTCATGACCTGTTAGAATTTTAACGATCTCACGATGCCCCCCACTATTACTTTAAGATTGCCTGTATACATAATATTACCTTGTTTTGATATCCGATGAATGAACAATCGAAATGTCTACGTTGTGAACGATGGCGATAGATCAACACGACGTGCCTAGCGCGTCCGTCTCCTCATAGCTCCCACTTTGCCCTCGATGCTAGCAATCTCGCCCATCAGTGTGTGATAACGCTCCTCAAGGACTTCCAACGCGTCCTCATCGCCTTCCGGAGGCGGGGAAGACGATGACGGCGAAGGCCGCGTTGGGGCCTGCGCGTCCCACGGAGACGCAGCACCCGGCCTCTGCGGCAGCAGCGTGGCGGTCGGTGTTACACTGCGGCGCGACAGCATGGACATCGCCGAGCCGGGCCGGGGCCCAGGGCTGGGACTGGGACTGGGCGGTGCGTCGCTAGTGCTGGCGCTTGCGCCGTCGCTTTCCTCATCGTCGCTGGTGGCCAACGCGAGCGCGAGCGCGCTGCTGATGGTGGCCGAATCGCCACCGTCAGGGCCCATTGTCCCGTTGGTGAAGTTCAGCGGGGCGGCGTGCGTCGCGAACCGGAGCGTCTTCGTCTTTGCCCGCGCGCCGCCGGCAGAGGCGAGCGCGCTGCGGGGCGTGCGGCCGGCTTCGAGCACCTTTTTCCGCGCGCTGAGCCCGATGCAGTCGACGAGCTGGCGCATGGCCTCGCGGTCCGAGACGGCGCGCCGCGGAGCTGTGCGCGTGCGCCGGAGCGTGCTCGGACGCGCGAGAGTTCCCTCCCCTGTCCCGGTGCTAGTCCGCCGCATAGGCGTCTTGAGCTCGGTCCCGGCATTCTCTAGCGGTGTTTGAGGAACTGCGACGTCGTACACGCTGCGCGTGCGCGGCGCGGCTGGAGACAGTGTAGGCAGCGTCGTGAGAGGAGTGTCGGGGAACGCGTCGTCCGTGGGACCCCATGAAAAGCCGATGAAGAAGGACTCGGCCTCATCGCGGAGGATGGAGTAGGAGGCTGTGCGCAGTGCCGAGAGTCCCGGAGATCCACTGCTACCCTCTTCAGATGGCTGAAAGAAAGCAGAAAATGCGAACGGGCTAGCTGCGGTTGAAGATGATGATTCTCGGACCGGATCGGGGAGACGAGGTGCCGGTGCACCGGAAAGGTCTTCGTTGTATGTGAAGAGCGGTAGGTGGAGGTCTGGAGGGTGCTGTTCTGCTCGCACGCGTAAGGAAATACGTCGGGCGATTTGGGGCTGTCATACCGGAGTGGAGATTTTCCCACATGGTGCCGTCAAAGAAGGGGTGTTGCATTATCTCCTTGGTTCCATGGCGGCCAAGGCGAGTCTCCGCGTCCGTGAGTAAACTAAAGGAGGAACGATCACAGAAGCTCTAGAGGCCATTGAACCTATTTCGGACGTACTGCATCAGCAAATCACAAAGCTCGATCGAGACAGACGTGTTTGTGGGGAACGCAAGGCTCTTCCTAAAATCGACGATTTTGAGATATGTTGATCGAATATCGCGCGCGAAGAAGGGGGCGACGCCGAAAACCATCTCGTATATCATGGCGCCCGCGCTCCACCAATCTGTCTCTGCCCCGTAGCCACCTTCTCCCGCATTATCTTCCCTTCTATCTCCCTCCTCATCGGACAACTCCATCGCGACGAGAGCCGCTTCATGTGCCTGAAGAATTTCAGGGGAGATATAATCGCAAGTACCACAAGGGACACGACAGTACTCTGGAGGTACAAGACGCGAACCTGAGACCAGCGGTGCGGTGGAACCAAAGTCGATGAGCTGAATGTGTGCAGTGCGAGTGATCACAAAATTGTGAGGTTTGACATCGCTGGATGCTACTCTGAGCGTCGACGCGGTAAGCAGTACGAGCGATGAAGACGTGCCGATGTACAAAGCCCTGTGAGTGGCACCACGCGACGGAACTGATGACCTGTGGAAGCCACCAATGCAAGTCGTCTTCGCAAATGCGCTCGAGGGGGGTTGACTCGAGGACGTCCCAGAGAGTACCACCCTCTGCGTAGTCCATAACGAGGTTGAGGTGCGTACCAGTTTGGAAAGCGCACAGGAGATGTGGGGCCCAGACGGAGCCGGTACGAAGAGCGCGGAGAAGGACTTCCCGTTCTAACTGGGGGTTGCATTGCTATAGAATGGTTGTTTAGCTGCGTCCGGTACGAAAAGAAATGGAACATACTTCACGAGTCTTGAGCGCAAAGCGTTTTTCGATCGACTTTCGGACGTATACACGTCCATCGATATTACAATTTACAACGTCAATCTGTGGGACGATGGTGGCTCGAGTGTTGTACGCATGAGGAAATGCCGAAGAGTGCGTACGGTTGAGAATTGACCGTATTCTAGTGTCCCGATGACGGTGATATCCTTGTCTGTGAATCGCAGCTTGTCCACTTCTATGGTCTTGGCTGCTCGTGTGCGATCGCGATGGGCCGTACATTACATGAAGGAGTGCATTTCAATCACGCACCTGTCTTGGCGATGACCGATTGCCCGTGAAGAATTCGATCAAGCGCGAGGCCATCTTCGTCCTCATCGCCGTTGCTTTGGAGGAGAACGCCAAGTCTGGCCTTGCGTTTGAGCCAGGGTGTAAACATTCATGAGTTGTGAGCGCGACCCGACGTGTTGACCCGTGACTCCGGCGTCGGACCGTGACCAACGCCGATTGCCAGCCCTGTATACCGCTCCACTGCCTATGTCTACTTCAGCACTGCGCACTTTTCGCCGCTCCAACACAGTGCTGTAGGAGCTCGGGTAACCTTTTCGCTTATCACCTCACTTTAAGCCAAGCAGAGCAAGTTGACTCACAGCCAGGCCTAGTACAGTACTTTTTGACAATGCCTGGTCAAGAAGGTTCTCAAAAAAAAACTTATCCACACCCAATTATAGCATATTGCTACGATTGGTCCGGAGATCTGTAATTCAGCCACCGGAGTCCAACGTTCAACGTTCAACGTTCAGCTGCCGCCGGTAGCGTTTGTCAAACCTGAGGCATTTCAGTGGTGGGAACTCGCAGCATCAGAGCCGATTGTCCCAATAAATGGACCTGGTTACGCGCGGAGCACGGCCCAGACCCCAGTGATGCTGCAGACTGTCAACTGCGCACCTGATTGCTCCGTTCTCGCAGTAGATATGTATCCAGGTCTCCTGACTGCTTACAATACAGCCACCCCTTTGAGGGGACTCAGTGTTTGCCCGGATGCCAGCATTTAGAATACAACTTAAAACAGTCAGACCTTCTGAAGGTTGACCCTAATAGTTCCCGCCCTTGGGTCACCGGTTGAACAATCAGCCACACATCTCCACTCCATATCCCACATGATGTGATCGTATGGATGGGCCATGCATCGTTGGTGACCAAATTCTGTGCCGAATTCTGGATTCCCGATGCCGCGAGTGCTGCACAACTATATTCCGATTCTGATTCAACTATGATTGGACCGTAATGCAACGATTGGAACCAATTGCCCCATGATCATTGATCGCGATCGTGTGCTCACTTCATTAAATTACGCAGTTCTGCCAACAAGACATACTGGCTTCAAGGGTTTCGTGTAACACTACCTGCCAGTAACCCTAATGGACCAAGAATAGCAAATGGAGCGTGTCTAAGTAGTCCGGCAGTTGACTTACCCGTAGCCGGAAGTAAGCCACCACCCTCTTACGATTACTCATCGTTCGAAAATGGAAGACGGAGAACGGAGAACGGTACCTTTAGCTTTGGAGTCAACATCCTCTCATCTGGCCAGTAATCCAACCCAATATGACTCTGGCATTTCTCAGTCTGTCGGTCTGTTATCCCGATACTTTCCCGGCACTTCATTGGTTCAATAACATGTTCAGTAAGGCCGACTCGGGAACGAGGGGTGCTCCTGCCTAAATTGTGTAACGATTTGCACCTTCGCATGACCATGACGGATGCCCTCTCCGGCCGCTTCGGTGACTCTCCCCGAAGCATGTATCGTACCCCTGTCGTGATTGGTCGTTCGCTCCCCGTGTTGCTGACATTTTGTCACCCACAGATGCCAGTTACCTGACCATGATTGTCGATGGGGCATGCCGGTAATATTATTTTTCAACCGGAAAGCAGACGTATGACTACAAAAGCTCTGGTTCTTGGCCTTCCAATCCCCCCCCTGTATCCTCAGCGGTTTGCCCTGTCTCAGACTGGTAAATCTCCTTCCCGTCTTAACCACGATGGCTTCTCCAGACCATTCCCTTGCTCCATCTCCAACAACGACGATCTTTGATGTTATAGCACCCCTCAAAGGCGTAATCAAGCACGGAGAACTTGATCCGACGCTCTCTGAGCCATCTCCCGAGCCTCCAGAACCTAGGGTCGTCACTTGGGACGGTCCTAACGACCCAAACAACCCTCAGAATTGGTCATACGGCTATAAATGGTTCATCACGCTCATTTGCGGTCTGCTCACACTCAACGTGTGCGTCTCTATCCTTCCACAACCCCAGGTTCTCGAATACTGATCAATTGGGTATCCAGCACTTTTTCCTCCTCCGCTCCCGCTAGCTCAACTCCTAGCATAGCTAAAGAGTTTGGCAGTTCAACTGAGGTCTCATACCTCATCACCTCAATGTTCTTAGTGGGCTATGTATTTGGCCCTATGTTCTGGGGTCCAGGGTCGGAGCTGGTCGGCCGGCGCCCCATCCTCGTGATCACGCTCTCGATATACACTCTATTTCACCTTGGCCAAGCTCTCGCGCAGAATATGGAAACTGTCATCATCACGCGGTTTTTCGCCGGTTTCTTTGCTTGCGCGCCGCTGACGAACAGCGGCGGCATAATTGCCGACATATGGGACCCGAGCACTCGCGGCATCGCGACAAGCGTATTCACAATGAATGTCTTCTTGGGGCCGGTACTCGGTCCAGTTGTCGGCAGCTAGTAAGTCTTAATGGGGGCACGGCGCACACACATGTCTGATGATCTGCTTTTGTAGCATCACTGTTAGTCATCTTGGGTGGCGCTGGGTATTCTGGGTCATGATGATCTTTGCGGGTTCCTGCACCCTCTTCGGCGTTGTGTTCCTTCCGGAAACGTATGAGCCCGTTCTTCTTGCCCAAAAGGTGCAAAACCTTCTCGTTTCCCGAGTACAGCATTAAAATTAGTTTAGGCGAAGCGTCTGCGCGCCCTCCACCCCGAGAAGAGTGACGGCTTGTATGCAGAGAGCGAGAAAATTGAATGGACCACAAATGAATTGCTGAACCGTACCCTTCTACGCCCATTGAGGATGCTCGTTGTTGAACCGGTTCTTCTTCTGGTCACGCTTTATCTTTCGATCGTTTATGGTGTTATCTATGCCAGTAAGTCGATGCTTCCTCAGCCGTGCCGGTGACGCCCTAACCGGTGGTGTTTGTAGTGTTCGAGGCGTTCCCTGTGATCTTCATTCACGTCCATCACTTCACCATCCCACATGATGGTCTCGTCTTCATCGGTATTGGCATTGGCTCGGTGATCGCCACACTCATCAACATCTGGTTTCTCCGCCCATACCCGCGACTCATGAAGGAGTGGCGTGGCTTCCCTCCCCCGGAAGAGCGGCTGTACTCAGCAATGGTCGGCACGCCTCTCTTGGCAGTTTCTATTTTCTGGCTCGGGTGGACCGGTAACTACGAGAGCGTACCGTGGTACGTTCCGGCGCTCAGTACCATCCCCCTGGGGACGGGTATCGTGCTTGTTTTCATGTCATTCCTGGTGCGTTCGGCTTGGCCTCTACTTCCGCACCGGAGCACAATACTGACAGAGTTTGGGCGATCAGAGTTATCTCGTCGACACCTACCGAATGTATTCTGCATCCGCGTTTGCAGCCAACACAATGGCCCGCTCCGCGGTCGGCGCTGCGTTTCCGCTGTTTACGACGCAGATGTACGAAGGGATGGGAGTCAATTGGGCATCAACCCTCATCGGCGGCATTGCGCTATTATTATTACCAATGCCGTTCGTGTTTTATAAGTATGGCCCACGGATACGCGCCAGAAGCAAGTTTGCACCATCTAGAGTACGTTACCCGCATGACACTCGCTTCCTTCGCGGCGCTGACTTTACCCGACCATAGGACCTCGAGATCGCAAAAGAGATTGAGGCGGAACGCAAGGCAATGGAGGAAAACTCCCAAGTATAGAATGAGACATTGTTTCGCATGGACAGTCGTATATCCACGCATGAATCATACCCATTCGCAACCATGTACATATTGTAGCTATTACACCGCGGACGGTAATTATGGTAATAATATTAGTATTGACATTGACTAGAAAGTCCAGTGACGATAGCCTGACCCCGTTTTTCCCTCAGCGTGCAATCAATATTGAACTGAGGAAGGTGCCGGAAGGTTGGTGTATCCCAAGGATATTCAGAACTGTGTCGTCACCGGAACCTAACGGGCCCACACTGTTGTAACACCAGAGACGAAGAGTGTTTGGTTCCCTTGCACCGAATTGCTGTCCCATCTTGATATTCAGCGATGCGGCTCGCCGGACTGGTTGTTGTTCAAAGACGTCCCCAACTCGGGACGGCTACTTGTTTTCCTTGGGAAACGAAGGCAACCACAGGACGGATGTTGATACAGACATACAAAAAAAAAAAAAAATTCAACCCAGTTCCTTTTTGTGCAGCATACCGACAAGAGCCGCTACAAGGAAAACACCTCCGTATGGAGGTTGATTCCACCCACGCGCTTCGCGTGCGAGGGCGCAAGCTTTGCGACGGCGTTTGCCGCCTCGCGCGTCATGCTCTCCGGCCCGCTCGCGCATACTCCCACGCCACCCCTGCCGGTTGCCCTTTGAGCCGAACCTCCGCTCTCACCCTCGACATCACCGTCTACTACGGGTGGGGAAAGTACGTGTGTGAGAAGTCGGTGCACGTTTGGTCGTATGATGGTGGTGGTGGAGTTCGGGATTGGTGGTACCGCCTCCGGGTCGCACAGGCAAGTCACGAAAATGGAGATGTGGAGATCGAGTGACGAGCCGGCTGCCGCGTTTGCGATGTCCATAAGCATGGGCGCGAACCAATTGATACAGCCTAGTAGGGATATGGATATCGGCACATTTTATTTTTCGAGCTAGCCATGAGGGATTCACTTACCAAAGGAACGGATCGCCCAGGCGAATTCGACGCGCCGGGTGCGCTCGCCTCGCACGCGCTGGTGCCGTACGACCCTCCCCACCAGGTCGTCCAGCAGCCCGAGAGTAAACGTCACCCCCGCACCGCCAGCGACGAGGAGCACGCTTTCATATTCACCCAGGTCCAGGCTGCATCCGCCATATGGGCCGTCGATCATCACGTGCACGGGCACGGGCACGGCGTCTACCTTCTCATCATACTCACGGGCTATGCGTACTTGTTCTGTGGAGGCGTATTGGTTGAGCGCGCGAGTCCAGTCCCCCATCGCACGGGCGCCGAGCACAATAGAGCGGCTGGCGAGGCAGGAAGTGGTGGGGGGCGCGTTGGCAATGGTGAGCGGGTGCGACTCGAATACACGCCCTCCAAAGAAGACGCGAAGCTGGATGTGTTGGCCGGCTTCCCAGCCACCATCACAGCCATCTATGTTGATCTGCGAGCGCGTCATTGAACGAATACCCTGGTGCAAGGAGGTGCGGGGGGCATACAATAGTCATTTCTCCCACACGTGTCAGTGTGGCATCCTTGATGCGATAGCGGAACAGTCGCAGGAGTAAGTCGAAAGCGTAAAAGGCCAGTGCTGGGTAAATCCAAGGCCGAGCATAGATCGTGTGGTAGCAAATAGTTACGAAGAATGAGACGTATGTCAGGACACTAGATACGTCTCTACCATCAGCTCGTCTTGGGATGCACGCAACAAGGATGCACGTACTGAACATAAAAGAAGACCTGGCGGAGGTAGATTCGGACAGGTCTGAGAGAAGAAAGGACGATGATACAGAGAAGTGCGAGTGCGGTGACGCCATAGGTCTCTTTTTGCGAACCTAAGATAGCTATGTTATATTGGACGTGATTTCGAATCCAGAGGGAACCATGGATGATGGCGCCAAGGAACATCCCACGGCCAGACCAGCGATGTATGTAATTGAGTTTCTCGTACCCATGGCCTGGTCCCAGGAGAAGAGAAAGTAGCGAGTTTTTCGTCGCGAAGAGGAAAACGATCGGGAGCTGGGCGAGCGCCAGGAAGCCTGCCGGGTGTAAGCATAGAATAGGAAGTATGCAAACCAGGAAGCCTACCTGCACGATTCGGGTTGTCGATGAGAGGCGCGTGGGTCACGATACATACGATAATGACGGCGAAGTAAATCACTACGATGAGAACTAGTCGCCGGTGGTGAGATAGATGAGGCGAAGAGATTGGAGTTCCGGCGACGTACTCTGCCCTAGGTTAAGCCCGAAACCGAGGGGCGACCACAGCAACACACAGCGAAATATACTCAGATAGCCGAGTGCCCTGCTGTGCTTCGAGTCTGGGGCCACCTTCCTCTGTGGATTTGTGGGGGCGGGCGCGTAGCCAAGGCCTTCCCATACGCCAAAGGGCCCGATGAAAGCCCGACGCGCGCGGAAAGCATAGTAGAGCGAGGGGAGTGATAGCACTATCGCAAGGCCTAAGCACCCTGCCCAGATCTCTGTGAACCGGCGCTGCCATTTGGGGTCTTCCACATAAGAGCTGCGCAGAGGGCTCCGATTAGGATTCTGCTGCACAGGCAAGGCCAAAGGTGGATAACGCCACGTACTCATATACCTGAAATTGCGATGGAATGGCCGGGGGTGTGCCAAAACCTGAATCAGACATTGTTCTCTGAACTGACTTCGAGCTTCAGAGCTTCGACGCTTCAGTCCAAGCTTCAGTATTTCAGTCTGGACTAGCTTGACTTACCACTCGCTCAGAGTGGAATTATATTTATTTGGAACAATAAACAATGGTGAAAAACTTTTTCACGTTATTTGCCATTCTCATTTCAAATTAAGGTTCACAGGGTATACAGTCCATGGGAAAGGGACAATGTCCGGTCATAAATTAGGGAGGCAGAGAACGATTCAAAACAAGACAATCCAGACAAGAGAACCTCGATGGGGCTGAGGGCCGAGTCGAGTCGATGCCCAGCGAGGCTAGACAAGGGGTAGGGGCACTACCGACGAAAAAGTCGACGAAGCAGACACTTGGCGCCCTTCTTGGGCCGGTTGTTATCCGAATTTGAACACAACAGTAGATGTTGCGACGACGATGGAACCCTTAAAACACCATGTAAGGGCACAAAATGATAGAGAGATGATGCAAGACACACACGTCAGCCACGAGCACATGCATTTGGGGCGGAAGCGGAGGGGGCGGTGGGGAACTTGGACTAGTTTGAATTATATAGCTTGTTGTTGTGGTGATAGGGATGGTCGGGGCAAAAAAGACTGGGGTATAAGCGACGGGTTGCTGAGTCATCCAAACACCAGACATGATAATCGTTAGTGTTGTTTGCTTGAGAGGTGTTGCGAGTCTGGTAGTACTGGGTGCGAGGGAGACGGGGTGAGCTGGGTTCAAAACTTCAGTGAGGTCGGCCTTATATACTCATGGACAAGTTCTAGGATGTGGCACCAACGAACATGTCAACGACAAATCTGAAGGCGGCAGGTCTACAGAGTATGTACAATGCGCAGCCCACGGGCTAGGGCCCTCTCACCCGTTCAGTGTAGATGGCCCAAATGAGGGTTGAACCTCCCAAAAAGGGTCTCTCCTACGCCGAGGCCAATTACAATCGCAAAGATGAACCCGAGCTGAAACGTCCTGCAACGTCGATGGACAAAGTCAGTCGTCGTCACATCGGTCATTTTACAACACAGGAAACGCCTCACATGGCGGCAAGCATAAAAAGGAAGTTGATGGAGGCAAGGACGACTTGCATAATACCGCGTGGGACGTCGTGTGAGGGAATAAAAGGAGGGATCAGGCGTCTCAAAGTGTCATGCGAGGGCTGTGTACTCTTAGACGACGGCTTGCCATGCTCTTCAGACACCGCCACACTAGACGTATTGAGACGGTTTGAAAGCACGATCTGGGCACTGCACAAGCTGTACATAAGTACGGCATGGGACAGAGACAAAGGTCCGAACCGTGTGCGCCAGTGCCCCTCCATGACAGCTCGTATCGCTGACAACCACCGCTCGGCCACTGCAAGCATAAAAAGCCCAATACAAGTCCCAACCATCGCACCCGCAGTCCTTGGAGCCCAACCGAGGAACCACAGATTGTCGCCCGGAGTGAAGTGGAGGTACATAACCATATTGCCCATTGACATCGACGTACCCTGATCCATGTTCATGTCCATGCCATTTTCGTGGGCGAGAGTACAGGTAAACGAAAGTGTCACGATCAGGGGTAGTATGAATGAACGCATAATGAGTGCTTGCTCCAGCGCCGAATGCTGGCTGAACGACAATACTCATTTGTGCTTGTTTACCATTTACTCGGGTGCTGTGTTCCCACGGTGGGTTCGTCCCATGCGACGTGGGAACACAGTCGCGTAACTGGTAAACAAGTACAAATATTGCGAGAAGGCGCTGTTTTAACTCGAACAACAATGAACCCCGGAGTTGCCCATTACTCCCAATGTCAAGGACACCCACAGAGACAGAGCACTAGAAATGCTGAGACGCACCCAGATCTGACTCGTTTCCGTGCCACCAGCAAGATACTATCGAGGACACCATCTCCGACCCTCTCCTTACGTCACTCTAGGCGCCCACACCGCCTTCATACCGCTGTCACGTTGGACAAAGAAACGAGGTGTAACAGTGTACTAACGCCAAGAGATACTGTTCGATGGTGTTACTGCAACGCCGACGGCCAAGAAGGAGAGCAGGTTCCGGCTTCATGAGAACTACGCTCTCGCGTTCACCCGCTCTATCCTTTCGTAAAGGCCGAGCAAGACCGAAGCTCATCGTGTGACGAATAACACACACCCATTACAAATAGCAAGTAACCCGAAGAATCAAGCTGGTCAAGCCCGAGGACTCGACGTCAGAGCCAAAGTGTTCGAGATGCTGGGGCGAAAGATCATGTGTCGTAAGGGATGAATTGTTAGAATGTCGCTGAGGGAAGTTTACGTTGATGGGTGGATCAGCGAGCATAGAAAAGGGGGATAGATAGGACTAGTCCCGGCAGCGGGGAACAAGCATGATAGGGGCTCTGCCAATGTTAGGAATACGCCAAAGCCAAACATAAACTGTTCCCTTCGTGAAATGTAGTTCGGTGGGAGAGGAATAGTAAAGGAGGAGTGCATGGCTTGAGCTTTGCGGAGAGGGTCACTCACAGTCACACTGGTGAATTAAAGCGGCGAGAAGAAAGGAAAGGTTGCGCCATTTTTGCGCTTCAAATGAGGCAGTTTCGTGATTGGCCCGGGAATTGCCGCTCAGGCACAATTGAGAGTGTATTACATCGATGTGTTACAACGGCGTCGGTATGGTCATAACATAAATAACATTTTGTTCGTAGCTGCGTAGTGGCAACATCGCTCCCACTGGCAAAAAAAATTCGCTATCAAGCGTGGCTACTGTGATATTCCGACGTTTGTGCAGGCACAAAACTGTCCCGGGGATAGGGGTGCCCGTGCATAGGCTCGGTCCATGCGCGGTTCACAAGTGAGTGCATGAGACTAGCGCAGAGAAGGAAGAACAAAAAGACCCAGCCGGTCCATGCGACCGCTACGAGTGCGGTGAGGAGTCGGCATGGCGAATACTGATGGCACCACCCCAAGTCTCCCCACAACGACTATACGTCTCTGCGTCAGCGTATGTGTAAGAAACATGAAAAAGGGAGGGCCGCACGGTGGCAATTCCAGTACCAACGAGCCACATCATGAAAAGGACGAACAGCGCGATGCCTTCCGCAGCGAAAGTGCGAATGATCAAATGGTCCCGCCGCGTGTAGATCGCGTGGATTCTGACGTGGGCGTTGGGCTCAGACCAAATAGGAAGGAAAGGCAGACCCGGATGACTCACGCAAACATTGACCAAAGCATGACGAAGATACTTGTCGCAAGGAGCTCGGCGACAACGGGGTCGTAGAAGTGACGTCCACCATTAAGCGGATCATCAGGGGAGAGATTCTCTGTATAATGTATTCTCGCGGCTGTGAGGCCGAGCAAGACTACGGAGAAAGCCCACTGTGCAAATCGTGTGTCGTCAGCTACCGCTCCATTGGTGGCCTTTCTGTAGGCGGCTCGGCGACAACTCACCAAGATACAGTAGAGGGAGAGGCGGACGGTGGAAAGAAAAGCCATGTAGGAAGGAAGTCGAAAGAACCGATAGAGGTGGAGAGCTCCCAGGGTTCCATCGTGCCAGGGTTATATACCGTACTTGAGCAAGCTGACATGGCGACAACGCGTGCATCGTCTTCCCTGCAACTAACCTGTGCCAGTGACAGAGGAAGGCGGTCACGCGGACTGATGACGGCGTCCACGAGGCGTCCTGGTGTCTTCCTGGCATCCAACTCGCGATGATCCCAGCACAGGTTCCTTTCCTTCTACAGCATATGTCAGTCTTGTCCGCCTCATGTACGTCTCATTTTAAAAAATTCTGCACAGCCTGCATGCACGCCGATGTCAACGTGCGCAATCTTGGCGCAAAAGGCGGGGGGCGTAACTTAAGTATTAACACACCAGTTCCATGCTAAGAGCCTAGGCATCTACACCGCCTTCGAGATCGTCTTGATGGAGACCGCGTACTAGTTTGCGCATAGGTTCTAGGGGTGTGTCGTGCCCTATTTGCGCAGCAGCACCTCATGTCTAGGTCAAGCACGACTTTCGCCGATGTTGGAGCGGCCCTTCAGCCGAACACAGCGCGGTGAGGAGCCATTTGCTCGTCCCTATTACAGTATGTAGCTCCTAAGCTCGGACCACATCTATCGTCATGCGCCGACAAAGTGCCGGTCAAGAACCCTACTTTTGAAGAATGGAACGATGGTTTCCTATTCACCTCCTCGCCACGCAATAACCCCATTTTCAGATATGAACGCTTCTCATACCGTAGCGCAGGCAGCCCTAATGCCTAGCTACTCCATGGGTTCTTCCCTCTCGGAACGGGTGATTAGGTTTCGAAATTGACCGGGTATCACAGTGCTAGAGTGGGCTGGACTCAGATCGTTCTGTTTGGAACGGGTGGTTCGTGAACTTTCTCCTCTTAATCTACTTGGGTGACGGCATGGTTCCTGACATGTTTGCCGCATCTACTTTTATGTTTACCCGCGCGATGACCCTCATGAAACTCAAACGAACCTGGAATGTCGTTATCTCGTATTCATGAGCATGAGCAGCTAGAAGGCCCAACTGTAGCGCCTTATGACCATATAGGGTCCATCTCGCTACTCAATAGTACTCAATATCCGAACATTTTCCGTGCCGCCACGAGACTAACTCCTGGGCAATCGATGGTCCGTTATCCGATTCCCATGTATGTCCGCCAATTCACTCAATTTCCGCAGCCAAGTACAGCCACGTCGTACCCTTCGTCCATCCGTGATTGATATCTCCGACCGCCCATATTCCTTACTTATGGCGCGAAGGTACTTACCGTGCGGACCCGGCACGACCACGAAAGGCTATTCTTCGTGGGAGACTTGGCAAGCGCTGTATCCGGCCAGATGTCGCCTCTGTCTCAAAAAGAGAGGGCACAAGATAAATGTGAGATAAAGTCTGTCCTTTGGAGATGTCACTGGCGTGCACGCACGAATGGCGGGAATACACGAGGTATGGAGATATACCTTTGCGACTTCTGAATTCTTCCATCTCACCATGTCCGACAGGTCGCCACACCATATCGCTGGGACATGAATTGAATGATAATGGGTTCCACGGAATGAGTGAGCTTTGCGCGTGGGATGCTGGGACATCTCACAATGCGCCTATAAGATTAATCGTTGACAAATTCGTGGTGCTAGGGTCGCCGGCAGTCACCCGCTCTTCGTTGCTCTTTGACTGGTCAAACTTTGAGCTATTTGGAAACGAAGGTTAGCTTCGCTGGCAGGCACGCGCCTATTTCTCCGGCGCGTCAGGATCGAGGGGCTATCACCGAAAATCGGCGTGCTACGGGTTGCTTTGTAGTAGTGTGTAGCAACCTGCAGGAATACTTTGAACTGCCGATGAGGCGTGCTTTGCGTGACCGGCGGAGGAGTTTTGCGGACACTTTGACCCATTGCAGTACACTTTGTGTGACACTACAGCATTGATTAACAGGGTCAGACTATTCCTATCCCCGTAGTCGATAACTGCTAGTGTTTCTGACTTGAGACACAAGGAGGCTTTCTGGAAATTGCTGATGGGACCCCGGTAGCGGTGAGACCAGATAACCAGATAGGGTACTCTCCGCTTTTTCTTAACCCGAGAAATCTTCTAACGTTTAAATCGGCCTTACTCCATCAGAGCTGATACAGAAATCGTTTGCGCAGTGACTTCACTTGATGCTCCAAGGTTCATTATTTTGTAGGGATAGATGCGTTGATTTCTCCGGTCGGGTATATGTACATGTCGAAGGGGGAGAGAAGATTCTAAGGAGGGATGTATAGTGAAGTACTACATAGGGTTCTGTAAAAATATGTACATGTCGTACTTTCAGCATTCCAAACCATAATAAACAATCCTCGTCATCACCCTCGTCATTCCCAGGCTCTAACATTCTAACAGTGACCACCTCGCTTGCGAAAGCGTCTCGCTTCAGCAGGAGAATAGGATACCCTACCCGAAGCTATGCTTTTGCCCTGGACTTGGCCAGACGACACTGATGGAAATTTCGGTAGTAACTTATTGGATTTTAAGCGCGATTGGTGAGCAATGGTGTCTGGGGTCTGGCAGCTGATCAAAGCATGCACAGCTTACGTTACGGCTTACAGTATTTGGGCCTAATTTCTTATCTAGGGTTCAATCCCAGTTGAATCCTAGTCTGTTTGCGCAATTCCACGCTGGATTTTATTCTTCTGGTTACTGTCTCTCGCTTTGCTACTTGTAATCGTGGTCTACTCGTCGATGTATCCTGAAGCGGATTCCACGGACGCGGTCTTTGTCCCGAGGTGTGAAACGGTTTAATAACGTCACCTTGAACACCCCCCCCCCCACGATTGAAGTCCTTCCTTCTCAGCGTCGCCATACGCACGTGAATTCCGAGCCATGTTTTACGTCAAGTGCTTTCGTCTAAGTTACGTATAGCATCTCTTATGCGGGGTTTTCTCAGGGTTTCCAGCGAAGTATCGCTCCCGGACCATCGCAAGACTCATGAGCCATCACTTACAGGCCTTCCACTTCGTCTGCTGGCGTGGGATGGACGGAGATCCGGGTTGATTCTGGACAGATCCTCTCGTCATGGAATCCGAATCTCCTTCAGATTCCTATCGGCATGCCCGCCTTGCGTCGTTTCGCGCGCCTTGTGATGTACTCTAGTCCCCTCCTTTGCGGCGTCACATTTCGAGCCGTGATCGGCTTCAGCGACATTCGGACGCCACACAAGTTAGCTGTAGGTGGCTCGGCGCCTCCACCGGTTGGGATTTCGCGAAGTACCTGGGAAGGGGCGTGCATCCCGTAATGTCCCCCTGGCGTCGTGATTTTCGAGTTCTTCCAGCGAAAAGGAACGATCAATTCGGCGGGCGGTCGCCACTGGCTCGCTATGCACTAGCCTGAGTGATAGTGGGGCGATCTCCTATTGCACGCTCGACATTCCCAGGTGTTTATGGGACAAGCTGACCCGGAGATATGACATACGCTTTTCTGGGCCTTGCGTCTGTCCACACCTCCTGAAAACTGATCTTCCGACTCGGCTGAGAAACTGGGGCTACTAGTGAGTGCAGCGTGGACTGCTTCACGAACTGTACAGTAGGCACTTTCGCTAAGGGTATCGCTCTGTAGCACCGTGATGTTGCGATCAATGGCTCCCGCAAATATCCTCTACGTAACATCGCAGGAAGCCAATATACACCCTGGTTGACACAATTGCCTCATGGGGTCTATTCTGATGGAATTATAATTTACATTTTTCATTGAACCTCTCAAAGAGCGCTTTCGTGTGAGACTTTTCCAGAATATTGTTCTGCCTTGATCCGACCACCGTTGTATGACCACTGGTGCTGCTGGCTGCTGAAGGCATGGGAGCTCGATGATAACGTAATTTAAACCCTAAGTACTAAGTACCTTATCTTATCCTAAGATGTCAAGATGTCAATGTCCAACTAGATTCTGTCGACAGCCGACAGCGCGACGACCTGAGTCTGGGTGAGTCAGATCCGATTCGTTCCGAATTCAATCGTGTGTCATCATCAATGTTTCGATGCCACAGTTTCCTATTAAGAGGAATCGGTGTTCACGCCCACTGCCCTCTGACGTTTTGGGGAGGGAATCTATTTTTCCGCCTACGCCACCTCGTGCGGGCAGAACCAAAACGGGGGTGCCAACCGGTGGGAAATTGGCTACTCCAATTTGAGTTGGCAAGCCAATGAAGTCACCTCGATAGGCACTTTAGCCCCATACCTTACTTGCCGTACTTGAGACAAAATGACCCGACGGATGGCTGAACGTTCACCAACATCTAAGGTTTTTGTTTTCAGCAGCAAGACAACCTAAAACCTCGGTCCCCGTTCTTCCTTGGAAGGATTCCCGTTTACGATGCGGATCGGATGGTGGGTATGCTACGTAGACACAGCACATCTAGTTACTGCTTCAATGGCACAACTCGCCCTGACATCGCAAAAAATTCTGGGGTTAACAATAAATTTATAATCATCACAATACGGCCAAAATGATTATTGGCAAATTTACGTTCTTTGAGAAGTTGCTTATCAAGTCCTGAAAAAGAAATTACTAGCTTGTAAACCTATCAATAGGTCTCGGGTTGCATGTAACTGGTTACAGGCGCTGTGGAATTTTGGACATGTTTGATTTTTTGTTTCCCTTGACGCATAGCATAGTCTGGGGAAAACAAGCCAGTCGCGAGATATTTCTAGGGAAGTCGTTGTCCCTGGTCCATCTTCAGTGGACAATTTGCATCTTTCGAAGCCTGAGCGCCTGAGCGCTGAGTTCTTCTTGGAGCCCTTGACAGAGTCCCTGACCAGTAAACTGTTATTGGTGGCACCGCGTTTCACCAATGGGTTGGAATACGCTGAATGTGGGCATTCTTGTCCTCTGGTCGTTCGGCGGAGTAGTACTTTGGGCACAATTTGATTTACTTGTCCGTCTGCTTCGCGATCCTAGGAGCGAGACCCACGTCGATTAGGTCTATGCGACCCAGAACGACAAGCCACTTGGCCATTGCAACGAAAGCCCCACAAAGTGCGACCCATCTGTTTTTTCTTCCTGTTTTCCCCATCAGTGTATAAAGGATTCGACCCTAATCGTGAACAGCCGCGGAACGAGGCAGTGGCATGAATTGATAAGCGTACCGACTGATAACCCCGATCCCTGGCTCTGGCCTCAACTGCAGGCGACCTTGGACGTGAATGCTTCGGCGAATCCACCCTTGAGGTACTTACCGCTCACGCCCTTCCATCGCCAACGAAACCCGCGGTTCATCGGGGGTGCAATACCCTCCATTGTTTGGGTGCCATGAACATTCGACACCACTACCATGTGCTTGAACAACCCCTTCCATAAAATTAACGCGTTACCAAGCCAACCTCATTCAACCAAAGGTGCGATCAGAATCGTCGATGACTTCCGAATAGTCAAACTCGTCTTCTTCGTCCCCTTTGAAGTCACTCCCCGGCTCTTGCAATCTCGTCTGTTCCTTCGTCCATTTCGACCGTAGTTTCGGGCAAAGAATTCGCTCTGTTGACCGCTTGTCCTCACGCGATTTGCTGCAGGTGGTCCGATGGAATAGCGGAATTGTTCCAGAGCTGCCATGTCAGAAGCCACGAACCAATGAACCTTGCAAGGAGCGCTGGTGTTAGTCCCGTCGACGTAGTACTACAGATCCTCGGGCACAGATCAAGTACGAGCCCGCATACAGTTCTCCTCAAATTAGCCCAGAAATCAGAGTTAGCATGCGGGTGTGCGACGGCACCTCGATGTCAGAGCGAACGAAATTACAAGAATAGTTGTCCTGTGCTCGGTTAGCCCCGAAGAGGTAGTATGCCGACTCCACGTGACTTTCTCCGGATTACTGGCTCTTTCATAGTTCACACGGGCCCCAGCAAGTCGAAAAGGGCGACTGGTTATGTGCTAATTCGTATATTATTTGTCTAAAAACTCGCGCATGAGCTAATGCCACGTATTACGATACACTAGGAAGATATGGGTATGTGTGCTCATATTGAAAGGGGACCAAACCCTAAAACCAGGGTGAGATACGCAACCAGCGCCAGCACCCGTGGTTCTAGCTCTATGGTGCCTTGGACCCCGCGCAAAGCACTTTTTCCTCCCCTTCTGACTTTTGGAGCGAGCACAGGCATACGGGACGATAATTAAAATGCGAGGCGGAAAGTATTCAGCACGCGACGATCCTCGGCCGACCTTGGCGCGTAGGGCCGCGCGGTGGTGCCAGTGGGCGATCCCGAGTTAGCTGCTGGTATCGGTGGTGTATGACCGACCACGGAGGATAGACGTGGGAGATTTCCCGAAAGTGGAGAATGTGGACGCGTGGCAACGGTCTGAGTGCCACACATATACGCTTGGGCTGGAACCATCATTACAGGTGACGAGGAGGAGCCAGGGCGGCTGGGAAGCGACGATCGATGGCTCGGGTAGATGGTATCATCTTCGTCGGGTTCACAAGGGAAAGTATCAGCCCGCTTGTAGGAACCTTTGCTGGAAACGTATATGCCGTGGGGGACACGAATATTGCGCAACTGTTCGATATCGTCGATCGTCTGCAGCCGTGTATAATCATTCCCCTGGTGACAGGAAATAGAGTGGGTGTGAGGGATATGTGGTGACGTGCGGATCTACCATACCGAGAAATAGGCAACGATGTGCCATTTTCGTGGCGTGCCAGCACCAGGCAGGTACACTTGTGTTGAGAACGTTTGTTTCGTAAGGCCATTTGGCTTCGACGGCCGGTCTTGACGCCGATTGGTGAGTGGAGGGACAGAGAGCGGGTCAAGAGCACGTCGTGCCCTTCGAATGTCCCAAGTAAGAATGCCAGAACCAGAAGTGAGGACCAAACTAGACGTACCGCCTTGCAGCTTTGATGTCGCGCTCTTCTTGTGTTGCTTCGAGTTTTTCCTCGTAAAATAGATAATCTCCACGCATTCTGCTTTGGGACCTATTTGGAGCTCAGACACCGGCGTGGAGCGCGCCGTGAGTTTGCCCTTACCATCGTCGGCCGTCTGTCCATCGTTCCAAGCCACCTTTGAACTCTGCCTCTTCCCATACAAAGACGTGCCCTGAGCAGAGTTGCTCTCGCTCTGTAGACGACAACCGTCTGGTAATCAATGGGAGAACGCCGAGTCTGACAGCTTCGAGGATGATGTGTGCATCTCTCGCATCACGAATGTCTGTCCACGGACGATGAGAGACGCAGGATTGGGGAGTATAGGGACGTACGGAGGGATGGGTGGGTGGTGAAGTCGAAGTGCGATCGGGGGTGGTTACCCTGAGATGTATAGGCCATTGTGCGCAAGAAAGTGAGGGAGGGAGGATTAACTGTTGCGTTAAGCTGGATCGATGTTGGGTTGTATATATACTACGCACATAAAATTAGCAGGGTCAACTCACTTGGGGCAACGCCGAATGCGGGATACTACGGAAGTCAAGCGCGGCAACGTCAAACATGCTCTGGCTAACCATGAATTTTAGGCACGGATTGTTTGGGTGGTCATAAACTTACCTATCCAAGACCATCGCAAGGGTCTGCTCGCCGACCAGCCGGGATGTCCTACATTGAGATTTGCGCACCGCAAAAAGAAGGGATTCGATTGGCCCCAAGGTCGAGAGCAAAGAAGAACGGGGCCAGATCGCTGGCCCAAAGTTAACTATGGGCCGCTGTTGCAAAATGGTTCTCCTCGGAGTCGGGATTACGGCACCAATAGTACATCATTTGGGTAGATTCTCCGACTGACTGCTACGCGCAATATTTGATACGCCTTGGAAAGTCTGTGGGTCTTATCTCGCCACAATGATTGAAATCTAAGTAGATGAGATCTCGTGGAGCACAACTTCACGCGTGCAGTGCAACCTTGATATATCCAAGATTGTCACAATACTTTGGGGACATTGCCCTCCGTGGCGCATTAGTACACGAGTGTTGCTAGTACTGCTGAACAATTGCGTCTATGGGTCCACGTCGTACCCCAAGGAGACGCCATGAGGAGCAACCCCGCAAATTAGCGGGTCGTGACTGCTTAATTAGGGTCATATACGTCCCGGGTCAACATCGAAATCGATATCCCAGGGCAACCAATCTCGGTACGGATTGGCTAAACGGCTCATGAAACATATAGACACAGGCTGACAGCATAGATTAGCGGGAAGTGACATTTTGGTGGGTTGTGACGTTGGACATAGTTTCAAGATCAGGAGCGACTTGTTCTTGTTCTTTTTTTTTTGGCTTCGTTAATGAGTGCGACGAAGAGTGTGTGAACCGAATTACATAACACCTCGCGACCCACGTGTACAACCGCAACCAACTCAACTGTGCCAGTGATCCTCGTTCCTGTGAAGTCCCGTTGTATCGTAAGTCAACTATATATCAACATTTCAACAGAGGTTTCCATGACATACGTTCGCAATCCCCGCTTGAATTGTCTGTGTGCCTGGGCCGATATTTAAACAATTTTTTCCGAGGATGTCCGTAATCCGACCAACGGGACACTCATACAAGCCGATGATGGCTCTGTTCGTCTAATCGAGGCGTGCCTGCATACTTTGCACATGCACACGTTTTTTTTTATATAATAAAAGGAAGATACGTGGTGGTGCGCCGTCCGCGAGCACTCAACTGCCAGCAGCCCAGAGAAGCGATGGTCGCCCGATGGCAACGCGTCGGGAAATACTGGATATAGGTTGCTACTACGTCCGCGTGCAATGAGGTCAATGAACTCGCCGAGGAGAGAGCACGAGCGGATGTCGGCCTGTAGAAAGGATGTGTCGTAGGGAGATCACAGAAGGCAACAACCGGGGATGCCCCCAAGACCGCTCATTCGTTTATTGTGGCGTCGAATAGACGAATGCCGGTGGTTGGTGCCTAGGATATGAAAATGGTCACATGTGTGATGGTCGACTGTAAGTGGCGGACCGTACCTCTTCCGATCTTCGGTGCTTACGGCTTACTGTAATTAATCAGGCATTACTTAACAAAAGGCGAATACACTGTAGTGGGAACGAAGAGCTATGTCTCCAAGTCCGAATTGTGGACGATTATGGCCCGGGGGGTTATCGGGAGCCACTTGCTGGGTTATTGAACTGGTTTGTCCCCTAGTGGATGTCTTGTACGAGGCGTTGTGCTGGTCCCAGAGTCCCTTTTTCGGACTTTGGGCGATGGTTTGAAGACGTCCATCGCCAAAAGCCCTGTAGGTGTGGCGAGGACATCACTCACATCAATGAGCCGCCGTCGAATTTGCTCGCTTTGACGCTCAGCAGTAACGCAAACATCTATTTATACAGTGTGCATGTCATACAAAGCTTCTGCTAAGAGGTGCCAGGGTTGCATGGCCACTGGGACGTCGGCCGATCATCGTAACTTCTGATGCACGATGGTTCTAGGTCCAATTTTTTTGTTAATTCACCGACGAATAGTGGGCCTCTTCCCCCAACCGCGACATCGCGGATGAACGAAGCGACCCTGAACCTTATCTACCCCAACTGATGATGGGTCGACGTCCACCACCACTCTCATAACACACTCGATAATCACGAGGAAACCGCCTGGTCGAAAAAGAACATGCAGTCAAATTAAGAGCTTGCTAGTGTTTGCAATAAATACGAGTCTGCTCGATACTTTCAGTACTGTAGATCGTGAGGCAATGTCCATAGTGTGTTGTTGGTGTTGGTGTTGTGCGAATATCGTGGGTTCAAGAGAAAGGAAAAGGAATAAGTTACGTGACGTTTACAAGGAGGTCGGTTCGGGTATGTCGGGCTTGAAGCGGAGCCGAGCAAGAAGAACAGTGTCCCAGGGCTCTGACGAGTTCTTCACGAATGAGACGTTGCTCGCGGTGACGGCGCCCACCATATCCTGCTGGACGGTGTCCCTGGAGGGCTCCATCGCTTGCTCCGCTGAAGTGAGGGTGAATTCGCCCCATGGGTTTCCGACTTGGGCCGATGCAAATACATTGAAGTTGACCTGTGGGACCAGTCGCAAATCAGTCGCGGCGTGTGCTGCAATTACGCCGGCTCAAACTCACCTGTCCGTTTGGATGGCTGTGGCTGACAAAGGATCCATAGTCAGGGGCGTCCAACGCCCCAACAACTGTGGGAGGGTCGCGTGAACAAATAAATAAGCGGAGCGCCACTATCTGAAACATGGGGCGTACCGAGAAAGATGTCCTCTCGCGTGAGGCGCTGTTCCCTGCCGTAGATCTTCATGACGTGATCAATGTTGGATTGAAACCACTTCTTTGGTACGTCGACGTTCGTGATGTAGCGGTACATCGTTGACTCAGCGTAGATGTAAGCCACCTTGTGCCTGGCGCGCAGCTGGAATGATTGTGTGCGACTAACGCGCCTGTCGGTTAGCGCGGGCATGGGCCGAAGAAGAATGCAACTCGGTATGAGAAGGTGATGGCGATGGCACCGGGATGGCTGTACGTACGTGGATGAAAATATCCCGTGGACGCGATCAAGGCCGCGCTGCGCCGCACTGCGCTTGTCCTGACGTTGGCTGCCCTTCAAAACCCTGCCGTATCCTGCCAACATTGGCAGCTCGTCCGCTTTGCCTCCGGACGTCGGGCCGGGGTTGAACGCATTGAACAGCGTCTCAAAGCGGCCGTCTGGTTTCGATAGGAACCCCACCGCCCCGAGTTCAACATGCGACGGCCGCCACAGCGGGAGCGTGACTGAACCGTTGTCAGAAATGTGCATTACGAAGCGCAGAATGGAATCGGTTACCCACGGATAGTGTGGTAGTCGTGCTGCAGGAGCATCCTGTATCGACGCTCATCTCGGTATTTCGCTGCAATGCCGCCGGGATCCAGGGGGGTGAGATAGCCCGATGCGAGGACTCTCTGGTCGAATTCAATGCTCGGATCGGACGTCAGCGTGTTCGTCGACATTGAGTCTATGGTGCTTCTTGCAACCGACTGCGACAGCGACGAGACCTCTCCCAGCTCTTCCACCGACGATAGCGAACTCGTTTCGTCCTCGCCGATGTCTAGCCCCAGTCCTGATCCCAGTGGGCCAAAGGCTACGACGGGCTGTGGGTCGCCTGGTAGCGGTCGCGGCAGGATGTCGGGCGAGTGGTGCAAGCGGTGCGGGTCCTGCGCGTCCCACTCGGCAGCGAGGGACACTAGCTTCGGCGTATCAAGCACGTACGAGTTGACGCTCTGGGCGCTCCGCTCCGCGCGCTGCTTCTTGAGATCGCGTGCAATTTGCTCGAACGAGGGCCGGTTCGACGGAACGCGGTCCCAGCTCGCACGGATGATGTTCGTGAGTTGGCCAATGACGAGGCGGGACGGCGGAAGCGGGGGCCTCATGTTCTCACCTAGTCAAACATACAGCAAAGGGGAGGGGTTGTACCATCAGTACCGGGAAAACGCAGGCAAAGGTAGAATAATGCAGGAGAGGACACCCACTCAACACGTGATGCCTGACAGCATCATCGTCCATGTACGGCCACGGTAGGGCCCCCATGGTGAGGATCTCTACGCAGCAAATAGCAAACGCGTAGACGTCCATCTCTGGCGTCAGCGCTTGGGCGCCTTGCATCAGTTCGGGGGCCTGCCAACGTAGCGTCCCATCTAGAGTGGAAACAGCATCAGATCGAGTCAAGTGTGAGTGGACGACAACTAGAATGATGCTCGAACGTACGCGGTTGCGGTACGCGGCTAATGCGGTAGACCTCGGACTTCATTTCGCTTTGGCCAAAGTCGGAGATGACGCAACGCGTGTCATCGTCGACAAGTATATTGGCAGCCTTGTATGCAGGGGTCATTCATTTTGCGCGAGGGTCGGCTATTACGACTGGGATTCGTACCTTGAGATCGCCGTGCAGCACACCCTGTTTGTGAAGGTACGCCATACCCTTCGAGATCTCGTGTATCATTTTCAAAGCGTCGACTCTTGCGGCATCAGCATCGCTCAGGCCCTTCAAATATTTGACGAGGCTTCCCCGCGGATAGTACTTGCTGACCTGGTTAGATAAAACCAAACAAAGAACGTTTATTAGGTAATCAAGCAAGAGGGGTCACCTCTTACCAGGAACCACGGTGGGTCGCCGCTCGCGCTGGACGCGCCGAGGAGCTCGAGGACATTCGGATGGTAGAGGGACTTCCATATCTCAGTTTCGTGCACGAAGATCTCGCGCGGTGTCGTCTCTGCGAGTACCTTGACCGCAACCGTGTGCCCGCGCCACGTTCCGCGGTGCACGTAGCTGAAAAATCCAACGCCAACCTTCTCCTCGAGATCGATCTCGTACCGCGTGATCGTCCAGCTCGGGAGGCCGAGGCCCTCACCCATTGACAACCGCCGCAGCGCGTCGATCCCCGTCTCGATGAACTCGCGGTCGAGCGTGTCCGCTCTCCGCCGGCCCGCGCCCGATTTACTAGGGCCGACAGGCAGGCCGATGCTTTTTCCGGCCTCCGCCTGCTTGGGAGACGGGAGCAGCGGCAGGGCCGTAGTACTCTCCTCGGCGTCCGGCTGCCCGTCTTCGACGACGCGCTCGAGGGCGCGCTGGAGCGTCTTGATTGCCTCGGGCATCTCGCTGTGCGCGATCTGGAGGACCTCGATCATGGTAACGTCGTCGTTCGTTGTAAGCGCGGTGCGCATGAGCTGGCGCAGGTCCGCTGCGTCGTGGACGCGATCCTGCGCGTTCTGCGCAGCGCGCAGGGCCTGCAGTGTCTTGCGCACGCTCTCCGGGTCTGCGGGGGACGACTGGAGCGTCGTGGTCGGCAAGGGGAGAAGCACGGGCGGCAGGCTAGGGGAAAGGTGCGAGAGCGATTCGAGAAGATCTTGCGTTTCCTTCTGTCGCCGCAGCTCGTTGGCTTGGATGAGCTTCAGAGTACGGATCTGGATCGAGAGCTGTAAAAGCAGAGGAGCGCGTCAGTATCGGGTACGAAGAAGGGCCCACAGAGTTCGCAGGTGGAAGAGGGCACGTACGCCAAACATCCCGAGGGCATCGTTGAGGGCGGTGTCACACACTGCAATACTGGAGAGGATCTCATCGCGCTTTAGGTAGCGTTTAAGGAAAGGACGATGGCCCAGCCTTTTGAGGACATGGTAGACTTCTTCGAAAGCCCTGTATGGAATGGCAAATGAGATGGAAAATATGAGCAGGCATGAAGGCGACCCGAACGCACTCGACGAGTTTGGCGATGGGCGCATGGAGTTCCTCGGCTACGGTGTAGCCCGCACTCACGATCTCGTCGCGAACGGAAATCAAGGTTTCCGCGCAGCGTTCGGTCAGGCGCAGAGACGCGAGACGATTCATCTGCAGAGATCTGCTGTCAGCGACAGAAACACTGCAAGTGGGGGCGCCCATCACGCTCACCTCGACCATTTGGACGGCGTCCCAGATATTCAACAGGATTTTGCCAGCAAGTTCCAATCCAGGCACGGGCGCAAATTGCAAGAGGTCCACACCGGCAAAGAGCGCTTCGTGGCCGATGAGCGCTGCAGTACCGAGCGCGCCACTGATGGCCTCGATCGCGCGCTACCGAGTAAGCGTGTCAGTGGAACTGACAAAGCAAAAGGTGAGAAAGGGGACGCACAGAGCGTGTGTGGGTGTATCCCTCCGCCTGCTCGACGGGGATCGTGTGCTTGCGCCTCGATTGTTCCGCCCAGGGACGCGGGGAGTGGCTACGGGGGTTCCACCAAGCCGACGCGGGGGTGAGAGCGCCATCGCCGTCTGACTCATGGCCGCTGCCGCGATCGGGAGATGTGGCTCGCGAGCGCGAGCGCGATGGAGTGCGGGAGGCGAACGAGAACGGGGCCGATGTATTTGTTCCGGGAGCGGCGGGGAGGTGCGCGCTTGCTCCAGCGGTCGGCTGCGGAACGGCAGGCGCTGATGCGACACGTGTTGGGATGGCAGGCTGTATTGCGTTGGCGATGGCATTGAGTGCGGGTGACTGCGAGCGCGGCACAGATGAACCCATGCGTCTACGCACCGCTGGAGGCGGGGTGAGGAGGGGTGAAGCAGGAGTGGGCGGCGTCAAGGACTGGGAGTGGCGGCGCGGGATGAGCGGAGATGGGGTGCGCAGGGAGGACCGGGAAGTGGAATCAGAAGAGTTCCCAGTGTCTGCGCTGCGAGGGGGCGACGATGACAGTGGGGGCATTGTCGTAGTTGGGGTTTGGGAGAGCGACGGCTGAGACGATCGCCAAGTGTTGTGGATGATGTGAATTATATATACGCACGAGGTTGAATGCTCATGCGCTCATGGCCAGTGTGAGAGTTAACTAACACATGGGTGATAGTTACAACGGCGGTTGTGAGAGTACAGCCCGAGCCAGACAACTCGCAGCTGTTAAGGGTAGGCGTCTCTCGTGTGCTTGACCAAGTCTGTCGTCAGAAACTATAAGGTCAGGCGTCTGGCGTGAGAAGGTTGGCACGAGGTCAGTCAGTACAAAGGTCACCGTACAAGGACGTGGGGACTTGGGCCATCACTTTGGCTCGTGACATGATGCATGGTGTCTTGTCCCCCTCATTGCCAGGTAAAACTCCAGATGGCGCAGTGCCACCATGCGCGAACGTCAAATAATTTCTTCCCGGCAGCTCGGCGACGAAACCCGATCATGATCCATGATCCCATACAGCTGGCCATACTACCCCCGCTCTCCACGAGCACACTAGCACCCTCAGTTGACTCACTGCCAGCCATATTACGCAGTCTGAAACCCACATTCTAGTGTTACAGAGCTCGGTCACCTTCCTGGGGCCTGGGGATGGCCCACCTTCTCCACAGGATACTCCACCACGTCACCACTCTGCCTCATGTGATGCCGGGAATATGGCCCTCGTCTCGAGGAGGTTTTCTCCAAGGGCATGGAAGGATCACTCACCTCCCCTTGACAGGTTCCGTCCCCGGAGATGTCACATATGTGGGACTTAAAGGCTAAGTACCGGCAGTGCGGTACAGTGTGTCGTGTTCACAAGCCGCCCGGATACGTCTGTTCCGTTCATGTGGTATATACATGAAGTAAAGGCATTCCAGATACCCACCTCAGAATCTTGGCTCATCCTCGCGATTTCTATTATCAAACGAGCTGCAAGCAGTCGGCTGCAGATCAGTGACAGTACTTTGTGGCGATACGGCTTCTACTGCTATACACCACTCCTATTACGTGCCAACCATTTTGGCAACCTGGTGGCTCACCTCAGTCAACTCGGACGCAGCCTAGTGCATCCATCTCCGAAGTATACGTATACTGTTTCAATCTCTGCTGTCAATACAAATGAGTAGAAACTATTGTGGGGTGGCGGTGTTATCGAAGCACGTGCTGGACTGCGCCAACTCACCCAAATAGGGACGAAACGGCCCGTCCCGGGCCAGACCAGCCCTCCTCGACGTGGCCGGACCACCGCGGACATTGCGACTCTTACGTAAGTTGCGCGACGTCCCAAGGAATTGTCGTCGTTTCTGGCCACATCGTCTTCCAAATCCGAGTCACAAGGAAGGAACTCGGCCCAGTCCAGCCCAGCCTAGTCTAGTCCATCCCACTCTTACTGCCCACAGTACTGCCGATGCCCAAGGCTCCTCCGAGATGCAGCGGCAGCGCGCGTGCACAAAAACACAAGGCCAATAGTTTAAAACGCATACACAACGTGCAGCGGGTGCTGGTGTGGTTGGGTTGTGGTTATTAGCGACAAAAAAAAGGCACCGTCCTGGTGGGGATGGGACGGCCCGCACCCGGTGATGTATAGATTTGTTTCGTACATACAGCTATACCCGCTCAGTTTTTTTTTTTTGGCGTTCTCCGCCGCGGTCGACGCAGACGGAGGTGCACATATAAAGAACGGGGAGCGCGAGTGCGGGTTCCCATTCGTTACAATAATACACGTTGAGGGGGTCTCTGGTATCTCCGACGTCGTGGCAGCGAGGCTAGCGAGTCGCGAATCACGTCGTCGTGTGTCGTCGGCCCACGCCCTCTGCGTTCTGCTTCCAACGCGACACGACGAACCGCGGCCGGGAGACTGAGTATACTCCACCACAAGCCCCACCACCCCGATTAGCGCGTACGTGGTTTTCACCTGCCGGCCCGCATTGTCCGTCCCCGGACGTTACAGCGTTCGAGTTAAGTTATGCTACACGACGATGATGACCAGTGTGGAGCTTCAGTTACGTGTGTTACATAAAAAAACATGCACTCCGCTTTTGGTGCTGCGTGTTGGAGACGCCAAGGCCACCCACCCATTTGGAGGATCCACCCTGATGGGGGCGATTGAGTTTCTCTGCCACGCCCTCGGCAGCAAGGCACCAAACGAAGCACGCGATGGCCAGCAGAATATTGTGAAAACTTTAAAAAAGTTGCTCGGCTCGGGGAATGTCGTCATCGTGGTGGAGGGTGGGTTTCTAAGGCGTCCTATCTGGTGGGGGGGTCGGAGGGCTCGATGCAGATTAGATCGGTAAAAGATGGGCTTGCGTGCGGACGGACGGGCCAAAAAAGGTGTTGCACCGCGGGCAACCGTATAATAACCCTTCCCCTTGCTACGTACACAGTACTCACCCGATGGGCCGAGTTAAAGGAGTAACGTTCAAGAGTAGCGTTTCGTCCGTTAGTGTGGCATATGAAATCAAAGCTTAAAAACAAAACAGACGACGTCGTGTCGCTAACATCCCTGTAACTCACAAAGTTTGCGAGGGGACGGACGCACGACCCATTAGCAGCTTGGCAACGGATTATCGATCATCGATCAGCATTTAGGTTAGGTGACCGGAGGATTACAGTAAGGTGTGACGCGCTCGAGGGGTGGCAAAAGGCCGGCAGGATGTAGTGTGCAGTTCGGGCTTGCGTTGCGACCAACAGAGCCACTGACAAGACGAGAGATTGACGTCAGGATCATACTGTCGGCGTTTTGGGCTACTGTAGAAACCCGTGGATCCCGTGGTTGAGTGTTGAGAGAGGCCACGGATCGGCATGGGGGCGTAGGTGGCAAAGACAGAGATGATCCGTTTCTTTACAGGTACGCGTAAGAAATAGAATCGAGCTTCTCGACCGTTGGTGCAGAAATTTGTTGCTGATGTCGAAGAAGTCTCGGAATGCTCACGAAGGCAGACCCAAACCCTGGGCTGATCGTATCGCTCCTTCTACTGTAGCCACAGTGGCCGTTGCGTAGAGACCGGTTTCAATTCACGAGAAGCTTGGAGCTCGGCCATGTGACCGTGCGCCACGACGCGAAAGTGACCTCGACACGAAGCACGAAGCACGGAAGGGCGGAAGGGCTAAGCGTGGTGTAAGGATCAGCACCAATCCGCGCCCGCCCAGCACCGACAGGGCAGCACCCGACAAACGCCGTAACTCCAGAAACCAACATCCATCACTCAATAGCACAAGACGGCGTATCCCTTAGAGCCTGTAGAATGTAGATACACTGTATATAAGGCCTCGAGCCTCAATGCGTCAAGATATCAGCTCATTACTGATCCCTCTGTCTTTCTGTGTAAACGCTCCGAATCCGCTCCCGCTCGCGTATCTCCGTCTTATCGCCGCCTATAATTTTTTTCATCTTATCCTTCTATCTCATCTACATCTTCCCCTTGGGTCGACCATTCTACATTTAACTCGCACTACTATCTACAGTGGGACGCCTTGCGAAAACTATGGGTAACTAAGGTATAGAGCTGGTATCGGTATGATGTTTGCTTGGCTGCCATCCCACTTGGTATTTCGTCGACACTGGTCCTCACAGGTCTCACAGGGTGGTGATCCATCACAGATTAGGAAGACGAAAAAAAAGGCTGCATATAGATGTGACTAAGAAGTAGGTGCTTTCTTTCCCAGCTGAGCTGAGTGCAAAGCCAGAGACCCATCTCAAGGATGAGAGGGAGGGACATTTCACACCTTGTTTAGTACGGACTTTGCGATTGTCAGGGCCGCTTGCTCTTCGGCGCTATCCGGACACTGGGGATTCACGACGCTCCACCGTCCCCGTCCGGCTATTTCGGTTGCTGACAGTGATGAGGCTAGCTTGGCCATGCATTTTGGTAGTTCGGAGACTTATTCTTTTGTGGTTATATGGCGACAGACGAGAGCAAGCGGTGTGTGTGGAGCAAGGGGAAGGGAGGGGAGAACGAATTGTCGTCCTGGAGTCTTTCCTGCCCACCGTGTGATTCGGGTGATTGCATTTATTGTTGTGGGATGCCTCGGCGGGATATTGCTATGTCCATCCAATAGGACTAGCAGCGGAGCTTACCGTGCATGGTCTCTTCTACTCGTGGACCGATTGACAGCTCCATGAATGGAACCGTTCAGTCGTAGTGTATTGTTTTAAAATTAGTTCCAATGGCGGAGCTACCGGCCTCGACGCTTCACCACCGTGGCGGGAAAGTGTCCCCTACGCTGTTCTGTTGAGCAGCATCGGGGCATATGCCGCCATAGTGCTACTCCACGACAACGTGACCTCGAAGTTCGGTTGGGCGACTTCGCTCCAACATTAACGCAGTAGAGTCCGTGACGCGTGACGGGTTGAATCACCGATTTACGTGGTTTTTGACAGGTCCGTGGGCTTCTCATCTCTTACGGCCGCCGCCAGTGTGCTTCCTACCCTCACATACGTACCAGATTACGGGCATTGGAAACTTAGGTTGACCCATACGAGGAACTGTATCAGTGAGGGATCCCAGCCATACCTATAGACCTATGACCAGTAAATGTTAGTGCCATCAGATAAACTACCACTAATCCCTTTCGCTTTCAACTTCTCGCGACGCGCTGTGGAAGCTTTGGTTTGGGTCTTGTAGAAAGGTGCGGAATCTGGCACGACGCTCAAGCACCGACTTGCAACGATCGAAATGGAAGCAATAAGGTTGTTCGTGATTGGTATAGGTGAAGCGAGTAGCAGAGAGTCGGCCCAAGGGAAAGGGTAGACGGAGATAAGATGAAAATAAGCAGAGAGGCGGCAGTACGCAGGCTGGAACGGATTCGGAAGCGGAAGCGGATTCGGACGTCGGAGTAGCACACGGAGAGCGAGATGGGGAACGTGACCAGCAGCGGGCTGATACCTTAACGAGTAGAGGCCATTGGCCTTATATATATGGTATCTACGTTCTACGGGGTCCAAGAGGTGTTCCAACGGTGATGTATGTTGAGTTCTGATATTGATGGCGTATAGACGCCGTCACGGCGTTTGTCAGTCGCTGGCTTGTCGGCGTCGGGCTCGTGCGAGCCTAGCGCGATGTCGACCCTTACATTGGTTTCTGCAGTTAGCATATAAGGTGAGATGTCGCTTCCCCGGTATCCAAATTGCTTACCTCTAACAATCGACACGACTGCAATCAAGGAACGGCACACCAGGCATGTCTTCTCTATCAGAGCAAATTGCTGCCCATCCTTTCTTCACCGTTGATGTCAGCTCACTCCCATTCGATGAGCGCATCTCACTCGCCTATCAGCGAGCTCAACTAATTCTGCGTACATACAGTGAGTCGCCTTTTTTTATTTTATTTTCGAAGCTAAACAACATCACTGAAACACGTTCCCCGTAGAATTGACCGCAGATGATGTCCTGAAGATGACTCCCAAGTTCTGGGACTTGCATCTTGATCCCAATGTTGCCCTCGACTATGGGCTGTTCACCATCCTTGCCGCACAAATCAACCTGACAGTCGGCACGCTGTCTCGCTACATCCCCACCCGTCCTGACCTTTTACCACTTGTGAACTCCCTACTCAAGGGCGAGACCATCGGCCTTTACCTTCTTACCGAGCGTGGCCACGGTCTGGACGCCCTCAACATCGAGACCACTGCCCACCAACAGGAAGATGGTAGCTATGTCCTGAACACTCCCCGCGAAGAAGCCACCAAGTATGTTAACCTTACTTTTTGTAAGGGGCATCCAGTACCTGACGGCGTGCCTCCCATCCAGGTTTATGCCTGCCTCGAACCCGTCCTTCGGTGTCAATAAGGTTGCGCTCGTCATGGCCCGCCTGATCATCAAAGGTGAGGACCGAGGCATACGCCCCTTCGTTGTCCCCATCTGCAACACTCGCGAGCTTTTCCCCGGCATCATCTCTATCCGCCTACCCCTTCGCAGCGGAGCCTCTCCCCTCGACTTTTCCATGACTCGCTTCAACATGGTCAAGCTTCCCCCAAAGGCCTTACTCAGCGATACCCTCGAGGCCCCAAAGGACGCCCGTGCTGCTTGGTGGGACACCCTTTGGCGGATCCCAATCGGTTCCTTCGCCATCGCTGGCCCCTGCGTCTCTGGCCTCAAACACACTGCCTATATCGGTGGTAAATACTCGCTCCGCCGCCAAGTTGCACCTCATGGTAAGAAGATCTCGATCTTCTCCTTCCCGACCCAGCAATGGCCCGTCCTGCACACTGTGGCGTCGGCTCGCGTGCTCGATGCGTGGTACCGCGAGGTCGCGCCCGTCTTTGCAGACCCCAAGGCGACTCATCCCATCAAGCACGGCCTCGCGGTTCTAGTCAAGGGCACCGTCATCCGGCAATCGATGGAGTGCGCGCATGAGATGGCTGAGCGGTGTGGCGCCCAGGGAACATTTGACACCAACTACATTGCGCGCCACAAGGTGGGCAACTCCCCTACCTGGCGCGTCCGCTCCTGGTCACCCAAAAGCTTACGGGATGTTTTTTTTTTTTTGATAGGCCGATCTGGACAGCACCATCATCGCCGATGGCGACGTGCTCGCGCTGTCCATCCGCCTCTGGAGCGAGCTCGTCCTCGGACGCTACACGCTCCCAATCCCGGATGCGAAGGAGTCGCTACTCGCCAGGCACGCGCACGGGCTACTCGACGGTGGCCGGAACGTGCTCCGCCGCCTGCCCGGCGGGCATCGCTCCGAAGCCGCCGAGTACGAGCTGCTGCCCGAGTCGGAGCGGGCCGTGGTTGCGCTTGGCCACGCCTGCGCCTACTCTGCGGCGCGACGTGCGGGTGTACCGCAGGTGCTGCTCGACCTTTACGAGTGCGCGGCGATCCGCGGCGACCCCGTCTGGTTCTCTGAGAACGTCGGCCTCACGCGCGAGGAGCAGCGCGCGAAGGAAGGTGCCGCACTCCGCGCCGCGGCGCCGGACGTCGAGAAGCACCTCGAGGACCTCAACATCGCGTACGCCGTGCGTGCGTCGATCGTCAGTGACGCCACCTGGCTCGGCCAGGTGGAGCGAATGCCCAAGTACAAAGGCAACGCCCAGAGTGGCATTCCCGGGGTTGCCCCTGGCAGTGGCGGTGCGCATCTGTAGAAGTTGATAGACCTGTCATCTAAGGTTGCGATGTTTCCTAGTCCCAATGTAGAGAGGGTAGTTTTTTTTTTTTTTGAATCCATTAATAGTGTGCTCTAGGCCTATTGCCTATGTAGCACTATTTTCTGTATATATTGCTATTTACTAGGTGACTTCCCATAGGATCTAGAGCCTCTAGAATATCCTCTAGACTAGAGTTTTCTCTAGATTACTAGGGTGCTAGCTAGGCTGTTGCAGCAGCTCAGTAGCTTGGTGGCTTTGGCAGCCTTAGGGCCTATCTGGCACATGCATTGCCCCATGGTGCACCTGCTAAAAAAAAGAATGTGCCCCAACCATATGCTATGGGGCAAGTTTGCTGTTTGGTGCACATTGCCCTGAGGGGTTGGGGCAGAGACTCTATAGGGCAGCCCTATCAAAATGGGGCAGCAAAAAAACCCATTTCCTATTTTTGATTCTCTGCCCTAACACTGCCCAGATTACAAAATGTGACCATGAAATGCAATTATTAATATGAGCATAATATATGAATATTGTGACCTGTTTGGCTGCAGAGACATGCTGCGTTTCACATAGCCTAGCATCTGACTTAAGAACTGAGAGTAACATTATGAAAACAAATTTTTGCATTCCAAGCTCGTTGTAAAATTGTCTGTCATGCTAAGCAAGAATTTCATTGAGCCATTGCTGCCCAGAGAGCAGAGAAGTGTGAACACATGATTTGTTGAACCACAGGGAATACCAGACCCCCAAGAAGCCCACAGTGAGAGCACAGGAGTATACTATTTCTTTGAGGTCCAAATCAGATTCATTTGACATGTCAATTAGAGAGTCAGCCATGAGGGTATTGAATGTGCCTAAAACCTTGTCTGCCAATACTATGTATTACTAATAGCTATGTATCTATCGTACTTATCATTACTTTGATAGCAGTCACACAATGTGATGCCCTATTGTCATACATGATGAAGTGAGACAATGCATTCTCATTGGGGCAGAGTGGTGTTTGGAGAAATGGGGCAGACATTTTGTTGCCCTGTGGGACCTCATTACCCCACCTAGGGTAATGCATTATTATTTTGGCTGGTGGGGCCAAATTATGCATGCTGGACAGGCCCTTAGCTGTTAAAATAAGATAAGTACTATATAAGAGATGGACTGATGTCAGTATGATGCCACACTATACATATAGTGCCCCTAAAAACTGTTCAAATGTTTGAACATTTAGCTTATTTTGGATATAACTTCTAAAATAGAGGGGTTCATGACATGTACCTATGCTTGTTTGAAAGCCCTTTATCATAGCTATCCAAGAGTATACCATATGTGTCATCAACATACTTAGATACTCAGATAATATGTATTCTTTCAAGAGTACCCATTTGAATAGTTTATGTGCGATAGTATCCAAGAGTAGTATTTCTCAAATAGCAATACTAATTCTTGTTCCAGAACCCTAAAATTGAGTATGGAGATCATGTGACATATAACAAAGTTGAAACAGGTACAAACAACCCAAAACAACCACTTATTCCTTACCATTATCATCATGAAATCCCTCTCTTTTTGTCATGATCTGGCTCACCTTGGACTTTATTTTTCTTTTTACCTTATCACTTTCACTTGCCCATAGACTTCTTTGGAGTACTAACTTGTTGACTCATTACCATGTATGCCTCCTTACTCCGATTTCCCCTTTTATCCCTTCCCCTTCTGCATTTCCTTTTGTTCCCTTTTAGTACCCCTTCATGGGACGGACATGGAGTAGCTACCTATATAAGCCTGACCACTTGTACACTTATTCTCCAGTCTTGTCTTCATTTATTATACTAGCAAATATCAGACATTGTCCACCTCTAAACTGTGTGCCCCCTTCTCGATGTCTCACCACCATTGTCGGTCTTCCCTTAGCTGGGAGCCACCTTAAAGCTTTGCACTTGTGCTATAACAACGTGCACACACAGACCCTAAGTCGTTCGACTTAGTTCCTCGTACTTCAGCCTCCTAAACCGAATCCCTTGTACCTTGTCACCTCATTGCCCTCCCAGACCCTTACTCTGTACCTTGTTGTCCTCTTCAGGCCCTTGCTATCACACACCTTGTTGTCCTCTTTGGACCCTTGTCTCCTTGTACTTTGTCCCTGCTACTCTGTCACTTGTACCCTTAGTGCACGTCGCACAGAAAGGCCCCGCTAGGCCTTAACATAAGACAAGACTCTTCTACCTTGTCGCAGCAACTCTGTTTGCTGTTCCCCTATACCCATCGACCCACAACACTCTGAAAACACCGTGGCTAGTTTATCCATCACCTTAGACCCCGTCCACCCCACCCTAGTACCCCATCGCCTGAAAGCAGACCTCCCTGCCTATATTGTTGGCTCTGCCTACTGGTCCACATTTCCTAACAATCCACGAGGAGGGTATTACCTTAACAATGAAGGAAAAGCAGTTCCGGTTGAGTTTATCAACCATCAGTGGCACCAACTTACCAGGGAAGGCACAAATTTCTTCCCCTCCCCACAACATGCTGCCCCAGCAGACCTAGCAGAACATGGACTAGGACTTGGCTGGTACTTACCCACCAATCCCGGTAACCCAGACAACACACTCCCTACCATCAAACCACCTACTCTCACCTCTGTCCCACATGTCCCCACTCCTGTCACAACACCCACTGTCGTCGCTCTACCTGCAACCACCGCACCAGCCACAGCCCCCACCACTACCATGACCACCCACACCATCACATTAGGAGCACTCTGAGGAGTTGCTCCAAATGTCTTCACTGGTGACCGCACCCTTAGTGGCACCTTCCTCAGCCAGTTCCATCGCCACTGGGCCCTCAATGACAACATCGACATTATGGTGCAACCATACCTATGCATCCTCACTGCCCTGTCCTATATTCAGGGACCCCTCATCGCTGACTGGGTGAAGGCCAAAGAGAAGGCCCTTGTTATGGTCGCACCGGCCGTCTAGTTCGACTTGAACTGGGGTTCTCAGAACGCTTGTATTGCACGCGACAACCAAGGCAAAACCACTGCAATAGCGGTTGCAACTGAGAGACGAAGGGGAAACCGGGGGGAACGGCTCGCTTAAGAAGCGGCACAACAAGACAACGTCTAAGGGTTTGGTGAAGAAGACCAACTAAGGCCCTTAGGAAAGCAGGAGGGAACTGTGATGCGGATTGTTGAAAAACTCAAGATAGGGAATACATGCGAAGACAAGCTAGTACTTATACTACTAGTATGTAAGTGTTACGGCCGAGATCCCGAGTTCCCGAGAAAGCACGCCGCCGAGCTGCCCGAGCCGGCCCGCGTTAGACAACTACGAGCAAGACCTCGATACTGAGGCATTGAGAGAAGCCTTGATGAGAAAAGGCGACCTAAGCATGTGGACATTGCGTCCCGGACCAGCTAAGTCCCACTCTCCTATCGAGAGCAGCGACGAAGAAGCTGATGACCCTTACGAGCAAGATGAAGCTCACGCGCGCGCCATGTACGCGCACTTCTACGGGCGTGATAGCCCAGAGTCACGTGACTCACCACGTGAGGCATCACCTGAGCGTGTGTGCCTCGGGTATGCTGCAGCCGGCTACCCGGTGGATGACGACATGGACTAGGCCTTTGTGCCTGCCTTCTGATGGACTTTCTGATGGACGCCTCATGTACTGTATGGGCGCTGCCTCGTGTCTGATGGATGTCGGTGCCTTTATAGGCCGGTCCAATTATGTTTCTCCTTTGTGTTTCAGCTTGTGGAGCCGGAGCCCTTATGGCTAATGGCTAGAGATAAGGACTTAAGGTTCGTGCTGAGTCCGAACCTTACCTACTAGTAGTATAAGTACTAGCTTGTCTTCGCATGTATTCCCCATCTTGAGTTTTTCAACAATCCGCATCACTGTTCCCTCTTGCTTCCCTAAGGGCCTTAGTTGGTCTTCTCTACCAAACCCTTAGACGACATCTTGTTGTGCCGCTTCTCAGCGAGCCGTTTCCTTTGGTTTTCCCTTTGTCTCTTAGTTGCAACCACTATTGCAGTGGTTTTGCCTTGGTTGTCACGTGCAATACAAGCGTTCTGAGAAACCCAGTTCAAGTCGAACTAGACGGCCGGTGCGACCGTAACAGTAAGGTTCGGACTCAGCACGAACCTTAAGTCCTTATCTCTAGCCAATAGCCATAAGGGCTCCGGCTCCACAAGCTGAAACACAAAGGAGAAACATAATTGGACCGGCCTATAAAGGCACAGACATCCATCAGACATGAGGCAGCACCCATACAGTACATGAGGCGTCCATCAGAAAGTTCATCAGAAGGCAGGCACCAAGGCCTAGTCCATGTCGTCATCAACCGGGTAGCCTGCTGCTGCATACCCGAGGCACACACGCTCAGGTGATGCCTCACGTGATGAGTCACGTGACTCTGGGCTATCACGCCCGTAGAAGTGCGCGTACATGGCGCACGCGCGAGCTTCATCTTGCTCGTAAGGGTCATCAGCTTCTTGGTCGCTGCTCTCAATAGGAGAGTGGGACTTAGCTGGTCCGGGACGTAATGTCCACATGCTTAGGTCGCCTTTTCTCATCAAGGCTTCTCTTAATGCCTCAGTGTCGAGGTCTTGCTCGTAGTTGTCTAACGCGGGCCGGCTCGGGCAGCTCGGCGGCGTGCTTTTGCGGGAACTCGGGATCTCGGCCGTAACAGCCCTCATTACTAAAGTCAATCACCCCACTGCCCCCACCACCTGCATAGAGGATGCCCTCTGGACCACCTTTGAAGCTGACTTCAAAAGTGCCTGGGCTGACACTACCCGTGTCCAATCAGCTTATCAAAAACTCATGAACCTTCGCATGAAGGACCTCGACATTGACAACTACATTGCCACCTTCAAGCGGCTCGCCACAGCCGCTGAGTGGGAACCCACTGCCAAGGGCACCATCGCCCAGTTCAAAGCCGGACTTGAAGAGTCCATCCACTGTGGTGTCCTCTTCAGAGAGACCTGGCCTGTCACCATGGACGAGTGGAAGAGTGCAGCACGAAGAGAAGTAGAGTGAGTGCATGAGTTGCGCAATTCTAACCTCCTCTTCAACAACAAAAAGAAAACTCCATTCCAGCCCACCTCGCACACCACTCAGACCTGCCACAGCCAATCCCACAACAATGGTGTTATCCCCATGGATATAGATGCCACCACCAGCACCCCCCAGAAGCTTAAGAAGCTCACCCCAGAGGAATGCAAGAAGCTAGCAAAAGAAGGACGCTGCTTCCGCTGCCACTGTCAAGGACACATGTCTCGCGAATGCCCCCAGAACCAGAGCACCTCCAGTGCTCGCACCACCACCACTTCCACCACTCCTACCACCAGCACCCCCAAGAAAACCAAGGCTCAACAGATTGCAGCCATCATCACCAGCATAACTGAATGTTATGATACGACTCATTTTTGGTCCCATTTTATTACATTCTCACACAAGTCATAGTGACTCCAGCCCGTTGCTAAGGGGTTTATATCTTTTGTTTCAAGACTCGGCTTGTGATTACTGCGGACTGTGCTGCAGCTACTTATTGTCATGTTGACTCAATCCTAGTATGCTATTGTGACTCAGTACTAGAATCCCTACTTACTATAAAGTCAGGCTTGCTAGGTAGCTTGTAGCCTTAGACTTAACTTCTTGTATCTTACAGTACTCAGAGCAATCCGAAGACCTTTGATACTCCATCTCTCACAAGCCCTCTCCTCTCACTGAAGAATCCTAAGTTCCACTATTGGCTTAGGCTGACTCTTCAACTCGTACATCTTCACTGAAGTTCCTCTTTGGAACTTCCCTTGACAACCAGAACCAGACCCCTTAGTGCAGCGTCTCAGTAGATTGACTTAACCCACGTCGGGTGAACATCCCTACCATGATGTAACATTAAGTCAAGTCTATCGAACCTATTGCCACTCTGGCTAAGGGATGAAGAATCTCTGAATCCTGATCAATCCTTGGATTTAAACCGTTTCCCATTGAGAGGAGAACAGATGATGAAGTTCCTGGCCACGTAAAAGGAGCAGCCCTTTGGCAGGAAATTGAAGGCGAAGAAGGTTATTGGGTATACGACATACTCAGTGCAGCATACCTCGCCATTGAATATGAAGAAAGTACCGAGCAGTGGTACTTCATACAGCGAGACAGCAGGACTAGGCGTTGGACAGCTACTCAACCAGTCCCCTCCCTGTATAACCTGGGAAGAAGATCGATCAGACCAACAACAGTATTAGCGATTCCACCAGATGATACACCGTTGAAGGTAGGCCAGCATACTGTGCCAACTGCTAAGAGACGTAATATGAAAAGTTCTCCAATGGCAACACAGATGACCACCACAGCTGCAACCACAACAATGACGGCTGTTCCCTCATCCACAGTACAAACATTCTTCACGAAGGGGACAGGAACAGGAAGTGGAAACCCCCCTGCTAGCGCTATGGCAGCAGGAAGTGGTCCCTCTGGAGGTGGGCCCCCAGGACCACCAGGAGGAAGTGGACTGCCAGGAGGTGGCCCCCCAGGAGGTGGGGGTGCACCTGGAGGTGGAGGTGCCCCAGCAGGTGGAGGCACGCCTGGAGGTGGAGGACCCCCTCCCAGTGGCGCCCCTGTTGGAGGCGGGGCAGGTGCCAGCCCAGGCCCAGGAGCGGCAAATGGCAAACTTGGAGGAAACCCCCCAACCAACTTTGATGGCACCTGATCACTTGCGGACCAATTCATGCAGGAATTCAACCTGTATCGTATTACAAATTTGGATGCTGAACAAATGGCGATACCTATGAAATGAGCAGCCCTGCTACTCGGATTCATTAAAGGACCAAACGTAAAGGACTGGGTCAAGCGATGGACCAACTGGATCCTTGCGGAAATGAACAATAGAAGACTCCCAAATGACAAATTCTATTGGACCACAGTATCTCAAGGCTTTGAACAAGCATTCCAAGATACGGGAGTAAGAGAATGGGCAGAGGATAAACTGTGCCACCTCTCATTCATACCAAATGAGGTGGACATGTTTATTGCCCAGTTTGAATCTCTTGCTGCTGAAGCAACGTATCCTCTGGATGCTCAGTCGACACTCTCCTTATTCACATCCAAACTTCCTTACCACATGATGGACCATGTCTATAAAGTGGTACGCCCTCTGGATTTCAGAGGATGGGCTGATGGAGTGCGCCAGTACCACTCAGACAACACCACAGTCCAAAACATTAGGGGGATTTACGAAGAAACTCCAAGGAAGAAGGGCACAGGCAAGATGAACCCCGCACAATTGGCAAAGATGCTAGGCATCAAAATGCCAGCCCTGGCTTCAGACGCAATGGATACTTGGGCAGACCACTCTCGTTCCAACTTTAATCATAAAAGAACAAAAGGGAGAGCAGCTGCAACCACTGTGGACAAGCCAGATGTTGAAGTCCAGAAGAAAGAAGGCTGTTGTTTCAACTGTAACAAGCAAGGACACCTCTCGCGCAATTGTCCGGACAAAGTAAAGGACAAGAAACCTCCTCAGAAGGCTCACAAGGCTAAAGCTGAAGAAAGCGAACACGAGGAAGAATCAGAAGAGGAACAGTTGGAAACTGAATCCACCCCTATCAATATGCAATCTTCCCTTATTAAAAGCCTTTCAACAGAGGAAAAATATGAAATGTTGAAGCAGGCTTGGGATGCTGAGCATGGGAAGGATTTTTAAAATGCACAACCCCTCTGGTCTGGGCATGTGCGTTACAGTTTAAAGACGTGTTTGTTTGTAAATATCGAAGTCTCCAAATCCCAACTCTGATACAAACTGCACACACAATGGCTGAAAGAAAAGTTCTCGTGGATTTAGGAGCCACAGACAATTTTATAGACTTCAAGCCCCTAAAAAGAATGAAGATTGGCAAACTAAAGTTGCCATGACCCTGCATTGTATGTAACATTGACGGGACCCAGAACAAGTCAGGGATCATCAAGTACTATGTTGACCTGCAAGTCCGAACTGGGGAAAAGAAACAGAATATGTGATTCCTCGTCACCAATCTAGGAGATGACGAGATGGTGTTAGGGTACCCTTGGCTTGTGGCCTTCCAGCCATTGATCGATTGGAGAAGTGCAACCCTTGATGAAAGCATGCAACCACTTGTCATCAAGACCCTTTCATATACAATGGATGCAGAAGTGGTACACATACGAGATGCGTGGACCAAAAAGGCTGCATCGTTATGCACCCCTGGGGAAGAACTCTTTATTCACCGAATGGATGAAGAAAGCCTCAAAAGAAACTCAACGTCAACCGAAATGGCAGTGAAGGCGCTGCCAAAAGAAGAGAAAACCTGGGATCAGATAGTCCCGAAACACTACCACAAATGGAAGAAGGTCTTTTCTGAAGAAGAGGCGAAGTGATACCTGGTACACCAACCATAGGATATTGCTATTGATTTTACAGAGGACGCCCTGAAAACTTTAGACTGAAAAATATACCTATTATCTAAAGGCGAGCAAGAAAAGCTTGATGAATACATCAAAGATAACTTGGATAAGGGATATATTCGTCTGTCAAAATCACAATACTCGTCACCTTTCTTCTTCATTGGAAAGAAAGATGGAAAACTTCGTCTAGTAGTGGACTATTGGAAATTAAATTCCTTCACAATCCCCGACCGATACCCGTTGCCTCTAATACAGGAACTAGTCGACAAGGTGAAGAGTGCCAGGTTGTTCATCAAGATGGATGTACAAGCAGGATACAACAATATTCGCTTCCGAGAAGGTGATGAACCGAAAGCCACCTTCAAAACAAATTTAGGACTTTTTGAACCAACAGTAATGCCATTTGGGCTGAAAAATGCCCCTGCAGTTTTCCAGCGGATGATGAATACGCAATTCAATGACCTTACAGCAACAGGTCAAGTAATCATCTACATGGATGACATCCTTATAGCGACAAAGAAGGATGAAGAAGAACACCGCAAACTGGTTAACAAAGTTCTCGAACATCTTTAAAAGCTAGATCTCTACCTAAAGCCCAGCAAATGCCTCTTTGAGGTAGAACGCATCAAATTTCTAGGAGTAATCCTGGAAAAAGGGACCGTCACCATGGATTTGGTTAAAGTTGCTGGAGTGGCAGAATGGAAAACACCGAAAACCACCAAAGACATTTGGGCCTTCCTAGGATTCTGCAACTTCTACAGGTGATTTATCCGTGGATTTTCCTTCATTGTAAAAGCATTGAATGACCAACTAAAGAAAGGTGTTCAATGGAACTGGGGGCCAAGAGAACAAAGTGCTTTTGAAACACTGAAAAAGCGAATATGCAAAGAACTAGTCTTGATACAACCAGACCAAGAAAAACCATTTGAGGTTGAAGTTGATGCCTCAAATTATGCAATGGGAGCCGTCCTAATGCAACAAAATGATGGAGGAGTGCTCCACCCAGTAGCATTCTTTTCGAAGACCATGAATGATGCCCAAAGAAACTATGATGTATATAACAAAGAGCTTCTAGCCCTTGTGGAAATGTTCTGACATTGGAGACATTTCCTGCACCAACCCACTTTTAAAGTGAAGGTGCATACAGATCACGCTAATCTGTTATACTGGAAGAACCCAGGCGACCATAACAGAAGAGTAGCAAGATGGCATGCAGAACTCATGGAATACGACTTTGAATTGATCCATATAGCTGGGAAGAAGAATGGTCGGGCAGACACATTGTCACGACGCCCTGACTATGAACAAGGCGAAAATGATAACAAGGCACTGGTGGTTCTACCACCTATCTTGTTCAGTTTTGCACGAATGATGGGATCAGAATATTATAATCCCTCAAACCAGAAAGAAAGGGAACACTATAGCGGAACTATAAACCACCGCAAGTATCAATCCCTCCAGAACCAGGTGGAAGAAGACCAACAGATGAATGAAAAGAGCCAAAAACAGCTCAGAAAATGGTCAAACACCTATGCACTCACCAAATTGGTCAGAATTTGGTGGAAAATTAAAAACGACACAGACTGGATCGTCGTTGCCAGAGACAACGATCTGAAGAGGGGGGTAATTCACTTTTACCACGATACCCCATCCACTGGACACCCAGGAATTACAAACACCTATGCCCTGGCAAAGCAAGATTTCTGGTGGCCAAAGATGAAGGAAGATGTGGAGCAATATGTGAAGGGATGTGGAGCGTGCCAAGCCAATAAAATCAACATGCAACCACTCAAGCCAGCTATGATCCTAATTACTCCAATCATGTTACGTCATGGTAGGGACGTTCACCCAACGTGGGTTAAGTCGATCTACTGAGATGCTGCACTAAGGGGTCTGGTTCTGGTTGTCAAGGGAAGTTCCGAAGAGGAACTTCAGTGAAGATGTATGAGTTGAAGAGTCAGCCTAAGCCAATAGTGGAACTTAGGATTCTTCAGTGAGAGGAGAGGGTTTGTGAGAGATGGAGTATTCACAGTCTTCGATTGCTCGAGTACCGTAGAGTACAAAAAGTCAAGTCTAAGGCTACTACTACCTGGTGAGCCTGTATTTATAGTAAAGTAAGAGGGCATCCTAGGATAGAATGATAATGGCATCCTAGGATCGAGTCATCGAGCAATCACCATAGAACAATAAGAACTGCAGAGTGCAGCTCGCAGTAATCACATGTAGGATGTGAAACAATAGATATAAGTGAAACAGATATATCTGAAACAGTAGCCCCCTAGCAATGGGCATAAGTCGTCATGACTCACATGAGAACAAAGATATAAATAAAAGTAAAGAGTCACCATGACTCGTATGAGAACGACCACATGATGGGAAAGTAAAAGGTTGTCACGTGTCCTAAGGCGGTTAGAGAAAAGGAATTAAAATAGGCAGTGTCATAACAAATCAACTCCTTGCCATTTGAAACAGTCGCTATGGACTTCATCACGAAGTTACCATTATCGGGAAAATATGACACGATCCTTACAATCATGGATCATGATTGCAGTAAAGCAGTAGTATTCATACCGTGCCAAGAAACAATTACTGCAGAAGGGGTAGCAGAACTCTACCTAAAACACATATACATCAGGTTTGGCATCCTGAAGAAAATTATCTCTGACCAAGATACCCGATTTATGTCACACTTCACCAAAGGCCTGTGCGAAGCATTGAATATACACCAGAACATCAGCATGGCATACCACCTAAGAACTGATGGCCAGTCAGAAAGGACAAACCAATGGCTCGAACAATACCTTCAATTCTAGTGCGATGAAAGGCAAGACGATTGGCACAAGTACTTGCCAATGGCAGAATTTGTGCATAATCAATGGCTGAATGCCACAACTCAGAAAACCCTTTACGAAATGTTGATAGGGTACACACCAAGGATTGAAATAGTGACCAAGAGCAAAGTCCCCTCAGTTGAAGAAAGACTCACTGCCATAGAAAAGGCAAGAACAGATGGTCATGAAAATATCATCAAAGCCCAAAAGATGATGGCCATTGCACACAAAGGGAATAAGAAATTCCAACCATACAAAGAAGGGGATCAAGTGTGGATTGAAGGAACACACCTCAAGACCCTGTACCCAGTGGCTAAACTCAGGCTGAAACAGCACGGACCTTTTAAAGTCCTGAAACAGTTATCGGAAGCGGTGTACCGTGTGGAGCTGCCAAGACAATGGAAGATTCACAATGTGTTTCATGCGAATCTAATAACTCCATATAAGGAAACGGAGCTCCACGGACCAAACTATACCTGACCACCACTGGATATCATCAACGAAGAACCCGAGTACGAGGTTGAGAAGATTCTAGATGTGCAGCAACAAGGGAAAGGGTGCAAGCTTTACTACCTAATCAAGTGGAAAGGCTATCCTATGAGTGACAGTTCGTGGGAGAAAGCAGAAGATGTACACATGGACAAACTGATAGTGGAGTTTAAAGCAAGGAAGGAACCAAACAAGTCAAAAGGCTGCAAAACATATATAAGATGGGCCAAAACAACAGACACAACCCATTCCTTCCAACATACTCTCCCCTCTACTATTATGTCCACTACATCTGCTCCTGCCAGCCTTGTCCCAATGCTCCAGCTCCCTTCCTCACCAGCTCCCATATCGGTCACCGAGACTCATAGTGAGCCCATCAGCACACCTCCTCCTCAGTTGGCTATCAGGAGTGTTCCAATCGTGGAGCATGGTGATGACACAACCACCAAGCGTCCTGGATCTGAGGCTGAGGAAGAGAACTATCTTCCACCCGCTGGCTATGTTCATAATGACCCCCATTCCCAGCTCTTTTACCCCATCTATGTTGCCAACCCTAGGTTTGGACTAGACCGGACGGAGCCAAGAATAATCTTGGTGAAATTTATCACGTACGCTCCTGATTACACCACAGTCATGGGCACATTGGGTATAGGACAGGAGAAGCGCACCATTGAGGTGCATGTTGGGAGAAGGGCATGTATGTATGCCCATATCACTGAGGAAATGTGGAAGCAGTTGTCACATCACCACCAAAGCGAATTTGTGGTGAACCAGGCACTTAATGAGATTGGTGACCCCCATTTACACGCTGAGGTCAATAGGTTCCGTGGTAAAAGGGAACTGAAACACATGCTGGAGGGCCTTCTTTGTGACGCACAGAAGAAGGTTGATGAAATCATGAAGGAGTTGGTAGTGACGGACCAAGAATACAACGCGTGCCGCACTAGGTTGGAGATGGCTGACGCGTATGGAGAAATCCATCATGCGTTTAACAGGTCATACGGCTTCACCACCCTTCCTGTTCCATCCTCCACCCCCCTTCCTGTCAACCCCTACGTATCCCACCGTGTGGAGATGCCTATCCTCCATGACATGGAGACCAAGAGGCCAGTGAAGTGTTACCACTGCCGCAAATATGGTCACAAGGTATAAGAGTGCCCGAAGAAGAAGAAGGGAGGCAAGCGGTCAGCCACCCCCAGCCCACCAGCAGACACTGAAGAAGAAATCGCCCCTAGAGTCGAAGTGGGGCCTAGCAGCAAAGTCAAGATGATGCTCTTGGAGTGCATCTTGCTGTTGGACAGGGAGGAGTGGACCCCAGAGGTGTGTAACAAATGTGGGAAGGTTAACGCTAAGCACTCGGAATTGGAGTGCCCCCTTTACGAGCAGTGCCCATTCTGCCGCCACACAGGCAGTTGGGGTTTCGTACGCTGCCACCACTGCACCAAGATGGGTGATGAAGAAGAAGAAAAGGAGAACTGGGATGTAAATGAGGCGGACTATGACCTTTACTGGTCTAATGCAGACGAGGGTAATCTTGACATGTAGGCAAAGTCGAGGTGACTTTGGCTGTGTTACGATACGACTCATTTTCGGTTCCATTTTATTACATTCTCACACGAGTCATAGTGACTCCAGCCCGTTGCTAAGGGGCTTATATCTTTTGTTTCAAGACTTGGCTTGTGATTACTGCGGACTGCGCCGCAGCTACTTATTGTCGTGTTGACTCAATCCTAGTATGCTATTGTGACTCAGTACTAGGATCCCTACTTACTATAAAGTCAGGCTTGCTAGGTAGCTTGTAGCCTTAGACTTGACTTCTTATATCTTACGGTACTCAGAGCAATCCGAAGACCTTTGATACTCCATCTCTCACAAGCCCTCTCCTCTCACTGAAGAATCCTAAGTTCCACTATTGGCTTAGGTGAACTCTTTAACTCCTACATCTTCACTGAAGTTCCTCCTCGGAACTTCCCTTGACAACCAGAACCAGACCCCTTAGTGCAGCGTCTCAGTAGATCGACTTAACCCACATCAGGTAAACGTCCCTACTGTGACGTAACACATGCTTCATCCCCCATCCCTATGGAGGGAACCTTTGGTGTTCCTGGATCCCCTCTAGGCAACCCACTCCCTCTGGCTGACCACATTCAGTCTCCTACCCTATCTCCTGAGCCTCTCCCTATCCCTCTTCATATCCCTGAACCTCAATGCCCCCTCACCCCATTCTCTTATCCCAGCTCCCCTATCTCTTCCATCAACCTTGGCAATAACAGGTTTGTGTGTGGATGACCCTCTGCAAGGGTTCATGCTCTATAACTCATGCTGGGCCAACTATGCGTGCTACTCCTTCCCCATCACTGGCCTTAACAGCACCCCTAATTGCCCCCACTACATTCACTATGAGTGGGACCATGAGACTCACAACCACTATGTCCTAGAGCACCATAGGGACCTTAGGTGCAACCAGGACTACGGAGCCCCCCTTAATACTGCCCCCTTCCATAGACCCCCCCCTCCTTACCCTGACAACTCTGACCTCTCCCCCTTCCACTCTGACCACCCAGAGAAGGCTGCTGTAGAAACCAGCCTTCAAGTCCTCAACAACATCAGTATTAATGCTGACATTGATAGGTACTGTTACCTGGAAGATGAACATCACATCCTGCTGGAGTGAGAGAGGGATCTGGCAGATGCCTGGAATGATTGGAGGAGGTTGGGAGTTATTATGGGCCATTTGGTCCTATCACAGGTGCACTTGCACCTTTATCCTTATTTGATGGGGAATGCTTACATCCCCAACCCACACTACACTGATGATGCCATGGCCTCCTCTGGAGTTCCCATCAGGGAATACCTGGAGAGCCTTCACCCAGGAGGGGAGTGTTACACTTGCTTCCCCATGCCCTGGCTTCATGATGAAGAAAAGCCAGGCATGTCCTACTGGATCCTGTCATAGGGTTAAGAGTCCCATGCTTTGGAGAAGAAGCCACTTCCCAACCCCCATGTTACAATATGACTCATTTTCTCATTTTTGCCACATTCTCATGTAAGTCATAGTGACTCCAGCCCGTTGCTAAGGGGCTTATATCTTTTGTTTCAGGATTTGGCTCATGATTACTATAGACTGCACTCTGCAGTTACTTATTGTCTCTGACTCAATCCTAGGATGCTATTGTGATGCAATCCTAGGATCCCTACTTCCATAAAGTCAGGCTTGCTAAGTAGCTTGTAGCCTTAGACTTGACTTCTTGTATCTTACAGTACTCAGAGCAATCCAAAGACCTTTTGATACTCCATCTCTCACTAAATGAACCCTCTCCTCTTACTAAAGAACTCTAAGTTCCACTATTGGCTTAGATGTTGCTTTAACTTGTACATCTTCACTGAAGTTCCTCCTCAGAACTTCCCTTAACAACCAGAGCCAGACCCTTAGTGCAGTGTCTCAGTAGATCAACTTAACCCACATTAGGTGAATGTCCCTACCATGATGTAACACCCCTGCCCATCTGCCCCTCTGCCCTCACATGCATCAAGTACCACATCCCCAACATCACTTACACCACCCCCCAGTGCCCACCATGGAAGAACTGCTTCTATTGTAACAATGTAGGTCACCCAGTATGGAAGTGCTTCCACCCCCACTCTTGCTGCTACACCACTGGGGGCCACTGCCACATTCCCCCAAAGCACAAGCACTTCAAGGGCAGGTGCAACTGGCACAAGAAGTCATGGTACTCCTTCTATAGGAATGCCACTTATAATGATGACTATGACTATTATGAAGATGTTGACTGAGAGGCTCAAGATTGTGGTGATTGATGCATGGACAGCATCTACCAAGAGCAGAGGTGATGTTATGATCTGGCTCACCATAGACTTTCTTTTTCTTTTACCTTATCTCCTTTACTCATCATGTTGAAGCGTGATCTGAGTTAAGAGTCACATGCTTCGTGGGAGATGCTTGAGTCATCTCATGGACATATACGGTATCTGGCCCCTTATGGGCAATAGCTTGATATGGACTTATTCCGGACTTCATATGGACCGGATCACCTTTTGTTTATCTTTATTATTCTTCCTTCTATTGTTTAGATACCGTCTGGTGACTCACTTGAAAGTGGCACCATTTTATATTCGTCCAATCATATCCCTTCTTGGACCCATTGTCGTGTCACACGTGTCCTAAACACAATGTGCGCACAGACCATCCCTTCTTGTTTATAAGGGTGGTTGTTTACGCCTTCACACTTCAGAGTTTCCTTCACCTCTGAAGTGTAAGTGCCGTCCTCTCTTTTCACACTACCTTTAGCTAACCTACTTCTGTAGTTAACTTGCTTGTCTAGGTGTGTAGCTACGCGCTATAGAGTTTCCTTCACCTCTGAAGTTTAACTTGCTTGTCTAGCTCTTCACGCTAACCTTTTACTCGTTAAGTCAGTGCTGCGTTCAACACATCATTCCCTGTCTGACTCACCAACCTGTTGACTCATCCTCTTATATGACTCATCTTCCTTCTTTATTGTTCCCTATTTTATGACTCCCTTTATCTTCCTTTAGGTAGCATCCATTATTCCCCTTCTGACTCATCCTCTCCAGAGCTGCCTATATAAACCATACCTTTTCTATCTTGTAGCTCTTTAGTCTTGTCTTTATCTTTACTACTAGTGAATATAAGCCTTGTCCTTTCCACTGTGTGCCCCCCTCTCATCATCTCACTACCACTGTTGGTCTTCCCTTAGTTGGGAGCCACCTCAAAGCCTTGCACTTGTGCTATAACAATGCACATACACAGAACCCTTGACCCTAAGCCACACACTTTACACAACTTAGTCATTGTATATTGTATCCTTGGTTGGGTAACCAAGCACCTCACATCTCACCCCTGAGCCTTCAGCTCAGTCCCTTGTACCCAGTCATCCTCTTGCAGGCCCTTGTTACCTCACTGCCTCTATAGGCCCTCATTTGTTAAGGCCTAGCGGGGCCTTACAGTGCGACGTGCACCGAGGGTACGAGGGAGACAAGGACAGGGTACAAGGACGAGGTGCCTGGTAGATGGTAACCGAGGCCGAGGGAGTTCTAGGAGACGAAGGTCCGCGAGGGACGACCAAGGAGCAAGGGTTCAAGGGTAAGTCGATGGACTTAGTGACGAGGTGCAAGGGGCTTCGGTCAGATGGCCAAAGTACGAGGGACTAAGTCGAGTGACTTAGGATCTATGTGTGCGTGTTGTTATAGCACAAGCGCAAAGCTTCGAGGTGGCTCCCAACTAAGGGAAGACCAACAGTGGTGATGAGATGACGAGAAGGGAGCACACAGTAGAGGAGTGAACAAGTCTGGTATTCGCTAGTATAATGAACGAAGACAAGACTGGAGAGTGAGCGTACAAGGTGGCTAGGTTTATATAGGTCGCTACTCTATGTCCGTCCCATGGGGGGATACTAAGAAGAGAACAATGGACAACGCGAATGGGGAAGGAGAAGAAAAGGGAATAAGGGGAAGCCCAGAAGGGGAAGGGTAAAGAAGGGGACTCGGAGTAAGGAGGCGTACATGGTAGTGAGTCAACAGGTTAGTACTCCGAGGGGAAACAAGTGTGAGTCAAAGCGATATAGTAAAAGAAAGAAAAGTCCGTGGTGAGCCGGATCACGACATATCCTGCCTTTCGTTTGTCCAGAAACGAAGGTATTGTTCTACCTATTGATTCGTTCTTTCAGATTGTCCGTCCGTTTGCGGGTGGTATGCAGTGGAAATGTTCTGCTGGATTCCTAGTACTCTGCATAATTCTCTGGTGAAGCAGCTGGCAAATCGCGGATCTCGATCACTTATTATTTTTGAGGGGAGTCCGAACCGTGTGAAGATGTGTTTCAGATACAAGGCTGCGACCTCTTCCACGCCGATTTCTTCGTTACAGGGTATGAACACCATGGCTTTACTGCAATCGTGATCTGTTATGGTTAGTATGGTGTCGTACCCTTGCGAACGTGGTAACTTAGTTATGAAATCGAGTGCTATTGTTTCAAAGGGTAGTGCTTCCAGTTTGGGGTAGATGGGATTCAGAGGGGCTTTGTCGCGTTTATGTTGTACTTTGATGCGTTGGCATTCGGCGCATCCCTTGACGTATTCCAGTGTGTCTTTGGCCATCCCGGGCCACCAGTAAGCACATCCTACTAGTTGTGTCGTTCGTTTAATACCTGGATGTCCATAAGCTGGTAGGTCGTGATGATCATGGAATATACGTCGCTTATCATGCACTCCCCCGGTGACCACTCGTCGTCCATCTTTGTACCATATGCCTTCTATTTTCTTGAGTTGGTGAGCATCTATCCATGGTGTGAGGACCATTTCTCTCTATTCGTATATTGGGTCCGGTAGTGTGGTGTTGTCCGGTGTAAGGTTGTCCTTGTTCGTCCGTATCTGTTCGATTCAGGCGCCCCTTATGAACATTTTGTCTGGTAGTACTATAACGTCCCGGTTGTCTTCCTCCCCTTGGTCGTAGTCTGGTCGCCTTGATAGGGCATCTGCCCTTCCGTTTGCTGATCCCTTGATATGGTGAATTTCGAAGTCATACTCTGATAGCTCGAGTACTTCCCTGGCAACTCGTCGGCTTATCTTCTGGGGACTTCTCCAGTATTGTAGGTTCATGTGGTCAGAGAAAACTTTCGTTTTGTGTGGTGATCCTGCCAATAGTGGTCACCAGTGTCGGAAGGCCCTCACAATTGCTAGTAGCTCTAGGTTGTAAATATCGTAATTCCTTTCAGCTTTGTTGAGGGTAGTGGAGAAGTAGCTGATCGGGTGTCGTTTGCCGTCGTCTTGTCGTTGTAGTAGCACTGCTCCGATTGCGAATCCTGATGCATCGACTTCTAATTCAAAAGGTTTACTCAACTGTGGGTGTGCCAATACTGGTTCTGAGGTGACAAGTCCTTTTAGCTTGTTGAATGCGTCGTGTTCTGTTCCCGTCCATTTCCAGTCGGCTCCTTTCTTTGTCAGTTGGTTCAGTGGCTTTGCATAATGTGAAAAGTTTCGAATGAATGCGCGATAGAAATTGCAGAAGCCTAAAAATGATCGAACGTCCTTGACTTTTGTAGGGGTTGGCCAGTCTTTGATACCAGAAATTTTGACGGGATCCATGCGTGTCACCCCCTTTTCAAGGATTACCCCCAGGTAATCCATATGGGGCGCATGGAACAGACACTTCTCCAATTTGTAGTAGAGGTCATGTTTCACCGAGATTTCCAATATATCTCGGACTGCTGCTATGTGGTCCGTCATGTTATGTCCTACCCTTGTTGCTATACCAATATCGTCCATGTATACCCGTATTGTAGTTCCTTGTAACTCGTGTTTTGCTATGACATCTCGACATATGTGGTTCATCATAGTTTGAAATGTCGCTGGTGAGTTGGTTAGCCCAAAGAACATGACTGTAGGTTCGAACAATCCGTATCTTGTTTTGAAGGCAGCTTTCTCCTCGTCTCCTTCCTTGATACGTATGTTGTTGTAGCCCCACCGTACATCGAGTTTGGTATAGATATGGGCGTTACTAAGGTCTGTGATTAGGTCGGATATGAGGGGTAGGGGGTATTGGTTGCGTATTGTGAATGTGTTAATCCGTCGATAGTCTTGTACTGGTCGTAATTTACCATCTTTCTTCTTGACGAAGAAGAATGGTGATGCGTATGGGGATTTCGAAGGTCGTATGTATCCTTTACCGAGTTGTTCCGTTAGAAAAGCCTTGAGGGCTATATCTTCCTCTTGCATTAATGGGTAGACCTTGCAGTCTATGGCTTCAGGGGTTCCTTTCTTGAATTGTATTTCATGATCGCATACCCGCGCCGGCGGGAATCGATGTGACGCTTCTTCGTTAAATAACTGATGGTACTGAGCATAACAAGATGGCAACTCAGCTTTGACGGTGTATTGTTTTGCTTGGATTGCTAACTCGGTGGACGTGATCCTTCCTTGTACGAATTCTTCGTCTTCGAGCTGTTGTACGATATCCTCCTTTTGCTCCATTGTGATAGCTGCGATGGTAGGTCGTACTCTGTTAATTCGGGGGTTTACCATTCGTAGCACTACCGGTAGTGCGTCCTCTTTGATAACTGCATGTCGCCAACTGAAAGTAGGCTCATATGTGGCCAGCCACGGGTAGCCAAAGACAATGTCTTCGTTGCCTATGTCGGTTATAAGGAATCTCATTTCCTTATGGATCCCTTTTGTTTGTACGTCCAGGTCTACATAGTGCGTGATTAGTCCAGCTTTATTTTCCGTGTTATCGATATTCCATATCTTTTTGGGTCTTTCCAGCGGTTTCATCCCAATTCCCATCCGCTTTACAAAAGCGGGTCGTAAGAAGTTGTCGGTGGCTCCGGAGTCCACCAATGCTCTGATGTCGGCCATGGCATAATTTGTGCGAATCGATACTGGAATTCTCATAGAACGGTAGCGAGTTATGATCACAGAATTACATTTTACTGCCCTTACCCAGGCCGATGGGTTCAGGCGCTTCGAAAATCCTCTCTTTTCCATAGGTCCTGCAGGATGAGGTCCTTGACCTCGTCTTCTTTGGCTGCTACCCCTTTCATCCAGGCATTGGCCCATTGCTGTGTGGTTTCGGCCCTTGCTACTTGTACCGGTTCAGGTTCATATGACCCAGTGTCCGTTCTTCTGGTGTTACTGGGTTGATTATAGGTGTGCTGGGGGCAATTACGGCTGAAATGTCCTTTCTGTCCGCAAGTGTAGCAGATTACTTCCCTCATGTCCCGGCGTCCCCCTCGTCCGCGTCCCATATATCCTCCTCTTGGTGGGGGGTTCCGGGGATGAGCCCGGTCCCAATTGCCCTGAATTTCTTCGGCCCCTGTGAGTCTTCCTCGTACCCAGTCGGCGGATGTATCCATGGCGTTCAGGTCTCTGAGGATGTTACGGGGTGGCCCCCACCCAGTGCCACGCATATTCCCCCATCCTCCTCTGTTACTACTTCCCTGTTGCCTCCCTGGGTTTGTGAGGCTGCGATGTTGCTCTAGTCGGGCCTTCATGTGTATGTACTGTTGCTGTCTCCTGATGACCGCTTCCTTCCACTCCTGGAAGGTCTGCGGGTTGTCATATGTGTATGCTTTCTCGTATAGGTCTCGGGGCAGTCCGTCCGTAAAGAGATCCATCGTGAGCGGTGAATCCAGTCAGTAGTCAGCTTGGCGTGCTAACTGTTCGAATTGGGTGACATACGCATCAATATCCCCCCCGCTCATTTTGATCCCTCTTTTGAGCATTGCCTGGGCCTGTTCCTTCTCTAGTGTGTTTGAAAATCATCTGTTGAAGGCCGTAATAACTTCAATCCATAGGCGTGGATTGGTGTCGGCGATTCTGGCGCTGACTTGTCGGTTGAGCCATCTGCTGGTCTCCGTAATCCAGTTGTTAACATCCTTCCCTTGGATGTAAGTAAGGAATAACATAGCTCGTCTATAGGCGTTAGCCATGATGGGGTTATTGTTGTTGATGCCCCAATATAATTCCCACTGAGTGAGAAATTCCTCCGTTCTGTGTCGATCCCCTCGAAATATTTCCAGGGCATTCCCAGCAAATTTGTCGGAGTGGTGTCCTATGGGTATTCCTATTGGTCCTGCTCCAAGCACTCCTCTTCCTGGTGGTCCTCCTCCGGGTGGTCCTCCTCCAGGCGATCCTCCTCTTGGTGGTCCCCCTCCAGGTGACCCTCCGCGTGGTGGTCCTCCGCCTCTCGATGGAGGGTCTGGTTGGTCTGGTCCGATTGCTCGAAACAGAGCGGCGTCGTCTGCTGTCATTACATGTCCTGTTTCTGGGTGGATGGGGAGCGTTACTTCTTGTGTCTTGGTTAATGTAGCCATTGGGGGGTAAATAGTGATTTGCTCAGCTCTTTCGATAAGCTCCGGTTCTAAGGGTTCCAGTGCTTGGGTGGGTTCTTCGTCTGATCCACTGTCGGAGGCTTCTGGGCCTTCAGATGATGCTGAGATGCTCTGATTCTCTCCGTCGATGGTTCCCCAGTCGTTCCTTGCGACTACTTCTTCTTCGTAGATATCGCACCCGTATCTGGAGGGTAGAGTGTCGATGACTCTCCACTCGTTGTCTTCTAGGTCGACTCTGCACCAGCAAGATCGTTCGAAATTGAACTCAACTGGTTGTGGTCCGTGTGATCCTCTGATCAGATACCCTTCTACTCCGTTGATACTCCCCCAACTGGCTTCTTTGAGGTATCGGGTTGGTACGTTTCTTGCCCCTCTTCGTGGGATTTCGTAGGATCGGAATCCCTCTCGGATCCAAAGTTCTCTTGTGGATACTCGCGCCACGGTGGTGAGATCTTGGTCTTAATGTTACGCTTCGGTAAGCATGTGCCTTGCTTTAGGCAACGATAAGGCGCGAGTACTCAGCTCTGAATTCTGCTAAGTCGAACGTGGAGTCTTCAGTCTCAACACGACGATGATTCTGCAACTGGGAAGGCGTCTTCAAGGCGAGCCTTATGCAGTGCACTCCCTTCTCTGTTGGATGCAATGGGAAGACGAAGGGAAGACTCGAAACCGATGATTCAAGAAGACCAAGATGGCGATCCTTGGTCTTCTGCGACTACTACTTATACACAATGATGGAAGGCTTTAAAGCGCCTCCCGAATGATGTTGGCCTATAGCGTATCTAGCTCGAACCCTAGTACCGCTATCCTAGTGATCAGTAAGCTGTAAGTAACATGTGATACTACTGCTGACTGATAACACATGAAATGTGAAGTCCCTGACTAATGTAAAGAATCACAAGCTTACTATTGTAGTCAGAACCTGATAGTAAGCATAAAGTCCGATCCGTGACAGGGAGACAGACGACCTGGAGCAGGAGACACAGGTGGAGGAGGATCACCTGGAGGGGGACTTCCAGGTGGAGGACCACCCAGAGGAGGATTCCCAGGTGGAGGACCGCCGTTCGGGGGAGTACCACCAGTCGGATCTCCTCCTGGACGAGGTCACTCTGACAAATTCGCAGGAAACGCACCCGAAGTATTCAAAGGAGATCGACACAAGTCAGAAGAATTCCTCACATAGTGGGAACTGTACTGGGGGATCAACAACAACAATCCTATCATGGCTAACGCCTACAGACGCTCCATACTCTTCCTCACATACATCCAAGGGAAGGATGTCAATGAGTGGATTACTCATACAAGCCGATGGTTGAATCAACAAGTCACGGGAGGAATAAACGACTCCAACCCACGCCTATGGCACGAGGTCATTAGCGCCTTCACCAGACATTTCTCCAACACCCTTGAACGAGAGCAAGCCCAAGCAGCATTAAAGAAGGGAATACGAATGACCACAGGGGATATTGACACATATGTGACCAACTTCGAGACTTTGGCACGACAAGCTGGCTATCGCCTAGATTCCCCATTAACACTCGACATCTTCACAAATGGATTGCCACGTGACCTTTATGAAAAGGTCTTCACCATGAACGACCCACAAACATTCGACGAATGGAAAACTGCCATTATGAAAAGGCAGCAACAGTACATCCACATGAGGGCCCGCCTTGAACAACATCGAGGATCGGCAGGGGGGTCAACCCTGAATCACGGTAACCAGCCACGATGTGGGGGAGGAGGAGGTCCCGGATGGAACCTCCCAAGAGACCCTAACGCTATGGATACTTCAGCAGATCATATCCGAGGATGCCTCGCCGATGCAGAAGAAATACTCGAGCAATACCGCGCCAAACAGCGACCTCGTGGAGGGTTTATGGAACGTCGAGGGGGACGAAGGGACTTTTCACAAGTTATGTGCTACACTTGTGGAAAGAAAGGTCACATTAGCAGGCAATGCCCACAGCACACCTATAATCAACGCACCGAAGCAGACCGGTATGAACTGGAGGAACAGCCTATTCAGGCTTCCCGAGCCCAGACCCCGCGCGAACGAGCCACAAACTGGATGGCAGGAGTGGCGGCAGAACCCGATGAAGTAAAAGATATGATCTTGAAAGATCTCTGGAAACAAGAGGGTTTTCAGGATGCCTGAACCCATCGGCCTGGGTGAGGGCAGTCAATTGTAATTCGGTTATCATTACGCGCTATCGTTCTATGAAAATTCCAGTTTCGATCCGCACGAATTACGCTATGGCCAACATAAGAGCATTGGTGGACTCGGGAGCCACTGACAACTTCATATGCCCCGCATTTGCTAAACAAATGCGCCTGGGTATATAAGCTCTCGAACGACCCAAAAAAATATGGAACATTGATAACACAGAGAATAAAGCAGGGCTCATTACCCACTCCATAGATCTGGACGTCCAAACAAGGGGTATACACCGAACCCTCCGATTCCTCCTTACCAATATTGGGAACGAAGACATCGTGCTGGGATATCCCTGGCTCACCACCTACGAACCTCAAATGTCATGGCGGTTCGCCACCATCAAAGAAGACGCACTCCCCATCATCCTACAATCCATCAAACCACCACGAGAACCACCTACCGTTAGGGCAACAATTACCATGGAAGAGAAGGAAGCAGCCGTCCAACAACTGGAAGAAGAAGGGCCGGCCACGTTACGCACCACATCTACCGAACTGGCCATCAAGGCACAACAATATACCACCAAAGCAGTATTACCGTCTGAGTACACATCGTTCAAAAAACTTTTTAATGAGGAAGCCTCTCATCGATTCCCTCCTGCACGAGCCTGGGATCATGCCATCAAATTCAAACCCGCAGCACCAGATGCCCTCGATTGTAAAGTTTATCCGCTTACACAGGATGAGGATAAAGCATTACAGGTGTTCCTCACCGAACAGTTGCAAAAGGGGTACATCCGTCCCTCCAAATCGCAGTACGCATCCCCTTTTTTCTTCGTCAAAAAGAAGGATGGAAAGCTATGCCCCGTACAGGATTACCGACACATTAACGATTTCACGATTCGCAACCAGTACCCCCTCCCACTCATCACTGACCTTATTACGGAACTCAGCAATGCCCACATTTACACCAAGCTCGATGTATGATGGGGCTATAACAACATCCAAATCAAAGAGGGGGACGAGGGAAAGGCAGCTTTCAAAACGAAGTACGGCCTCTTTGAACCTACGGTAATGTTTTTCGGCCTCACGAACTCACCTGCCACCTTCCAAATCATGATGAACCATATCTGTTGGGACGTTATTGCAAAACACGAGTGATTGGGCACGACGATACGTGTTTATATGGACGATATTGGCATTGCCACTCACATCGGCCACAGTCTTACTGACCACATCGCCGCTGTCACGGATATCCTTGCACTTTCCGCTGAACATGACCTTTATTACAAACTGGAGAAATGCCTCTTCCATGCGCCTCGTATGGATTACCTGGGGGTCATCCTTGAAAAGGGGGTGACACGCATGGACCCAGTCAAAATTGCTGGCATCAAAGATTGGCCAACGCCTACAAAAGTCAAAGATGTTCGCTCCTTCCTTGGTTTCTGCAACTTTTACCGAACTTTCATCCACAATTTTGCCTCTCACACCAAACCCCTCAACCAACTAACAAAGAAAGAGACCGAGTGGCAATGGGGAACGGATGAAGAAAGAGCATTTCAAACACTCAAGACCCTCGTAATGTCGGAACCAGTACTAGCACACCCTGAGCTGAGTAAACCTTTCGAATTGGAAGTTGACGCCTCAGGGTTCGCAATAGGAGCCATGCTCCTGCAACGGAAAACGGACAACAAGAGGCACCCCATCGGTTACTATTCATCCACACTCAACGCCGCCGAACGAAATTACAACATATACAACCTGGAACTACTCGCCATCGTCAAAGCCTTCCGACACTGGAGGCCCTTACTCACAGGATCCCCTCACTGCACCAAGGTCTTTTCAGACCACCTGAATCTGCAATATTGGCGATCACCGCAGAAAATCAGCCGACGAGTAGCAAGGGAAGTACTAGAACTCTCCGAATACAACTTCGAGATTCATCACATCAAAGGAAAGGTGAATGGCAGAGCCGATGCCCTCTCACGATGACCGGACTACGATCAAGGAGAGTCGGACAACGAAGGCATCATAGTCCTACCCGACAAGGTCTTCGCACGAGCCATGACAACACTGCAAATCGCGAACGCGGAACGAAAGGACCATCAGGATGAAGCCACGCTCCGACCATGGGTGGACGGACATAACCTTAAAAAGATATCTGGAACCTGGTACAAGGACGGACGACAACAGGTTATCACTAGCAGGTTAGACAATAAGAGGAGTATCATTCACACCTTCCACGATTCCCCTGTTCACAGACACCCAGGAATATGACGAACAAGCCATCTCGTAGAACGACAGTACTGGTGGCCAGGATTGTGGAAGGATATCATGGACTATGTCAAGGGGTGTGCAGAGTGCCAGCAGATAAAAGTCAACAACCGACCTACATGGGCACCCCTCCAACCTATATACCCCAAAATTGACGCCCTTCCGTTTGAGACCATAGCCATGGACTTCATTACCAAACTTCCCTTATCGCAGGGATATGATTTGATACTGACCGTCACCGACCATGATTGCAGCAAGGCTGCGATATTCATACCTTGTGTGGAGGAAATCACATCAGAAGAGACCGCCGGGTTATATGCCAGATACGTATTCCCGCGTTTTGGGCTGCCCACTACTATCATCAGCGACAGAGATCCTCGGTTCGCAAGTAGATTCACGAGAGAATTGTGCAAGACTCTGGGGATCACCCAGAACGTTTCAACAGCCTATCACCCACGGACAGACGGGCAGTCCGAACGAACCAATCAGTGGCTGGAACAGTATTTACGTTTCTGGGCCAACGAGCAGCAAGACAACTGGTATCATTATCTACCAATGGTGGAATTCATGCACAATAACTGGCCCCACGAGGCCACGAAGACAATGCCTTTCGAACTTCTCATGGGATACCACCCGCGAGCTGATTGGACCGATAAGCCATCTTCCATTCCCCATGTAACATCCCGTATTAACCAGTTAAAAGAAGCCCGACAACGGACACGGGACCTTATCGCAAAAGCGCAGCAGTCATAGGTCCGCGCCAAGACAGTGCCCAAGTATCAAGTGGGGGATCAGGTGTGGTTAGAAGGACGTCATCTTCAAACCCATCAGCCAACCACAAAATTAGCTGCAAGACGCCACAGACCATTCCGCGTTATCAAGGTGATGTCACCCGTAAACTATCAACTGGAACTTCCCACGCAATGGCAGATACACCTTGTATTCCACACCGACCTTCTCACGCCTTATCACGAGACACCCACACACGGACCCAATTACACATGGCCCCCACCGGACTTGGTTGATGGGGAAGAGGAATATGAGGTCTTGAAGATTCTGGACCACCGGCTCTACGGCAGAAAACGGAAGCTACAGTACCTCGTGGCCTGGAAAGGATATCCTGACTCAGACAATCAATGGGTCGATAAGGAAGATGTGTTTGCCGAAGAAGCCGTGGTGGAGTATGAACAGGAACGACGAAAGGATAAAAGGCCCATCCAACACGGCGAGTCCTCCCATCTTCCTTCCTCTCAGATATCATCCACCAAATCTTTCCATTCCCCATACATGCCATTCACACCCGATGCTGCCCTCTCGCAACTCAACCAATACTACCACGGCACCCCCGAAAGGATTTTTGCCGTCGAGCTGGAGGAGGAGCATGCACAAAGCGCCAGAGAAGATACTGAGCAAGACATTGTGGCTGAAGAAGACCGAGGGGGACGTGACACCCCCATTACCCGAGCTGAGTTCACAGCAGTTCTCGAGCGATTCCCCGCTCAAGCCACCACAGCCAACGCCACCCACCTGTCAGACGACAGTGGAGGTCCCCTCTGGGACATCCTCGATGCCGACGGCCTTCCCACCTCTCCGGTCCCTTTCACTACCCGCGAGATCCAACTTCTCGGGGACGCACTGGACCGAGGAGCCAAGGTTCGCGCAGCTCGCGACGGTGATGGACGGGCCGAGTCCCCACCTCTCCCGATACCTCCGAGGATTGGGGCCGACCAGACCCTGGCAGGAAGTAGTGGCCGACTGGAGGGACCAACAGCTGTTGGAAGCGAAGACGAGGCGGCAGGAAATGATGGAGAGGAGGGAGAGATTGAGAGCGATGATGAGTTCGAGTGGTACTCAGATGCGCACGACCATATTTCCTACGGACGAGATGCTGACGCCCCATCCAACACCACGCGTCACGCCCTCACCACCACCGGGGACCCCATCTACCGTGGGGACATTCGTCCCCAGCTCGACGACAGGGCCGTCTCCACCATCCGTGCCGCTCATTGCCCTCACGGGTTCAGGGTCAATCGAGGACCCGATTATGTTCACTTCCCCATCACCACCTCCGACGGCGTGACGCACCCTGCTAAATACGTCCAGGTCATTTTCGGACCTAACCCCATCGTCCTTGGTCTCATTGACGAGTCAGACCACGTCTTCCCAAAGCCCCTGTATGCACGCCCCTACCGCTTTGGGCATCATGAAGAACGACCTTCCTACTCGCGCGAGGATCTTATGATCCTCGACGGCGGCTACGATGAGGCCGCGTGGGTCAACCACGCCCTCTGCGAGTGCAAGAATGTCTCGCTTGTAGCAGAAGTCCAGCGGTACCGCGTGGTTCGCTCCGTGATCACCAGGATCGAGCAACGCATGGGAGAGTTGGAGCAGGAATGGGGGTGACTTAGCATGGAGGAATTGGGGGTGATACACCATATGGAGAACACTAACTTGATGGACGAGGTAGAGAAACGCATGGGAGGATGGATCAGGCTGGGCCAAGGAACAAGGAACTGGCCGTGGTCGACTTAGTTGCAATGTGGGCATTGCTCCTTAAAAGGGGGTGATGTTATGGTCGACCCTTCGGACTTACCAGTAGTAATTGTGATGTCGTGATTCGGAGTCTCGGACTCTTACTTACCAGTTGTGGCTATGGTAGTAAGTAGTAATTAGTCACGGACTTGTACTCTCAGTCAGCACCTCAGCGATCGCATGTGATTGCTGAGTGATTCCTAGGATCGGTGTAGTAGGGTTCGAGCTACTTACGCCATAGGACAGTTTCGTTCAAGAGGCGCTTCAAAGCCCTTGAGTATCTGTATAAGTAGTAGTCGACGAAGACCAAGAAATGCCATCTTGGTCTTCTTCAATTGCCATTGATCTTCCACATCGAACGCTCTACTCCCTCCTCATCTCTCTCAGCGTTGTGTGCAGTTGTCACCTGGTCCGGCAGATATACCGGCAGGTTGAAGTCTATTGTTGGGCCAATGTGACTTAGGACTCCATTGCTAGCCCCGTCGTCGTATTGAGGAAGTCGTCTCTACGTTTGACTTGCATCACGTTTACCGTCCTCTTGCCCAGAAACCCGTTCAAGTCGAACAAGCGCCAAGGCAAGGCGTAACATTCGGTGATGGTGGTGGCGATGGTGGGTTGTATTCTATTAATATGGGGGTTTATTGTTCGGAGTACAATGGGTAGTGCATCTTCCTTAGTGACTGCATGTCTCCAGCTGAAGGTTGGTTTGTATGTGGCCAGCTACGGATAACCAAAAACAATATCTTCATTGCCAATGTTGGTGATAAGGAATCACATTTCTTTGTGGATTCCTTTTGTTTGTACGTCCAGATCTACATAGTGTGTAATTAGTCCTGCTTTGTTTTCGGTATTGTCAATATTCCATATCTTTTTGGGCCATTCTAGCAGCTTCATCCCAATTCCCATTCGCTTTACAAAAGCAGGTCATAGGAAATTATCAGTGGCTCTGGAGTCCACTAATGCTCTAATGTCAGCCATGGTGTAATTCGTGCGAATCAATACTGGAATTCTCATAGAATGGTAGTGAGTTATGATCACAGAATTACATTTTACTGCCCTCACCCAGGCCGATGGGTTCAGGTGCTTCGAAAATCCTCTCTTTTCCATAGGTCCTGTAATATGAGGTCCTTGACCTCATCTTCTTTGGCTGCTACTCCCTTCATCCAGGTGTCAGCTCTTTGTTGTGTGGTTTCAGCCCTTGCTGCTTGTACTGGTTCAGCCTCGAACTCGTATTGGTTTGTGTTGGATCTTCTGCTAGTGCTGGGCTGGTTATAGGTGTGCTGCAGGCAGTTATGACTGAAGTGTCCTTTCTGTCCACAAGTGTAACAGATGACTTCCCTCATGTTACGCCATCCTCTTCCTCATCCCATTGCTCCCCCTCTAGGTGGTGGTTGTGAGTTTCTTGGGTGGGCCCAATCCTAATTCCCCTGGATTTCCTCTGCTCCCATGAGTCTGCCTCGGACCCTATCTGTCGTGATCTGGCTCACCACGGACTTATTTTTCCTTTTTACTATATCACTTTGACTCATACCGGCTTCCCCTCGGAGTACTAACCTGTTGACTCACTACCATGTACGCTTCCTCACTCCAAGTCCCCTTCCTTGCCCTTCCCCTTCTGTACTTCCCCTTATTCCCTTTTCTTCTCCTTCCCCATTCGCGTTGCCTTTGTTTCCCTTTTAGTATCCCCTTCATGGGACGAACCCGGAGTAGAGACCTATATAAGCCTGACCATGTATCCGCTTATTCCTCAGTCTTGTCTTCGTTTATCATACTAGCGAATACCAGACCTGTCCACTCCTCTCTGTGTGCTCCCTTCTCGTCATCTCATCACCATTGTCGGTCTTCCCTTAGTTGGGAGCCACCTCGAAGCTTTGTGCTTGTGCTATAACAATGCGCACACACAGACCCTAAGTCGCTCGACTTAGTCCCTCGTACTTCGATCGTCTGACCGAAACCCCTTGTACCTCGCCACTAAGTCCATCGACTTACCCCCTTGAACCCTTGTTCCTTGGTCGTCCCTCGTGGACCTTCGTCTCTTAGAACTTCCTCGGCTTGGTTACCGTTGACCAAGCACCTCGTCCTTGTACCTTGTCCTTGTTCCCCTCGTACCCTCGGTGCACGTCGCACAGTGAGGCCCCGCTAGGCCTTAACACTATCCATGGAGGTGTCCATGGCATTCGGGTCTTGTAATATGTTGCAAGGTGGCCCCCATCCCATGCCCCTTGTGTTCCTCTAGGTTCCTCCCATGTTGTTGTTGTTCCCTGGTCCACTTCTGTTAGCGAGGCCTTGGTGTTGCTCCAGCCAGGCCTTTATGTGTATATATTGCTGTTGTTGTCTGATAACCGCTTCTTTCCATTCTTGGAAAGTTTGTGGGTTGTCATATGTGTAGACCTTTTCATACAGGTCACAGGGGAGTCCATCCGTGAAGAGATCCATTGTAAGTGATGAATCCAATCGATAGTTAGCTTGTCTTGCTGACTGTTCAAATTGCATGACGTACACGTCAATATCTTCTGCTGTCATTCTAATCCCCTTTTTTAGCATGGCCTGTGCTTGCTCCTTCTCTAATGTGTTTGTAAACCGCCTATTGAAGGCAGTGATAACCTCGATCCAGAGTCGAGGGTCATTGTCCATGATCCCAGCTGTGACTTGTTGGTTGAGCCATCAGCTCATTTCTGTGATCCAGTTGTTAACGTCCTTCCCCTGGATGTAGGTAAGAAATAGCATAGCTCATCTGTATGCATTGGACATGATGGGGTTGTTGTTGTTGATCCCCCAGTAAAGTTCCCACTGTGTGAGAAACTCTTCCAATCTGTGTCTGTCTCCCTTGAATACTTCTAGGGCATTCCCAGCAAATTTGTTGGAGTGATGTCCCCCTCCTGGTGGTCCTCCTCCCAGTAATCCTCCTCCCGGTAATCCTCCTGGGGGTCCTCCTCTGCCTCCAGGTGGTCCTACTTCAGGAGGTCCTCCTCCTGGTAATCCGCCTCCTGGCGGGTCGGGTTGATCTGGCCCGATTGCTCTGAATAATGCGGTGTCGTCTGCTGTCATTACGTGTCCTGTTTCTGGGTGTATAGGAAGCATAACTTCCTGTGTCTGCATGAGTGTGGTCATCGGGGGGTGGATTGTTATTTGCTCAGCTCTTTCGATGAAGCCTGCTTCTAAGGGTTCTAGTATTACTCCTGGTTCTTCATTGGTGGCTGTATCAGGGGAATTTGTTTGTTTGGTGGGGGCAGAGGCACTGTGATCTTCTTCTCCGTCAATAATGCCCCAATCATTTCTTGCAACTACTTCTTCTTTGTAGATGTCGCAGCCGTATCTGTAAGGGAGGACATCTATAATCCTCCACTCATCGTCCTCTCGGTTAACTCTACACCAGCAGGTACGTTCAAAGTTGAACTTAACTGGTCAGGGTCCGTGAGCTCCGTGGATGATGTACCCTTCGATCCCGTTGATGATATCCCAGCAGGCTTCTTTGAGGTATCTTACTGGTACGTTTCTTGCTCCTCTTCTTGGGATTTTGTATGAGCAGAATCTGTCACGGACCCAAAGTTCTCTGGTTGATACTCGCGCCACGATGAGGGATCTTGGTCTTAATGTTACACTTTGGTAAGCATGGGCCTTGCGTTAGGCAGGTGAGGCACAAGTACTCAGCTCTGTATTGGCCAAGTCAAATATGGGACACCTTGTCCAACCATATTGATGGGCAACTGGGAAAGCCTTGTGTCAGCTTTATGCAGTGCACTTTCTTGAAGAGGTTGGAGATCTCCGCAAGAGATCTTCCAGGGGGTTGAAATGAGCTCTGAAACCGATGATTCAAGAAGACCAAGATGGCGACCCTTGGTCTTCCCCTACTACTATTTATACAAGATGACAGAGGGCTTTGAAGTGCCTCCCGAACTATTGTTGACCTATAGCATAACTAGCTCGAACCCTAGTACCGCTATCCTAGTAATCTGTGATGGTTCTGACGATGTCATTGGTGATGTCAGGGTGATGTCATGGCAGGATGACGTAGGAGCTGACTAAGCACGGTTATGACATCAGTACTACTTAGGATTGCTCAGCCATAGTAGTATATTCCATAACATTCTTCAAGTTTCCATACCGTTCTAGTCCCCTCTCTAGTTATGACTCATAGTGACTAGATACTTGTATAAATACCGGTTCATGATAGGACTCAGACCCTAAGTCTGAGTCTCTTGAAATCTCAGCATTCCTATCCATTCTTCCCTGCTAAGGCAAAAGCTTTGAGAATGCTTTTGGGCTTAGTAAGCACAACTTCCTCTTCAGGCATAAACATTCTCACGCCACCGGAATCTCCCGATATTTGACTCTGAGACTAAGTCGACACAAGTCTCATGTTCGAAGTCACCTGACCCAATGTCACGTGATCAGGCTCAAGTCAAGCAAACCCGACAGCGCCGCTGATGCTACATTAGACTCAGACTTCATGTTAACGTGAAGTCAGATTTCCTTACCCTGGAGCAACAATATACTTTTGTTCCCCCACAGCAGTTTGAACCATTCTTTGTCAACAACTGAGGCGCACAAAATGTTCCCCTACAATACCTCAGAAAAGCCTACTGGGCTGAACGCGAAGACAGAACCAGTTACTTTGCACATCACCCCGAAACCAATCAAGAAATCGAAGTTGAGCTCGAACGAAACAGAGACATCGTCCACTGGGTAGAACTTGCATATTCCTCACAAAAAAGACGATACTACATGCATAATATTGTAGAACCCATTTACAGACTCAGGATTTGGCAAGAGGACATTGTAAATCGTACTGACAAAGGACCAATTGATGGAGAAACACACTCCAATTCTGATCAAGCCCCCGACGTCGATCCAATTGACAATTCATTCACGCGACCTGATGCACCCGACCCTCTTGAATTTCAAGAAATATTACCTCTTGCCAACGATCAAATGGAAGACTTAGAACTTGCCAAACAAATAGCCCAGATCCGTATATGATCAGATTCAGATCCACTCCTCAATACAATGACGACAACTACAACAATAACAGCAATTTCCACTGCACCCTTATTCCCAACCTTGGTTCAAGCAGGAGGATCCACCGGAGGCGCTGGTCCACCAGTGGGAGGACCTGTAGGAGGCATTCCTGGAGGAGGCCCTGGTCCAGCTGGAGGACCTCCTGGTGGTGGCGGACCCCCTGGAGCCAGAGGCCCACCTGGTGGAGGACCAGTGGCGGGTGGAGGGGCAGTTGCACCAGGAATTGGTGGACATGCCACCTCTAAACTATTTGGGAGAGAACCTACCCCGTTTAACGGAGACAGAACCAAGGCCAACAAATATCGCTTGGCTTTCCAGCTCTATTGGGCAATGAACATGAATCATGACATTTTTACAGTACCTTTTTCACGAGCAGTACTTTTCCTTCAATTCATTGAAGGAACGGATGTCCAAAACTGGGTTGAAGCCCAGGTCGACTGGCTGTCCAACCAAATTATGAACCACAGACATAACCAGAATGAAGAATGGCTTTGGAATATCGTCGAGGACTGCTTCAAAAGTGCCTTCACGGACACTACGGTGGAAATGCGAGCCCGCCACGACATCTCGAAACTAAAGATGGAACAAAATGCACTTGATGATTACATTGCTAAGTTTCAATCACTCGCAAAAACAGCCGGTTATGACCTCAATAACCCGGCCATCCTTGAAAAGTTCATGGACGGACTACCACAAGGCCTTGTAAGCAACATCATCAACATGGCCGTGCCAGTCTCTTGGAACGATTGGACACGAGAAGCCCAGTGATACCATCAAAACTTTGTTTTCCTCCAGAACCAGTTCAAGAAAAACAATAATCGCCTGGTAAAATCGCCGCAATGGCACCCATTCCAGAAACTGCGTGACCCAAATGCAATAGACACCACGCCTGATCGTATTCAAGCCTGTGCGCTTACAACTGATGAAAGAGAACGATTTATGAAGGAAGGAAGATGTTTTTACTGTAAGGAACTGGGACATATGAGCCGTGCCTGTCCAAAGAAGGCATCACAAGCGGCAACTGCCTCCATAACTTCAGCCACCACCACTCCAAAGAAGGAAGGAGAAAATTCAACTCCGACTCAAAATATGACTCTGACCGGCTCAACCTTGGCCAAAACCACAGATGAGATTATAGTGTTTATCTCTGAACAAGATGACAAATGGAGCAATGATTTTATCAGAAAAGCCTTCATGGAAAACCAGGATTTTTCCCAAGCCTGAACCCATCAGCCTGGGGTAGGGCAATAGGTGCTTCATCAAATGTGTACGATAGTTGATTCAAATCTATGAAAATACCAGTCTCTTTTCATACACAAAGCACCATGGCTGATCGACAAATTCTCATGGACTCTGGTGCAACAGACAATTTTATTACACCCTCCTTTATTTGATGACTTGGAATCACTACCTTGCCACTCCCAAATGCTCGGAAAATCTGGAACATCGATGGGACAACTAATCAAAACAGTTTACTAACACACTTCACAGATCTAGAGGTGCAAACTGCAGAACAAACTCAGCTTATGTGATTCCTCATTACAAATCTAGGACCCGAAGATATGGTCCTAGGATATCCTTGGCTAGCTGCTTTCGAACCACAGTTCCACTGGGAAACCACCACTATCGATCATAAGGCATTACCCATTGTTATCAGATCCATTAACTGGAGACAAATGAAATTACGACGCACTACCACTAATGAAGTTACCAACCTCGAAGAGGGAGACGAATTATGGATGGGAATTTGATCTATCGCCATGGAATTAGCCATCCAACATGGACATGACAAAGTGGAAATCCCTTTGGAATATCAAAAATACGCCAAAGTATTTTCTGAACAGGAATCCCAACGTTTTCCCCCTAGTCGACCTTGGGATCACGCGATAGAATTAAAATCAGATGCCCCCGATGTCATTGACTGTAAAATATATCCCTTAACCGCAACCAAAGATCAAGCATTGGTCAAATTCCTTGACAACCATTTACAGAAACAATATATCACTCCATCAAAGTCACCCTTCGCTTCCCCCTTTTTCTTTGTTAAGAAAAAGGATGGCAAATTACATCCGGTCCAAGATTATCGAAAGATAAATCAATATACCATCCACAATCAATACCCTCTCCCACTCATCCCTGATTTAATCTCACAAGTCAAAGACTGTCATATCTTCACCAAATTCGACATCTGGTGGGGTTATAATAACATTCGCATCAAAGCGGGCGATGAACCAAAAGCAGCTTTTAAAACGAAATATGGCCTCTATGAACCTCGCATAATGTTTTTTGGACTCACTAACTCACCAAGCACATTCCAGACTATGATGAATACCATTTTCCGTCCCCTTCAACAAGAATTCACTCCCCTTGGAACCAAAATCATTGTCTATATGGATGATATCCTCATCGCCACCCGTACCTCTCTTACTGATCATTATACAGCGGTTCACGCCATTCTCCAACTCCTTGATTCCCATGATTTATATCTTAAAGCCTCGAAGTGTATGTTTGAATCACCACATGTCAATTACCTGGGGGTAATCCTTGAGGGGGGGGTGATTCGCATGGATCCTGTCAAATCAATGGGATTCGGCAATGGCCAACCCCAAGAAACCTCAAAGATGTCCGCTCCTTCCTTGGCTTCTGTAATTTCTATCGCACCTTCATTAAAGGCTTTGCCCATATTGCATGACCATTGAATGCTCTAACAAAAAAGGATATACCATGGCATTGGACAATAGAACATACCAAGTCCTTCGATGTGTTAAAAAACATTGTTATGCAAGACCCCATCTGTTACGGCTGAGAATTTGAGCTCCCGAGAAAGCACACCACCGAGCTGTCCGAGCCGGCCTGTGTTGGACAACCATGAAAGGACTGTGGATTCTGAGGCATTAAGGGAGGCCTTGATGAGAAAAGGCGATATGAGCATGCGGACATTATGTCCAGAACCAGCTAAGTCCCGCACTCCTGTTGAGAGCAGTGACGAAGAAGCTGACGACCCCTATGAGCAAGATGAAGCTCGCGCGCACAAGATGTATGCGTACTTCTATGGGCATGATAGCCCAGAGTCACGTGACTCATCACATGAGGCATCACCTGAGCGTGTATGCCTCGGGTATGCTGCAGCCGGTTACCTGGTTGATGATAACATGGACTAGGCCTTCATGCCTGTTTACTGATGGACTTTCTGATGGACGCCTCGTGTACTGTATGGGTGCAGCCTCGTGTCTGATGGACGTCGGTGCCTTTATAGGCCAGTCCAATTATGTTTCTTCCTTGTGTTTCAGCTTGTGGAGCCAGAGCCCTTATGGCTATTGGCTAGAGATAAGGACTTAAGGTTCGTGCTGAGTCCGAACCTTATCTACTAGTAGTATAAGTACTAGCTTGTCTTCACATGTATTCACCATCTTGAGTTCTTCAGAATCCGCATCACAGTTCCCTCTTGCTTTCCTAAGGGCCTTAGTTGGTCTTCTTCACCAAACCCTTAGACATTGTCTTGTTGTGCCGCTTCTTAGCGAGCCGTTTCCCTTGGAATTTCCCTTCATCTCTCAGTTGCAACCACTATTGCAGTGGTTTTGCCTTGGTTGTCGCATGCAATACAAGCGTTCTGAGAAACCCAGCTCAAGTCGAGCTAGACAGCCGGTGCAACCGTAACACCATCCTTGTTCAACCAGTCCTTACCAACCAATTCAAACTCGAAGTAGATGCGTCCGGTTTCACCACAGGGGCTGTTCTACTTCAACGAACACATAACAAAAAGAAGCATCTGATAGCATATTACTCTGCAACGTTCACAGAAGCTGAGTGAAATTACGACATTTACGATAGGGAATTACTAGCCATTGTGAAGGCACTTTGTCATTGGCAACATTATCTTGCGGGTTCCCCACACAAAATAATCATCTACACTGATCACTCCAATCTTCAGTACTGGAAGCAACCGCATAAAATCAGCTGACGGGTAGCACAAGAAATGATTGAACTTGCCAAATTTGACTTTGAACTACGCCATATTCCCAGGATGGCTAACAAAAGAGCTGATGCCTTATCAAGACGTCCTGACTATAATCAAGGAGAGGATGATAACCAAGATCAGATTGTGTTACCAGAAGACGTCTTTGCACGAACAAATGTGCAATGGAAGGCTAAGGAGTTTACCCAAGATTATGACATCCTCAAAGCATGGATAGACCCCTATCAGCTGAAGAAGATTGGAGACTACTGGTGGAAGGACAGAAAGAGGGTACTAATGCAAGGAACAGATGACCGGAGTAAACTCATCAGGGAGTACCATGATGCACCATCACAAGGACACCCCAGCATTGCACAGACTATCGATCTAATTGAACGACAATTCTGGTGGCCTTTACTACGACAAGAGGTTAAAAGTTATGTCATGGGGTGTGCCCTGTGCCAACAGAATAAAGTTAACGCCCATAAAGTTAAACCACCCCCATTTCCCATTGCAGTCCAACCCAAGACTATGCTATATAAAGTCATATCTATCAATTTCATCACCAAGTTACCTATGTCACATGGTTTCGACACAATTATCACAATCACAGATCAAGGATGTTCAAAGGCTGCAACCTTTATACCTTGCTGGGAAACCATATCGGGAGAAGAAGTAGCTCAACTATATCTCCAACACATCTTCAGACTCTTTGGGCTACCATGAAGGATTATCTCGGATCACGATCCTAGGTTCACTTCCATCTTTATGAAGGAACTTATGAAGGGACTCCAAGTTACGCAAAATATTTCAACAGCATACCACCCTCAGATGGATGGTCAATCTGAATGAACAAACCAGTGGCTAGAACAATACTTACGATTCTGGTGTAATCATCAACAAGACAACTGGGCTTCTCTCCTCCCAATCACTGAATTTGTGCACAACACATGGAAACATGAAAAGGCAAAAGAAGCACCTTCTATGATCCTAATGGGGTACTATCTGCATGCTACATGGACAGAATATACAACCAAAGTTCCCCAAACCATGTTACGCCTTGACCAATTCAAGAGAGCCCATAAAGAAGCATTGGAAAACTTACAGAAGGCCTATCAAGTGACTGACATTCCTTCTACGTATAAGCCTGATGTCCCTGGTGATTTGGTATGGCTCGAAGGGTGTAACCTGTCAACTTCCCATCCTACTGCCAAATTAGCACCTCAGCGCTACGGTCCATTTCCTGTCAAACGTGCTCTTTCTCATGTGACCTTCGAATTAACGCTACCACCACACTGGAAGATTCATCCAGTCTTCCATGGAAGTCTGTTAACTCCATTCAAAGAAACAGAAACACATGGACCCAACTACACAAGGCCACCACCTGACCTTATCGATGAACAAGAAGAGTATGAAGTAGAACGAATCCTCAACAGCAGGTGTACGGGAGTACGAAAGTGTTTGCAATACTTGGTACAGTGGAAGGGGTATACCCCTGCTGATAATCAATGGATCACGGCTACCGATGTACACACACCAGACTTGGTAAAGGAATTTTATAATCAATACCCCCACAAAGTCCGAGGGATAAAAGACAAGGACAATAATGCCCTATCATCATCATCTTCGTCTATCATTCCCTACATGTCTTCTCCCAATGCCAGCTGTCACGGATCGAACTTGGACGCTTACTATCAGGTTCTGACTACGGTAGTAAGCATGTGATTCTTTACATTAGTCAGGGACTTTATCTTTCACATGTTATCAGTCAGCAGTAGTATCACATGTTACTATACGCTTACTGATTACTAGGATAGCGGTACTAGGGTTCGAGCTAGTATTGCTATAGGTCGATAGCCATTCGGGAGGCGCTTCAAAGCCCTCCATCATCATGTATAAATAGTAGTGCAGGAAGACCAAGAGTCGCTATCTTGGTCTTCTTGAATCATCGGTTTCCAATCTCCCTTTCGTCCCTTCTAGCGTATCCGATCAAGGGAGTGCACTGCATAAGGCTTATCTCAGAAGACACCTTCCCAGTTGCAAGAGTTGTCGTCATATTGAGACCATGAGGTCCTACGATCGACTTAGTGGAATTCCCAGCTGAGTAGTCGCGCCCTATCATTGCCTAAAGCAAGGCACACGCTTACCAAAGCGTAACACCAGCTCTCCGCAAAACCAAGAAGCCGTCCCGCTACTGGACGCCCTCTCACCCACAGCTGTCGGTACACCCGACGAGGGACACCTTTCACCTCCTCAACCTGTACTCCTCCTCCACCCCAACCAAGATGACCCGCAGCAAGACACGATAGCTAGAAGCACAGAAGCTCTCCCAGTGCCCTGCAACGATGCCCCTCCTGGCTTTGTCCAAAATGAAGGCAACAATTACATCTTCTTCCCAGTCCTTGACGAACGCAACACCTTCGTCAATCCCCCCTTCGTTCAGTTCACCAGAGGAGGAGATCCGATAGTATTGGCACGACTTACCAGAGAAGGTCCGATTTACGGGGGACCACTGTGGGCTGATGAATATGCCGTGGCAGGGGCTGTCCCTGTTTACCGGACTGAGCAGCTTCACGTGCTGTCCAGTTCATTCCATCACCGCAACCTCCTTTTCCAAGCCCTAAGGGAGTTAGGTGATAGGGGGTTATTAGCGGAGTTGGAGCGGTATCAAGTATCATTGGTGGATCAGAGGAATTTAGAGGATCAAATTTCGCAGTTAGAGATGCAACTCACAGTTCTCAAAAGGAAGCAACATGAGTGCATCTTATGTATGGAGAAGGCACGACTCTGGGAGCATATGATGAACACTATAATGGGTGCGCTTCTCTCCCTTTCTATCAATAACGAGGAATGACGTGGGTGTTGTGCATGAGGAGGGGGTCATGTGACAGTTCTGATGATGTCATTGGTGATGTCAGGGTGATGTCATGGCAGGATGACGTAGGAGCTGACTAAGCACGGTCATGACGTCAGTACTACTTAGGATTGCTCAGCCACAGTAGTATATTCTGTAACATTCTTCAAGTTTCCATACCATTCTAGTCCCCTCTCTAGTTACGACTCATAGTGACTAGATACTTGTATAAATACCGGTTCATGATAGGACTCAGACCCTAAGTCTGAGTCTCTTGAAATCTCAGCATTCCTATCCATTCTTCCCTGCTAAGGCAAAAGCTTTGAGAATGCTTTTGGGCTTAGTAAGCACAACTTCCTCTTCAGGCATGAACATTCTCACACCACCAGAATCTCCCGATATTTGACTCTGAGACTAAGTCGACACAAGTCTCACGTTCGAAGTCACCTGACCTAACATCACGTGATCAGGCTCAAGTTGAGCAAACCCGACAGCGCCGCTGACGCTACATAATCAGTAAGCAAGTAGTAATACTAAACTACTAATGCTGACTAATAACATGTGAAAGATAAAGTCCCTGACTAATGTACACAATCACATGCCTACTACTGTAGTCAGAACCTAGTAGTAAGCAACCAAAGCCCATTCTGTGACAGAAGGGTCACATCAGCAGATATTGCCCACAGCACACCTATAACTGACGCACTGAGGCTGATTGGTACAAACCTGAAGAACAGCCACTTCAAGCCTTACAAGCTCAAACACCCTGAGAGCGCACCACTAACTGGATGACAGGGGTGGCTGCAGAACTAGATGAAGTAAAGGATTTGATCCTGAAGGATTTGTGGAAACAGGAGGGTTTTCAGGACACCTGAACCCATCAGCCTGGGTGAGGGTGGTCAATTGTAATTTGGTTATCATCACATGCTATTGATCTATGAAAGTTCCAATTTTGATCCACACAAATTACACAATGGCCAACATAAGAGCACTGGTGGACTCAGAAGCCACTGATAACTTCATACACCCTGCATTTGCCAAGCAAATGCGCCTCAGCATGCAAGCCCTAGAATGACCAAAAAAGATATGGAACATTGATAATACTAAAAATAGGGCAGGACTAATCACACACTTCATGGACCTATGTCATGAACTCTTTGCTATGTACTCTTTTTCTTTCCTTTTATCTTATCTTATCTTCGATCTCATCTTCATCTTATCCTAAGCCCTTATCAGAGCGGACTTATGTTTATCTCTTGTTCCCATGGCACGTCTTCTCTTTTACACGCTATCATTTCCTTCCATCACCTTCCATGATGTTCCTTTACTTATCCACCAATGGCCTTAAGCCCTCTGGTGCACAGACCATGTATGCATGGACCAACTAGTTGAGTATATTAGCTTGTACCCTTAGGCCTTAGATCCCTAGCTTTGGCTTTGTCAATTCACAGCTTGTTGAACTTGTCTATCTCTGCCTCCTCTCCTTGCCTTCATTGGCCCATTTATCGCTCACCTTGTTAGGGAGCCTTTCAAAGCTTTGTGACTTGTGCTATAACAAGGTCACCAGAGATCTTAGGTGTCGTTGCACTCAGTGCCGAACCAACTTAGCCACTGTCAGTCTTAGGCTTAGGACTATTACAGAACACTAGAGACCACACTCTGCTATAGTGTGACAACCTAGATGTTCAAACAAAAGAGGTCCATCGCATGCTCTGATTTCTCCTCACCGACATTGGGACCGAGGATGTCGTGCTGGGGTACCCCTGGCTGGCAACATACAAACCATAAATGTCCTGGTGATATGCAACAATTAAAGAAGATGCCCTTCCCATCATCCTACGCTCTATATACCCACAGAAGAGAACCTTACCAACCATAGCTGCAGCATTCACAACACACAAAAAAGAAGAAATCATCTGGCAATTGGAAACTGAGGGGCCTGTTACATTATGGACTACATTGTCTGACTTGGCCATCCAAGCTCAGCAGTACACCATGAAAGTGGAGCTGCCTTCAGAGTATGCATCATTTACCAAACTTTTCAATGAGGAAGCATCTCATTGTTTCCCTCCCACACAAGTGTGGGATCACACTATCGAGTTCAAAACCAATGCACCAGACACCCTCAACTGTAAAGTCTATCCCTTAACATAAGACAAAGATAAGGTGCTTCAGGCCTTCTTGACAGAACAATTGAAGAAAGGATATATTTGTCCTTCCAAATCCCCATATGCATCCCCTTTCTTCTTTGTTAAAAAGAAGGGCAGAAAACTGCACCCAGTACAGGACTATAGGCATGTCAACAGCTTTACCATCCGCAATCAATATCCTCTTCCCCTCATTATGGACCTTATAATGGACCTGAGCAACGTGCACATCTACATGAAGCTTGACATGTGATGGGGGTACAACAACATTCATATTAGAGAAGGCGATGAAGGGAAGGCAGCATTCAAAATGAAATACAGACTTTTTGAACCCATGGTTATGTTCTTTGGCCTCACCAACTTACCAGTGACCTTTCAAACCATGATGAATCATATCTACCATGACATGATTGCTAAGCACAAGCAATTGGGCACCACGATACATGTCTACATGGATGATATTGGAATTGCCACTCACATTGGTCATGACCTTAACAACCACATTGCAGCAGTCCGTGACGTCCTCACCCTCTCAGCCGAACACGACCTTTACTACAAACTTGAGAAATGCCTCTTCCATATGCCTCGAATGGATTACCTGGGGGTAATCCTTAAAAAGGGGGTGACATGCATGGACCCTGTCAAAATTTGGGCATCAAGAACTGGCCCACACCAACCAAAGTCAAGGATGTTTGCTCATTCCTGGGATTCTGCAACTTTTACCACACTTTTATCCAAAATTTTGCCACTCACACTAGACCCCTCAACCACCTCACAAAGAAAGACACCAAATGGCACTGGGGGGCAAAAGAAGAACAAGCATTCAAACAACTTAAACACCTTGTATGTTACGGTTGGCCCTCGGACTTGTTAAGTGTAATAGTGATATCGTGATTCGGAGTTCCGGACTCTTACTTACCAGTTGTGGCTATGGTAGTAAGTAGTAATTAGTCACGGACTTGTAGTCTCAGTCAGCACTCGGCGATCACATGTGATTGCTGAGTGAGTCCTAGGATCGGTGTAGTAGGGTTTGAGCTACTTACGCCATAGGATAGTTACCATTGGAGAGGCGCTTTAAAGCCCTCGCGTATTTGTATAAGTAGTAGTCGATGAAGACCAAGACACGCCATCTTGGTCTTCTTCAAAATTGCCATTGATCTTCCTACTCGCATCCTCTACTCTCTTCCCGTCTCATTCATCGTGGTGTGCAGTCGTCACCTTGTCCGGCACGTGCACCGGCAAGTGGAACTCCATTTGGGCCAATGTGACTTAGGGAATCCGTTGCTAGCCCCGTCATCGTATTGAGGGAGTCGCCTCTACATTTGACTTACGTGCGTTTACTGTCTCTCGCCTAGAACCTTGTTCAAGTCGAACACGCGCCACGGCAAGGCGTAACATGTAACATCCGAACCAGTGCTAGTGCACCCAGAGTTAAGTGAACCATTCAAGTTGGAAGTAGATGCCTCAGGATTTGTGACAGGAGCGGTACTATTACAATGAAAACTGGATGACAAAAGACACCCCATTGGTTACTACTCTTCCACACTTAACGCTGCCAAATGCAACTATGACATCTACAACCTGGAACTCCTTGCCATTGTGAAAGCCTTCTGACATTGGAGACCCCTGCTTGCAGGATCTCCCCACCAAATCAAAGTCTTCTTGGACCACTTAAACCTGTAATACTGGAAATTGCCACAAAAGATCAGCTGAAGAGTAGCCAGGGAAGTATTGGAGCTATCTGAATATGACTTTGAGATTCATCATATCAAGGGAAAAGCAAATGGAAGAGTGGATGCACTCTCACAAAGACCAGACTATGACCAAGGCAAGCTTGACAACAAGGGTGTTACGGTACTACCCAACAAGGTCTTCACATGTACTGCTGCAGCATTGTGGATCAAAAATCCTGACCCAACAAGTGGTTAAGATGAGGCAACACTATGACCCTGGGTGAGTGGGCACAACTTGAAGAAAGTAAGTGGAACCTGGTATAAGGATGGAGAACGATGGGTTAATACTGGGGGACTTGACGACAAGAGAAGTATTATCCGTACCCATCATGATCTCCTGGTTCATGGTCACCTAGGGATATGATGAACAAGTCAACTGGTGGAGCAACACCACTGGTGGCCAGGACTTTGCAAGGATGTACTAGACTATGTGAAGGGATGTGGAGAGTGCCAAAGGATGAAGGTCAACACCAGACCCACCCATGCAGTGCTCCAGCCTATATATCCAAAACTGACACCCTTCTGTTTGAGACCATTGCAATGGACTTCATTACCAAGCTCCCCTTATCAAAGGGATATAATTCAATACTGACCATCACCAACCATAACTGTAGCAAAGTGGCAATCTTCATACCTTGCATCGAAGAAATCACATTGGAAGAAACTGCAGGGCTCTACGCCAGATACGTATTCCCCTGCTTTGGACTACCATCCACTATCATTAGTGACAGAGATCCTCGATTTGCCAGCAAATTTACCTAAGAACTGTGCAGAGTTCTGGGGATTGTGCAGAATATCTCAACTGCCTACCACCCTTGAATGGATGGGCAGTCTGAATGGACCAATCAGTGGCTCGATGTAACGCTCAGCAGCATTATCAGCTTGACGTGAGCTCAAGACTTGTTTCTATGACTAAGTCGAGATCACATGATTGTCAGGATCACAATTTGGAAGGTCAGGAGTTCATGGGATCTCTCACCCAGAAAGGAAGTCAGTGATTAGCTAAGCACGAGTGAGAGCGTTCACACTCAAGGCCAACTAGAGAGGATAAGGAACAATGGCTGAGATTGAGAAGAGCTCAGACTTAAGGTCTTTGCTCCTATACATGCAGGCTTTTATACATATCAGACAGCTACTATGACTCATACTAAGTTGAGTTAGTATGAGTCGCAAACACGACTGGAGTCAGTTACGTGACTCCTACTATGTCATATGACATCATACTACTACTATGTCATCTATGATGTCATGGCTATTCATACAGTACTAGATCCTATGTCATCAATCGATAATGGAACCTTGAAACGTTACATGACCCCCTTTTCAAGTGCAATGCCCACATCGCCCAATCGTCGTTGATTCCTCCAACTGTCCTATGAGTCCTCCTTCCTGTTCCAACAGCCTATCCAAGACTTCGGCTCTTTCGAGACATAAGAGGCACTCACGAGTATAACGTTTAATCATGTTAATTCTCAACTCCATGGACCAGACTTGCTCCACAAGAAGTCAACTCTCATTGGAGAGTCTGATATACCTATCATAGTCAGCTCGTACTCCTCTATCTCCCATGCCAATGATGGCCTGCTCCATGAGGCTATGATGAATGAAATCGGGGGATAGAAGGTGATACTGGGCAGTGTTATATGTGGGGTGATGTTATGATACGACTCATTTTCTTCTTCTGTTTATCTTTGTTTGTTTCACATGACCGTTCTCATAAGAGTCATAGTGACTCTTTATTTTATTGTTCTCATACAAGTCATAGTGACTCTAGCCTGTTGTCAAGGGGCTTGTATCTTTTGTTTCATACATACTGCGGACTGCACCGCAGTTACTTATTGGTCTGATGACTCGATCCTAGTATGCTGTTATGACTCAGTACTAGGATCCATATTTACTATAAAGTCAGGCTTGCTAGGTAGCTTGTAGCCTTAGACTTGACTTTTTGTACTCTACGGTACTCGAGCAATCGAAGACTGTGAATACTCCATCTCTCAACCGAATGAACCCTCTCCTCTCGCTGAAGAATCCTAAGTTCCACTATTGGCTTAGGCTGACTCTTCAACTCGTACATCTTCACTGAAGTTCCTCCTTGGAACTTCCCTTAACAACTAGAACCAGACCCCTTAGTGCAGCATCTCAGTAGAACGACTTAACCCACGTTGGGTGAATGTCCCTACCGTGATGTAACAGGTGAGGCATAGAGGATGGGTGTTCTTCGGCAGCCAGTGGAGCTCCGTAGATAGGACCATTTGCCATGAATTTAGTGAGTATGAGGGCATCATTGCCCATGGTGTAACAGATGAAGGGGGGGTTAATGTACTCACCTTGTTCGTTCATGATGGGGAACATCATGAAGTTGTTGCCTAGATTGTGGACAAATCCCTCAGGGGGGTCAGGGAGAACTCTCTGTGGAGGTGGAGCTGGATTAGCTGGTGGGTTTTGCTGCAGGTCATCCTGGTCGGGGTGAAGGAAGTGTAGAGTGACAGGATCTGGAATGTGTCCAGCTGCGGATAGACAGGCAATGACTTCTTCTGCGTCAAGTACTTCATGGGTTTCTTGATGGTCATTGCCATTAGGAGAGATGGTGGGAGTGTAGTTAACAAGGGTAATGGATGGAGTAGAGGGAGGGGAAGACATGGAAGAGTCGATGTCTATCTGTCAAGCTTTGTGCGGGTATTTATGGTGGAATTTCTTGATCAGGTCAGGTGCATTGAGGTACCCATTCATTGTCAGACTCAGGATATCCTTTCCATTTTACCAGATATTGCATACTTCGTTTACGTCTGAAACATCTGGAATCTTCAATTTGTTCCACTTTATACTCTTCTTCTCCTTCTATGATGTCAGGGGGAGGTCGTGTGAAGTTAGGTCCATGTGTTCTAGTCTCGTGATAAGGGGTCAGAAGACTGGCATGGAACACAGGGTGTATCTTCCATGTTTCAGGTAAGGTCAGGCAGTAGACCACATATGACAGTGCTTGGTTTATTTGAAATGGTCCATAGCAGTGTGGAGCAAGTTTCGCCATAGGATGTAACATATGCAAGTTACACCCTTCCAATCATACCCAATCATTGACCTTGAAGGCTTTGTATGACATCACTTCTTTAGTCACTTGATATGCCTTCATCAGATTCTGATAAGCCACTTCACGAGCTCTTTTGAATTGGTCCAGGTGCATCGAGACTTGTGGTATTGCCATACTAGCTGTGCTCCACTCCGATTGTAGATAGTATCCCATTAGTATCATGGAGGGTGCTTCTTTGGATTTCTTGTGTTTCCATTGATTGTGTGTAAACTCTGCAATGGGAAGCATTGGAACCCAGTTGTCTTGTTGGTGGTTGCACCAGAAATGGAGGTATTGCTCTAACCACTGATTGGTTCTCTCAGATTGACCATCTGTTTGTGGGTGGTAAGCACTTGAGATGTTTTGCTGTATTTGTAGGGCTTTACACAATTCCTGTGTGAACTTAAAAGTGAACCTGGGGTCTTGATCAGATATGAAACATTGGGGAAGGCCATAGATTTGAAAGATGTGTCAGAGATATAATTGTGCCACTTCTTCTACAGTTATGGTTTCTTTGCAGGGGATAAATACTACCGCTTTTGAGCAACCGTGATCTGTTATGGTAAGGATGAAATCAAAGCCATGGGATTCTGGAAGTTTCGTGATAAAATTCATGGAGACAACTTCAAAGGGCATAGTCTCTGGTTTAACCCCAATCAGGAAGGATGGGGGTTTTGTGGGTCTGGTGTTGACTTTATTTTGTTGACACATGCCACATCCTTTAATGTAATCCTTGACTTCCAAACGGAGTAAGGGCCACCAGTATTTTTGCTCTAGAAGGTCAATTGTTCATAAGATTCCAGGGTGCCCTTGTGCTAGCAGGTCATGATATTGTTTTATCAAATCTTGTCTCCCTTTCTGGTCTCGTGTGATGACCAATTTGTCATTCTTCCACCACATGTCTTCCACTCATTTGAGTTGGTACGGATCTTTCCATCCCTGTAAAACTTCCTCAGATTGGACTTCTTTTACTTGTTTCCAGTTGAGGGTAATTGCTTTGATGAACAGATTTTCTGGAAGTACAATCTGATCTTGATTATCGTCTGCCCCTTGATCATAATTGGGGCATCTAGATAATGCATCTGCTCTTCCATTGCGATCTCCAGGTAAATGGCGCAATTCAAAGTCATATTCGGCAAGTTCCATGACCTCTCTTGCGATGTGTCTGCTGATCTTGTAAGGTTGTTTCCAATATTGGAGATTGGAATGGTCAGTGTGGATAATTATCTTGTGATGAGATCCAGCCAGAAGATGGTGCCAATTTTGAAGAGCTTTGACGATTGCTAAGAGTTCCCTGTCATATATGTCGTAGTTTCTTTCAGCTTCTGTGAAAGTAGCTGAATAGTATGCGACTGGGTGTTTCTTTTGGTCTGAACCTAGTTGCAGGAGTATGGCACTGGTAGCGAATCCCAAAGTGTCTACTTCTAGAATGAATTGTCTGGATATATTGGGTTGTTGAAGGATAGGATCGCTGGTCACATGTTGTTTTAGTTCTTCAAATGCCTGTTGACATTCCTTTATCCATTCCCATATGTGTTCCTTCTTTGTGAGGGTGTTTAAGGGTCTGGCTATTTGGGCGAAGCCACATATGAATGCTTGATAGAAATTGCAGAATCCCACAAAGGATTGAACGTCTTTGACTGTTTGGGGAATGGGCCAAGAAAATACCATCGATTTTGACCAGGTTCATGCAGATCACCCCCTTTTCAAGGATTACCCCCAGGTAATTGATGCAAGGGGATTCAAAAGTACACTTCGAAGGCTTGAGATAGAGATCATTTTTATCAAGGAGATGTAAGACAGCATGGACAGTGAGGTGATGGTCAATAAGGTTGGTCTTAGTAGCAATCAGAATGTCATCCATATAGACGATGATCTCCATTCCTTAGGGTGAGAATTCCAATTGTAATGGGCGAAAGAGATGATTCATCATCGTTTGGAAGGTACTAGGTGGATTAGTAAGACCAAAGAACATGACACATGGCTCAAAGAGGCCATCAAATTTGGTAAATATATGAGCATCCTGTACCTGAGCGATGAGATCGGGGATAAGGGGTAATGGGTATCGATTCTTGATGGTATACTGATTAATCTTGCAGTAATCTTGGACCAGATGGAGTTTTCCATCTTTCTTTTTGATAAAGAAGAATGGAGAGGCATAAGAGGATTTTGAGGGTTGTATGTATTGCTTCTGAAGGTGTTCTTCAATAAATTTGGCGAGGGCTAGATCCTCTGTTTGGGTAAGGGGATAGATTTTGCAATTGATCATGTCAGGGGTGTCGGTTTTGAAATCAATGGCATGATCCCATGGTCGTGAAGGAGGGAATTTATTAGATTCTTCTTTGGAGAAGACTTTGGTGTGTTGTTGATATTCTTCAGGGACAATAATGTCCTTATTCCCTTGTTGGATTGCCAAGTCTGTTGATATAGTCCTAATACCCATGAATAGTTGGTCACCGTCTTCCCAGTTGTCACTAGTGATTGTCCTCAGCTTCAGATCTCGCCAATTGATTGATCAAATGACAACAGGAAGAGCTTCTACTTTGATTGTTCCTGTTTCCCAACTGAATTTCGGTTCGAAGCCTGTAAGCTACAGATATCCTAAGACCATTTCTTTGGGTCCAAGATTAGTAAGAAGGAATCACATGACTTTTGTTTGTCCTTTGGTTTGTACTTTGAGGTTGGTATAATGTGTGAGAAGCCCATCTTTGTTTGTTGTACCGTCTATATTCCATATTTTACAGGGTTTGTCAAATGGAAGAGACGCAAGTCCTAAATGAGTGGCGAATTGGGGGGTTATGAAATTATCAGTGGCCCCTGAGTCCACTAAGATATGTTGGTCAGCCATGGTGCTCTTGATATGAAATGAAACTGGAATTTTCATTGACTTGTATTTGCTATAGTACACAGTAGAGACACCTATTGCCCTAGCCCAGGCTGATGGGTTCAGGCTTGAGAAAAATCCAACTTATCCATAAAGGCCTTCCTATGAATTCGTCCTTCCAGCTATCAGATTGCTCTTGTATGAGGTTAATAGCTTCTTCTGTGGTCATGCCATGGATCACATTTGGCAGAGTTTGAACTTTGGGAGGAGACTGATTTGAAGTGGCTCTGCTACCATTTTGGGAAGGAGCAGAGTCAGACATGGAACTGGACACGATTTGGGAAGGTTTCTTTGGGCAGGCCCTGCTCATGTGTCCTTTCTCTTTGCAATAAAAACACTTCCCTTCGCTTATGAGATGGGTACGTTCATCCGTTGTAAGGGCACACACACGGGTCTGATCCCCAGCCAATGTGTCCATGGCATTTGGATCACGTGGTCGAGTTTGCTGTTGTTGATTTTGCCACCGTGGGAGACTTTTGCCTAAATTGAGGTTAGTAGATTTGTGAAATCGGTTCTGCAGGAATATGAAGTTTTGGTGATACTTTCATGCTTCCTGTGTCCAATCCACCCAATCGACTGGGTTAGCCATGTTTACTATGTTGGTTACTAATTGCTGTGGCAGTCCATCCATGAATTGTTCCAACACAGTGATACCCTAAGCTGTGTTACGATACAACTCATTTTCTCCTTTTTATTTCTCTTTGTCTCACGTGACCGGTCTCACAAGAGTCATAGTGACTCTTTAGTTAGCGTTCTCATATGAGTCATAGTGACTCTAGCCTGTTGTAAGGGGGCTTATATCTTTTGTTTCAGACTCGTTTCATACATACTGCGGACTGCGCCGCAGTTACTTATTGTTCGGATGACTTGATCCTAGTACGCTGTTATGACTCAGTACTAGGATCACTATTTACTATAAAGTCAGGCTTGCTAGGTAGCTTGTAGCCTTAGACTTGACTTTTTGTACTCTATGGTACTCGAGCAATCGAAGACTGTGAATACTCCATCTCTCACTGAACTCTCCTCTCACTGAAGAATCCTAAGCTCCACTATTGGCTTAGGCTGACTCTTCAACTCATACATCTTCACTGAAGTTCCTCTTTGGAACTTCCCTTGACAACCAGAACCAGACCCTTAGTGCAGCGTCTCAGTAGATTGACTTAACCCACGTCGGGTGAACGTCCCTACTGTTAAGGCCTAGCGGGGCCTTGCTGTATGATGTGCACCAAGGGTACAAGGGGGACAAGGACAGGGTACGAGGATGAGGTGCTTGGTAACTAGTAACCAAGGCCGAGGGAGTTCTAAGAGATGGAGGTCTACGAGGGACGACCAAGGAGCAAGGGTTTGAAGGGTAAGTCGATGGACTTAGTGACAAGGTACAAGGGGCTTCAGTCAGATGGCCGAGGTACGAGGGACTAAGTCAAACGACTTAGGGTCTGTGTGTGCGCGTTGTTGTAGCACAAGCGCAAAGCTTTGAGGTGGTTCCCAACTAAGGGAAGACCGACAGTGGTGGTGAGACAACGAGAAGGGGGCACACAGTTGAAGAGTAAACAAGTCTGGTATTCACTAGTATGATAAACGAAGACAAGACTAGGGAATAAGCACACAAGTGGTCGAGCTTATATAGGTAGCTACTCCGTGTCCATCCCATGAAGGGGATACTATAATAGAGAACAAAAGGCAACGCAAATGGGGAAGAGGATAGAACAGGGAACAATAGGAAGCACAAAAGGGGAAAAGGGAAGAAGGGGAATCAGAGTAAGAGAGCGTACATGGTAATGAGTCAACAGGTTAGTACTCCGAGATAGTCCGAGGATAAGGAAAGTGATAAGGTAAAAGGAAAAAGTAAGTCTGTGGTGAGCCGGATCACGACACCTACCGTGACGTAACATTAAGTCAAGTCTATCGAACCTATTGCCACTCTGGCTAAGGGATGAAGAATTTCTGAATCCAGATCAATCCTTGGATTCAAACCGTTCCCCATCGAGAGGAGAACAGAAGACGAAGTTCCTGGCCACGTAAAAGGAGCAGCCCTTTGGCAGGAAATTGAAGGCGAAGAAGGTTATTGGGTATACAACATACTCAGCGCAGCATACCTCGCCATCGAATACAAAGAAAGTACCAAGCAGTGGTACTTCATACAGCGAGACAGCAGGACTAGATGTTGGACAGCTACACAACCAGTCCCCTCCCTGTATAACCTGGGAAGAAGATTGATCAGACCAACGACAGTATCAGCGATTCCACCAGACGATACACCATTGAAGGCAGGCCAGCATACCGTGCCAACCGCTAAGAGACGTGATACAAAAAGTTCTCCAATGGCAACACAGACGACCACCACAGCTGCAACCGCAACAATGACGGCTGTCCCCCCATCTACAGTACAAACATTCTTCACAAAGGGGACAGGAACAGGAAGCGGAAACCCCCCTGCTAGCACTATGGCAGCAGGAAGTGGTCCCTCCTGTTATGGCCGAGATTTTGAGCTCCCGAGAAAGCACGCTGCCAAGCTGCCCGAGCTGGCCCGCGTTGGACAACTATGAGCGAACCCTGGATTCCGAGGCATTAAGAGAGGCCTTGATGAGAAAGGGCGACATGAGCATGTGGACATTGCATCCCGAACCAGCTAAGTCCTGCACTCCTGTTGAGAGCAGCGACGAAGAAGCTGATGATCCCTACGAGCAAGATGAAGCTTGCGCACGCGCCATATACGCGCACTTCTATGGGCGTGACAGCCCAGAGTCACGTGACTCATCACATGAGGCATCACCTGAGCGTGTGTGCCTTGGGTATGCCGCAGCCGGTTATCTGGTTGGTGACGACATGGACTAGGCCCTTGTGCCTGATTACTGATGGACTTTCTGATGGACGCCTCGTGTACTGTATGGGTGCAGCCTCATGTCTGATGGATGTCTGTGCCTTTATAGGCTGGTCCAATTATGTTTCTCCTTCGTGTTTCAGCTTGTGGAGCTGGAGCCCTTATGGCTATTGGCTAGAGATAAGGACTTAAGGTTTGTGCTGAGTCTGAACCTTATTTACTAGTAGTATAAGTACTAGCTTGTCTTCACATGTATTCCCCATCTTGAGTTTTTCAACAATCTGCATCACAGTTCCCTCCTGCTTTCCTAAGGGCCTTAGTTGGTCTCCTCTACCAAACCCTTGGGTGTTGTCTTGTTGTGCCGCTTCTTAGTGAGCCGTTCCCCTAGGAGTTCCCCCCCTTCATCTCTCAGTTGCAACCACTATTGCAGTAGTTTTGCCTTGGTTGTCGCGTGCAATACAAGCGTTCTGAGAAACCAAGTTCAAGTCGAACTAGACGGCTGGTGCGACCGTAACACCTCCGGAGGTGGGCCCCCAGGACCACCAGGAGGAAGCGGACCGCCAGGAGGTGGCCCCCCAGGAGGTGGGGGTGCACCTGGAGGCAGAGGTGCCCCAGCAGGCAGAGGCGCGCCCGGAGGTGGAGGACCCCCTCCCAGTGGCGCCCCTGGTGGAGGCAGGGCAGGTGCCAGCCCAGGCCCAGGAGTGGCAAACGGCAAACTTGGAGGAAACCCCCCAACCGACTTTGATGGGACCCGATCGCTTGCGGACCAATTCATGTGGGAATTCAACCTGTATCGAATCACGAATTTGGACGCTGAACAAATGGCGATACCTATGAAATGAGCGGCCCTGCTACTCGGTTTCATAAAAGGACCAAACATAAAAGACTGGGTCAAAAGATGGACCAACTGGATCCTTGTGGAGATGAACAATGGAAGACTCCCGAACGACAAATTCTACTGGACAGCAGTGTCTCAAGGCTTTGAACAAGCATTCCAGGATACGGGAGCAAGGGAACAGGCAGAAGATAAACTGCGCCACCTCTCATTCATACCAAATGAGGTGGATGCATTTATCGCCCAGTTTGAATCCCTTGCTGCAGAAGCAACGTACCCCCTAGATGCTCAGTCGACACTCTCCTTATTCGCATCCAAACTTCCTTACCGCATGATGGACCACGTCTATAAGGTGGTACGCCCTCTGGATTTCAGAGGATGGGCCAACGGAGTGCGCCAATACCACTCAGACAACACTGCAGTCCAGAACATTAGGGGGATTAACAAAGAAACTCCAAGGAAGAAGGGAGCAGGAAAGATGAACCCCGCCCAATTGGTGAAGATGCTGGGCATTAAGATGCCAGCCCCTGCTTCAGATGCAATGGACACACGCGCCGACCGCTCTGGTTCCAACTACAATAAAGGAACCCGAGGAAGAGCAGCGGCAACCACTGCAAAAGAGAAACCGGACATTGAAGTCCAGAAGAAAGAAGGCCGTTGCTACATGTGCAACAAACTAGGACACCTCTCCCGTAACTGTCCAGACAAACAGAAGGACAAGAAACCACCTCAGAAGGCTCGCAAGGCTAAGGCCGAAGAAAGCGAAGCAGAGGAAGAATCAGAAGAAGAGTCCGGAACTGGATCCACCCCTACCGATGTGCGATCTTCCCTCATTAAAAGCCTCTCAACCAAGGAGAAATACGCAATGATCAAAGAGGCTTGGGCAGAAGAGCATGGGGAGGATTTTTAAAATGCACAAACCCGGTGGCCATGGTGCGTGCGTTACAGTTCAAAGATGTGTTTGTTTGTAAATATCGAAGTCTCCAAATCCCAACTCTGATACAAACTTCACACACAACGGCCGAAAGAAAAGTTCTCGTGGATTCAGGAGCCACAGACAACTTTATTGACTTCAAGCTCCTGAAAAGAATGAAGATTGGCAAACTAAAGCTGCCACGACCCCACATTGTGTGGAACATTGACGGGACCCAGAATAAGTCAGGAATCATCAAGTACTATGTTGACCTGCAAGTCCGGACTGGGGAAAAGAAACAGAACATGAGATTCCTCGTCACCAATCTAGGAGATGACGAGATGGTGTTAGGGTACCCGTGGCTCACTGCCTTCCAGCCATTGATCAATTGGAGAAGCGCAACCCTTGATGAAAGCATGCAACCACTTGTCATCAAGACCCTTTCATATACAATGGAGGCAGAAGTGATCTGCATACGAGATGCATGGATCAAGAAGGCTGCATCGTTATGCACCCCTGGGGAAGAACTCTTTGTCCACCGAATGGATGAAGAAATCCTCAAAAGAAGCTCAACGTCAACCGAAATGGCAGTAAAGGCGCTGCCAAAAGAAGAGAAAACCTGGGATCAGGTAGTCCCAAAGCACTACCACAAATGGAAGAAGGTCTTTTCCAAAGAAGAGGTGAAGCAATATCCTGAACACCAACCCTGGGACATTGCTATTGATTTTATTGAGGACGCCCCGAAAACCCTAGACTGCAAAATATACCCGTTATCTAAAGGCGAGCAAGAAAAGCTCAATGAATACATCAAAGATAACTTGGACAAGGGATATATTCGTCCGTCAAAATCGCAATATTCGTCACCATTCTTCTTCGTTGGAAAGAAAGATGGAAAACTTCGTCCAGTAGTGGACTACCGAAAACTGAACTCCTTCACCATCCCCAACCGATACCCGTTGCCTCTAATACAGGAACTAGTGGATAAAGTAAAGGATGCCAGGTTGTTCACCAAAATGGACGTACGAGCAGGATACAACAATATTCGCTTCCGAGAAGGCGACAAGCCGAAAGCCGCCTTCAAAATGAACCTAGGACTGTTTGAACCAACAGTAATGCCGTTCGGACTGAAAAATGCCCCCGCAGTGTTCCAACGAATGATGAATATGCAGTTTAATGACCTTACAGCAACCGGTCAAGTAATCATCTATATGGACGACATCCTTATTGCGATAAAGAAGGATGAAGAAGAACACCGCAAATTAGTTAGTAAGGTCCTGGAGCGCCTTCAAAAGCTGGACCTCTACTTAAAACCCAGCAAATGCCTCTTTGAGGTAGAACGCATCGAATTTCTGGGAGTAATCCTGGAAAAAGGAACCGTCACCATGGATCCAGTCAAAGTTGCTGGAGTTGCTGAATGGAAAGTGCCAAAAAACACAAAAGATATTTGGACTTTCCTTGGATTCTGCAACTTCTATAGGTGATTCATCTGTGGATTTTCCTTTATTGCGAAGGCACTAAATGACCAACTAAAGAAAGGCGTTCAATGGAACTGGGGGCCAAAAGAAGAAAGCGCTTTCAAAACGCTGAAGAAGCGGATATGTGAAGAACCAGTTCTGATACAACCGGACCAGAAGAAACCATTCAAAGTTGAAGTAGATGCATCAAACTATGCAATGGGAGCCGTCCTAATGCAACGAAATGAACAAGGAGTGCTCCACCTGGTAGCATTCTTTTCGAAAACCATGAACGATGCCTAAAGAAATTACGATGTATATAACAAGGAGCTCCTAGCCCTTGTGGAAATGTTTCGGCATTGGAGACATTTCCTGCACCAACCAGCGTTCAAAGTAAAGGTGCATACAGATCACGCCAACCTATTGTACTGGAAGAACCCAGGAGACCACAATAGAAGGGTGGAAAGATGGCATGCGGAACTCATGGAATATGACTTTGAATTGGTTCATATAGCCAGGAAGAAGAATGGTCAGGCAGACACGTTGTCACGATGCCCAGACTATGAACATGGCGAAGAAGATAACAAAGCATTGGTGGTCCTACCCCCTGTTTTGTTCAGCTTCGCAAGAATGATGGGGTCAGAATATTATAACCCCAGCAACCAGAAGGAAAGGGAGCACTATAGTGCAATGGTAAACCATCGCAAATACCAATCCCTTCAAGACCAGGTGGAAGAAGACCAACAGACAAACAAAAGGAGCCAGGAAGTGCTCAAGAAATGGTCTAACACCTACGTGCTCACCAAACTAGTCGGAATTTGGTGGAAAATTGAAAATGACACAGACCGGATCGTCGTTGCCGGAGACAACGATCTGAAGAGGGGGGTAATTCACTTTTACCACGATACCCCATCAGCCAGACACCCAGGAATCACGAACACGTACGCACTGGCAAAACGGGACTTCTGGTGGCCAAAGATGAAAGAAGATGTGGAGCAATACGTAAAGGGATGCGCAGCGTGCCAAGCAAACAAAATCAACACACAGCCGCTTAAACCGGCTATGATCCCTATCACTCCCAAAAATTCTTTGCCATTTGAGACAGTCGCCATGGACTTCATCACGAAGTTGCCACTTTCGGGCAACTATGACACGATCCTTACAGTTACAGATCACGACTGTAGTAAAGCGGCGGTATTTATACCCTGCCAAGAGACCATTACTGTGGAAGGGGTAGCAGAACTCTACCTGAAACACATGTACACCCGATTCGGTGTCCTGAAGAAGATTATCTCTGACTGAGATACCCAATTTACATCACACTTCGCCTGTTACGTCACGGTAGGGACGTTCACCCGACATGGGTTAAGTCGATCTACTAGGACGCCGCACTAAGGGGTCTGGTTCTGGTTGTCAAGGGAAGTTCCGAAGAGGAACTTCAGTGAAGATGTACGAGTTGAAGAGTCAGCCTAAGCCAATAGTGGAACTTAGGATTCTTCAGTGAGAGGAGAGTTCGGTGAGAGATGGAGTATTCACAGTCTTCGATTGCTCGAGTACCGTAGAGTACAAAAAGTCAAGTCTAAGGCTACAAGCTACCTAGCAAGCCTGACTTTATAGTAAAGAGGGATCCTAGTACTGAGTCATAACAGCGTACTAGGATCGAGTCATCCGAACAATAAGTAACTGCGGCGCAGTCCGCAGTATGTATGAAACACATCTGAAACGAAAGATAGAAAGCCCCTTGATAACGGGCTAGAGTCACTATGACTCGTATGAGAAAGATAAAAAGAGTCACTATGACTCCTATGAGAACGGTCACGTGAGATAAGAGAAAACGAGAAAAGAAAGAAATTGAGTCGTATCGTAACATCGCCAAAGGCCTGTGCGAAGCGTTGAAGATACACCAGAACATCAGCACGGCATATCACCCAAGAACTGATGGCCAGTCAGAAAGAACAAACCAATGGCTCAAACATTATCTTTGATTCTGGTGCGATGAAAGGCAAGACGATTGGCACAAGTACCTGCCAATGGCAGAATTCACGCATAATCAATGGCCGAACTCTACCACTCGAAAGACCCCCTACGAAATGCTCATAGGGTACACACCTAGACTTGAATTCGGAACCAAAAGCAAGGTTCCCTCAGTCGAAGAACGGCTTACAGCCATAGAAAAGGCGCAAACAGATGGCCACGAAAATATCATCAAAGCGCAGAAGATGATGGCCATTGTGCACCAAGGGAACAAGAAGTTCCAACCATACAAAGAGGGAGATCAAGTGTGGATCGAGGGAACCAACTTGAAGACCCTGTACCCAGCGGCTAAACTCGGGCCGAAGCGGCATGGACCATTCAAAGTGATGAAACAGTTATCAGAAGCGGTGTACCATGTGGAACTGCCAAGACAGTGGAAGGTTCATAACGTGTTTCACGCGAACCTTCTAACACCTTATAAAGAAACGGAGTTCCACAGGCCAAATTATACCCAGCCGCCTCCTGATATCATCAATAAAGAACCTGAGTACAAAGTTGAGAAGATTCTAGATGCGCAGCAGCGTGGGAAAGGGTGCAAGCTCCACTACCTAATCAAGTGGAAAGGCTATCCCACAAGTGACAGTTCATAGGAAAAAGCAGAAGATGTCCACGCGGACAAGCTGATAGCGGAGTTTAAAGCTAGGAAGGGGACAAACAAGTCAAAAGCCCATAAAACGTATATAAGATGGGCCAAAACGACAGAGGAACCCCATCCCCTTCCTCACTCTGCCTCAAATCTTTATACGATGTCCGCTACTTCTGCTCCTGCCAGCCTTGTCCCAACGCTCCAGCTCCCTGCCTCATCGCCTCCCGCATCGATTGTGGACACCCACTCTGAGGGCGCCATCCCTCCTACTCCTCAGTTGGCTATCCAGAGTGTTCCAATCGTGGAGCACAGTGATGATGGAGCCACCGAGCTCCCTGAACTTCCAGTCAAGGAAGCTGAGTATACTCTGCCCCTTGGCTACATCCATAACGACCCCAACTCCTGCTTGTTTTACCCTGTTTATGTTGCCAACCCCCACTTTGGGTTGGACCGAACCGAGCCAAGAATAGTCTTGGCTACATTCATCACATATTCGCCAGATGAAATGATGGTGACAGGGACCCTTGGAGAGGGACAAGAGAAGCGCACCATAGAGGTGCAGGTAGGGAAGAGGGCGAAGAACTACGGGCTCATGACAGAGGCCCTTTGGAGGCAGTTGGCGCGGAACCATGAGACGGAGTTCGTGGTGAACCGCGCCCTCCAAGAAATCGACGATCCCCGCCTAACCGGGGAGATCAACCGCTTTAGGGCAAAGCGGGAGCTGAAGAACACCCTAGATGGCCTGTTGCGCGACGCCCAGCACAAGGTCAGCGAGATCATGAGGGAGCTAGTCTTGGTGGAGCACGAGTACGAGGCTTGCAAGACCAGGTTGGAAATGGCTGATGCCTGTCGCATCATCCACGCGTCTTTCAACTGTGAGTACCACCTCCCGACCCGCTTCCGCTACTCCCCTGAGCCACTCCCTGTCGACCCACGCACCTCCCGCCGGGCTGAGATGCCCATCCTCCATGACGAAGAGGGCAAGTTGTTGCCCAAGTGTTACAGTCGCACCGGCCATCTAGCTCGACTTGAGCTGGGTTTCTCAGAATGCTTGTATTGCACGCGACAACCAAGGCAAAACCACTGCAATAGTGGTTGCAACTGAGAGACGAAGGGAAAACCAAGGGTAAACGGCTCGCTAATAAGCGGCATAACAAGACAACGTCTAAGGGTTTGGTAGAGAAGACCAACTAAGGCCCTTAGGAAAGTGGAAGGAAGAATGATGCGAATTCTCCAAGGCAAACTCAAGATAGGGAATACATGCGAAGACAAGCTAGTACTTATACTACTAGTAAGTAAGGTTTCGGACTCAGCACGAACCTTAAGTCCTTATCTCTAGCCAATAGCCATAAGGGCTCCGGCTCCACAAGCTGAAACATGAAGGAGAAACATAATTGGACCGGCCTATAAAGGCACCGACATCCATCAGACACGAGGCTGCACCCATACAGTACACGAGGCGTTCATTAGAAAGTCCATCAGTAATCAGGCACGGAGGCCTAGTCTATGTCGTCACCAACCGGGTAACCGGCTGTAGCATACCCAAGGCACACACGCTCAGGTGATGCCTCATGTGATGAGTCACGTGATTCTGGGCTGTCACGCCCATAGAAGTACGTGTACTTGGCGCGTGCGTGAGCTTCATCTTGCTCATAGGGGTCGTCAGCTTCTTCGTCGCTGCTCTCAACAGGAGTGTAGGACTTAGCTGGTCCGGGACGCAATGTCCACATACTCATATCCCCTTTTCTTATCAAGGCTTCTCTTAATGCCTCGGAATCCAGGGTTGCTTCGTAGTTGTCCAATGCGGGCCGGCTCAGGCAGCTCGGCGGCGTGCTTTCTTGGGAACTTAGAACCTCAGCCGTGACACCAAGTGTTACCACTGCAAGAAGTGCGGGCACAAAGTTCAGGAGTGCCCCAAGAAGCGCAAGCAGCAGAAGAAGAAGGAGGAGAGAGGAGCCCTTCGCATCCGCATCACCACCTCCACCGTCCAGCAAGAGTCAGACGAGAGAGAGCAGACCCCGGAGCCTTGTGTCAAAGTTGGACCCAGCAGCCAGAAGAAGATGACACTCTTGGAGCGTATCAGCCTGTTGGATAGGGAGGAGTGGACCCCGGAGTCATGCGGGAAATGCAGAAAGGTTGGGACGCACCATGGTGAGCTTGAGTGTCCCCTCTATGAACAGTGCCCCTTTTGTCACCATACGGGCAGCTGGGGGTTCGTCAAGCGTCACAGGTGCACCAAGATGGGTGACGAAGAAGAAAAGGAGAATTGGGACAACAACGAGGTAGACTATGACCTCTATTGGAATGACAACCCGATGGGCTTGTAAGGCAAAGTCCGGAGTAACTTTGCGCCTAAACGGGGGGCTGTGTTACGATACGACTCATTTTCTCCTTTTTATTTCTCTTTGTCTCACGTGACCAGTCTCACAAGAGTCATAGTGACTCTTTAGTTAGCGTTCTCATACAAGTTATAGTGACTCTAGCCCATTGTAAGGGGGCTTATATCTTTTGTTTCAGACTCGTTTCATACATACTGCGGACTGTGTCGCAGTTACTTATTGTTCGGATGACTTGATCCTAGTACGCTGTTATGACTCAGTACTAGGATCACTATTTACTATAAAGTCAGGCTTGCTAGGTAGCTTGTAGCCTTAGACTTGACTTTTTGTACTCTATGGTACTTGAGCAATCAAAGACTGTGAATACTCCATCTCTCACTGAACTCTCCTCTCACTGAAGAATCCTAAGTTCCACTATTGGCTTAAGCTGACTCTTCAACTCGTACATCTTCACTGAAGTTCCTCTTTGGAACTTCCCTTGACAACCAGAACCAGACCCTTAGTGCAGCATCTCAGTAGATTGACTTAACCCATGTTGGGTGAACGTCCCTACCGTGACGTAACAAGCTGCCACTAAGCGTGTCAAAGTGCAGCCAAGGGCAGAAGGGTTTGGGAGGTTGAGGAATATAATGCACCAATAGGGTGGAGTTGCACAGGTCGCAGGTCAGCCAAAGGTAGGCTCGGCACTCGGCCGATGCAGAAGACGTATGGGCCTAGGGGAAATGCAAAGAGCTGCCAGAGCAGCAAGACTGAAATCGACTGTGGGACACTGGCGCACACACAGGTACGCAGAGGGTTCACAAAGAGGAAAAATGGAATCTAGAGTGTAACTGGTCTGGGTACTACACCGTACCTGCACTGCCTGCCTATGTACATAGGAAATGAATCCTTAAATACCTATACTATCCAACCTTTGGCTGCTTTGGCCTGCAACTGCAATTGCTTGTTCAAGTGAACCTGTGTCAACCATCATCAGACCGACGACCACAGTGTGCAGCTGCATCAGCCAATCACTCCACAGGGTTTCATGGTCTAAGGCGAACCCCAAAGTGGTTGGCTGGATGTTACAATGGCCTATGTGGTTGCTGGGTCTCTGGTCCTACCTAATGGTCCTGTAGACTAGGGGCACTGCCGGCACACTGCAATGTGCACCCCGCTGCCACATAGCCTGGGGTTGAACTGCCTAAGTTTCCTGAAGGGTTCCCGCTTGGAACCCGAAGTCACTGAATCGCTGTGTGGCTGGGCTGCCAAGCCGGACCCACTCTGCTACACATCAGCCGTTTCGCGCTCTCCCACATGTTGGCTGCACTCATACCAGTCGTTCACAAGGCCAAGCGCGATCAGCTGTAATACTGGATAGAAATGCCAAAATCGTTGGATAGTACGCCCAGCCCGTCACTGGGCGTATCATCTCCTCCCCACTGAGCTCCAGACTGTCCCCAGTCAGCCCCTAGTTGGCCTCACTGTCAGACCGTGCGTGTGCAGATCAGCCTTGAGGCGGCCTTGTGTCAGCCTTTGCCGTGGGCCTTCATACAACGGCTGGCTGCTGCTCCTTTCCTCTCCAACCTACCACTATGTCCTCCCAACAACACTGCACTTATGCTATCGCCCTCTGAATGCTCTTGGCCCTCCACACACGGCTAGATGCAGCTGAGCAAAACCCAATTGCTGCTAATGAGTGGGCGCAGGACTTTTCTGCCACCTTGGTGTGTTGCCTTATCATTCTTGGCCGTGCCCTATGCTGATCTTTGCAGGAAATGGTCCTGGTCGCTGGATCCAATGCCAGCATCGACACCGCAATGGATGGCACCATGGCTGTGCTCCTGCAAGATGCCCGTGGCCGCCTCCTCCAGCATGCGACGGTGGAGTGGATTACCCACTCACCAATCATTGTGACCGGGGTGGAAGATCGGCTGCACAAGCTCGCCGTGGTGCAGTCAGCCCCTACCACTCCGGCTACTGTGCCTTCCGAGGCAGCCCTGGAGCCAGATGCATATGCGTGGCTGGATGAGTACTTTGAATGGTTGAAGGCAGGCACTATGTCCGCAGCTGAGTTCAAAGTACACTGCTAGCGTGTCCTTACAGTGGGTCAAGATCCATTCCTGGCTCATTCTCCATTGGCCGCGGTGCTCCCACCACTCCCGCAGCCTTTGGCACCACTTTCCTCGCTCGTGCTGTCTTGCGCTGCCTCCGGGGCTTCTGCACCCTCGCCGATGCTGTTTACGCATGCTGTGCCTGCAGTTCCACCAGTGCCTAAAGGCGGCCCAGTGCCTCCATCATCGCAGCGCCCCACCCGTCAGGCCGCCACTGCTGCCTCCACATTTCTTGCAGTAAGTCGTCCTTCAGTGATCGCCTGCTTGCTGACGTATCCCACCGTTCTAGGAGCCCATGCAGGGTCGCCGCACTCCTCTCAAACACGCCCGTCTGAATGATGATGGGTTGGTGGACATCGGCACCTTGCCCAATTATATCCGGGTGGGTGCTGGCCGGTCTGCCTGGCTCATTGCTGACCCCACTTTTTAGTGCGATGCCTGTGTGTGCAGCAAGACCAGGTGTGCCCCCTACGTTGGCGAGAAGCCGCCATTCACATGCTCCAGGTGCATCAATGCCGGGTGCCCCTGTATTCGATCGGGCTCAGGCACAGCAGCGGCTTTGGGTTTGGCTCCTGCTTCAGCGAAATCCTGTGGCTGTCACAAGGTCACACTGCAGCATGTGCACGTGGCACCTCCCCCTTCCATGCTTCCCATTTCTGGGCTGTCTTCCTTGCTGATGGGAGGCGGTCCTGATCTTTCTGCCATGGATGCTGTGTTCACCACGCTCTTCTGGCACATGGAGGTTGCCCGGGCTGCTGCTGCTTGCAAGGCTGCCGACGGCTACCGCCACTTTGTGCAGGCGCAGTATGCCTTAGCGCTCGGGGAAGTGGTCACACTGGGCTCCTCTCAGGCAGAAGAGCCTCCAGCGAAGCGTGCGAGGACTGGGCCAGTTAAAGGAAAAGGCAAGGCTCAGGTGGAACCCCTGGTTGAGGAGGACATCGGGCTAGACAGGCTGGAGGGTGGGCTGGAAAGCGAGGATGACAAGGGTGATGAGTAGGGGCCTCAGTGCAGCAGTATGGCGCAGTTGAGTGGTGGGTCTGTGTGTCCCATTTTGTGTAATTAGCCTTGTACAATGTATCCGTTCATCGCTTGGTATCTGGGGCCCCCTCGGTTTGTGTTCAGGGTATGGCCAGGTCAGTTGCAAGACTCTCTGTGCCTTCTTCTCAGCCAGGTGTGTGGTGGTGCTGCTGAGCTTGGCACCAGATTCGTTTGGTACCTTCCCTGCAGCCGAGCATGCATTTGCTGGTGTGTTATTGCCACTGTCCCATTCTTTCTAGGGGGCCGCAAGGGGCCCTAGCATGGCCAGGATTGGCTCCAGGTGTGGGGCGCTTTGTGCTTTCTATGTGGTTGTGTGGGATGGTGCGCTTCCAGCCTTTTGGCAGCCCCCTCCTCTGTGGAATGAAAAATTTGGCTGTCCCCAGCCAGTTGCCGAATGTTATGGGAAATTGGGGCGCAAGTCTTTTTGTTGGAGGTGTGGTGCACGAGCCGTGGTTCACTTGCACTGATTGGCCAATCAGTCGGCCGAATGGTTGGCCGGTCATGAAGACAAGATAGGGGGTGGCCACTAAAGGATAAAAGGGCACCCACCCCTTACGTGCTGTATAGTGATGAACTCCCAAACTAGTCTCTCAGGCATGTTGCACTTGTCCAATAGTGATGTGTGGGCAGCCCTCCAATTTGCTGAGGGGTGCTTCCTGCGATTCAGGTGGACTTGGCCAGACTGCCCACTGCACTCACGAGAAATCACCCAGTGGCTCCATATCCTTGATGGCTCTTGTCGCTAATACAAAACTGCTCAGCCATTTACTAAGGGCTGGTAGGTCAACCTTCGGCTTATGGCCAAACTGGCTGATGAAGTGTTTAGCAAGGAGGTTCTTGCCCTGTGGAGTGAAGTACAAGAGTGGGCCGCACCATATGCCACTACCAAGTGGTTGCGATACTTTCCTGGAATGTTTGACAGCCTCAGCCAATGTCTGGCCCTTCATGCAGCAGTTCTCATATATACCCAGGCTCATGTCCTTGGGTTATGTGCACTTGGGTCACCAACTGCAGGCCGGGGCTTCAGCACCTATACAGTCACAGTGCAAGAGTTTTGGGTGTGCTGTGATACCTTGGTCAATTCACCTAGCGAATATAATTGGCATCTGGAACGGCTTGCCATCACCAAGCATGAAGAGGAGCACAACCAGACTGCCGCACAGATTTCCATTGGACTGCTCCCTGAGTCACCTGTGGAATGGGAAGGGTCCCCTGGGTCATGGCCTGGTGCATCATCCCTGGCACACAACAGTCTGTCCTGATGTGTCATGGCCCTCTGCAGCAGGGTTGTCACTCATGGGCTCTGACCCATGGGCCTTGTGGTCGGCTGAAGCAGCTGTTGAGACTGGCTGGAGTGAGGGCGGTGGTTCTCAGGATGAGGGGGAAGTGGCTGTGCCTTTGGCTAGTGTGGCCGGATAAAGAGGATAGGAGTGTTTCCGTGGTGGAGGGGGGGGTGTGCATAAAATTTCCAGGCTCGGCCAATGTATTTGATATGGCCATTAAGGAGTAAGGCAAAAGCCTTTGTTGCTCCCGCATTTGCCATGCCTGTAGATTCCAGCCCATCTGAGATTGGTGCCCAGCCTTCACATACTTGTGTGGCCTATGACCTAGCCAAAGTGAGTCTCAAGGCTCTGTGTGCTACCACACTGGATTGGCCAATCCAGTTGCAAACTGTAGCAATCTGGCTCAGCCAGTTTTACAGTGCATGGGTGTGTCGCTACTGTCTGGGTGCTAGTACGGTTGCTAATGGTGCATAGCATCATGTGGAACTTATGGCTGCCTGCTCTAGTATTCCTGTGATGGATGAGGAGTTGTATGCCATACATGCCAAGATAGAGAGGGATGCTCTTCCCTATGCCACCCTGGATTGGATTTTGCTGTTTCTGAGGATCGCTGCCAAGAAGAGTGATCAGCTGATCACATTCTTCACTGTCCTACACCAGGCTTATACCTCAGCACATATACTTGGTCCACCTCCTACAAGTGAAGCTTCCATGGTATACGATATTGCCCATGAAGACTTCAACCGCCGCCTCAATGCTGGGCTCCTTACATGTGAGGATTACTGGTGGTACCAGGACAAGCTTTGCTGCGCCGAGGTAGACCTCGGCTGAGAGCAGGAGGCGCTGATCGCATCCCTTCTGGCAAGTCATGCATGGCCTGCCAGAGTGGGATGTCCCACTTATGGGGTATATGAAGGGGGTACTCGAGGGGGTTTGGCTCCCCTGCCGTATGAGGCTAAGGTGGGTTCACCCACCAGGTCTGGTCCATCGTCTTAGATGTGGCGCTTTGGCTGGTTGTGTGAGGCTTGTTGGGAGTAGTGCTGTACCTTGGAAATGTTTTGGATGGTTAGTACCAAATATAGGAACGGGGAGCTGGTAGCAGAGGTTGTATGGGTGTTATGTGGACTAGGGTGAATTCTTCATGTGCAAGCTGATGGTTGGTAGGTTGGCCAACTCGGCTGGTCCAGGGAGGTGTTCTCATTGCTCTCAGTATTAGGGGTGCTGGCTGGGTGTAATCTCTTTGTATTGTCGAAGGGTACACCCTACACTACTGGTGTTTCTAAGTGGGTTGAAATTATTTTTAGAGATTGGGTTCCACCTCTATGGTAAGGAATGCAAAAATAAGGAGATTTCAGTTTCTAGTAGGTGCTTATGGTTAAATCTTTTAGTTCTGTCCTTGTGGGTCCCACTCCTCCCCACTGAAATTGGTTTGGTGTGGTAGTTTTATTCATTGTCTGAGTTGCTGTTTGGGCTGGTATCGGCCGATCCCTCGGCTCTGGCTGCTGCTTCATCAGTCTGATCTTCGTCCGGGTTGACCGAAGTGCTCGACTCCAGCTCCCACAGCCAGGAGGATGAGATATCTATGTGTTGCTCAAGGTTAGGTATGTTGATGTGGTTGCAAGTGAAATAGGGGATTACCCTGAAGGTGGCTATTGGACTGTGTAGGAGGGTACCATCGAGTTCACATATGATATAGGCACCACCTAGGCTACACGAAACCACTATCATTGGGCTGAAGTAGTGAAGGCACATTTTACAGTTGAGCGCTTTCTCTATCGCAGTATTGCAGATGAGCACTAGGTCACCTCACTTGAAGTCAAAGTCACGGATGGTTGCTGAATGTTCCTGTTTGAAGCGGATTGCCACTGTAAGGACCAGCATCGGTCCATGCTCAACCTTGCCCGATGCTGACAAGCCAGCGACTGACAAACGCCATCGCAGTGCCTATACGCCACGGAGCTCAACATCCATTACGGGAAGGCACACCTCAAATCCCGTAGAACATAGATATATTGTATATAAGGCCTAAGGCCTGAACTCATAAAGACATCAGCCTGCTGCTGATCATTTCCCCCTCACTTGCTCTCCATGTGCCGCTCCAAATGTCTTGTATCTGTCTTGCTGACTTGTCATCTAATCTAATCTAGGTTTTACTTGAACTCACACTTGGCGTTATTGCCTTGTCACAACTGGAGCCCACCTTCAGGTAAAAACCATATAGATTTAGTTTGACCCCCTAGAACCCAAAATCATGCCCCCCACTGGTGGTCACCCTGTCCCCAGCCTTGCATGAGCAAAAGACAAACCCACATCCCCACGATAAATCAGCCTCTTGTCCTGCTGACCCTATCTCTGACACCATCGACCTAATGCCAACCCGAAAACACGGCCACCAGCCAACTGCAGACCCGACCTACCACCCTCTAACCTTCCCTCACCCAACATCGTGTCCTCTACCACCACCCACATTCCGTTCCTTTCCACCAGCACCACTGCCCACACCAATGCCAGGAATACAATTCTACCAACCTGTCTACTGCCTCGACCACAACATCCATGACACCGCATACCATGTGCCAGCAGTAGCATATCAAGCACCAGCTACCCAACGATGGGCACTAATGCAAAACCTGATCACCCCACGCCAACACTGGCCACAAGCCACCGCCTTCTTCCCAACATCAGAAGCCAACAACTTCTTCTGTGAAATAAGAACCTGCACCTTCTGCACACAACCTGGCCACCAAATTAGCAGATGCCCTACCGTGCATGAGTACACCCACACTGGCCAAGTTGCCATCATACACAAAGGCTTGTCCCTACCTAACAGCCAGCTGATACCTTTAGATGGCAGTGGCAGAGGTTTGAAACACGCCATTGATACATGGCTATCTGCAAATAGCACGAACCCCAATAGTACCAGCTGTGGTGAGCTCTCGATCACCCCCTCTCTTCCACAAACTGCTGCTGTTCCACAGCATGACCCCCCCCCCTGCGCTGCTCTCCCTCTGAAGGTTGCGCAAGGTGATCTCACTTCAGACACTGGCAGCGGCGGCAGTGGCAGAGGACTGAAGAAAAGTGTCGATACACAGCTGGCAGCCAATATCACCAACCCCCAGGAGCCCCCAAATGCCCCCTCCCCACCACAGATCACTGCAGTTCCCAAGCATGGCCTTCCACAGCAAACCGCCACTCTTCCTGATGTCGACACCTCCTGACATGCGAGAACTGACAGGTGCGCCTTCCATGCCCAAGCCAGCCACAGAACCCATGGATGCTCCACCATGTGTAAGTATGCCTACACTGGCCGAGCCACCGCCACACATGAACGCATGTACCCGCCCAATGCTGCCAGTAGTGCGACCCCCAGTGAGCCCACGAACATACTCTCCCAGTCACATGTCACCACTATTCCCCAGCGTGACCCACCACTGCATGCCTCTCCCTCTCTCTCTGTTGTGCAAAGCAAACCCTCCAATGACGAAGACATTGATGACCAGGAAGCAAGGCCGCTGACGATTCAAGAGGACGGACCACCACCCCCCACCAACAGCACACCTGCGCCGCACCATGCAGACCTGCCTGGCAACACTCAAGCACTGCAACTCAATTATCAGTCAAGCTCTGACTGCCTGCATGCACACTGCATCAAAGTGAGAGCATTCAAAGAACACGACGCTTCCACAGCCGCAGCCCCCCTCTCTGTGCTTGAGACAATGGTCGGGCGCACCCCCAAGTTTTTGCTTTCTCCTTGCATAGCAGACGTCCCTACTGACAAAAAAATGACCAAGAAAGGTGTCCCCTGCCGACTCAAAGATCACCCAAATGGCCACGTTGATGCCGCCATCAGCGACCTGCCAAACCTGGCACCAACCACCGCCAACCTGTCCAGAGCGCACCGCGTACAAGCAGGGCATCTCAGCATACTCAACATTCAAAGTACTAAGGCTCCACCATGCACAAAAGCCCTCAAACGGTACCCAATACTCGCCAACCAACTCTCGCTGGACCATCACGCCAACGCAACCCCACCCACTGCCACTCCCACATATAAGGAAGCTGCAAAGAAGGCCTCGTTCCCCGAAGATTTCCCCCTTTCTCTCCCTCCGCTCCTATCTGACCCAACTCTATTCATTCTAGAATCTCGACCCCTACAGGAATGCCTCATGGCTATCGACATCAACCACCACAGTCTCTTATGGCCCCATGGTCACAGCTCGTCACACAACAATCAGTGCGTACTGACCTGCAGAATTACATTGCGCAATCCCAAAGTCTTGATTCGCTGCCTTCCACCTCCCATATCACGTGCGTTCCCAATCAGCCACCCTGATCACACAGCTAACCGAGTGCAAGGACTCCATCAATGCCTACCAAGAAGACGCTGCTGAAGACTGAGAGATCCGAGAGAATGGAGACTTAGGAGGGACACACAAGACAGTGCAGGAGGCGCAAAAGGCGCAGGAATGGATGCTGAGGAGCAGACGGAGGCATGGAAACAGACGCGGGTGACTCAGATGAGGAGACATTGGAAACGAAGGCGAAGATGGTATATTTTTCAAAGAAGACCAGTGACCAAGGATGGTCAGTTTTTCAGTCCTGGGCGGATGTAAGGACCAGCATCAGTCCATGCTCAACCTTGCCTGACGCCGACAAGCCAGCAACTGACAAACGCCATCGCAGTGCCTATACGCCACAGAGCTCAACATCCATTACGGGAAGGCACATCTCAAATCCTGTAGAACGTAGATATATTGTATATAAGGCCTAAGGCCTGAACTCGTAAAGACATCAGCCCACTGCTGATTGTTACGCCTTGCTGTAGCGTTCGTTCGACTTGAACGGATTTCTAGGTGAGAAAACAGTGAACGTGACACAAGTCGAACGTAGAGGTGACTTCCTCAATACGACGACGGGGCTAGCAATGGATCTTCTAAGTCACGTTGGCCCAAATAGACTTCAACCTGCCGGTGTATGTGCCGGACGAGGTGGCAACTGCACACAACGCTAAGGGAGATGAGGAGAGAGTAGAGCGTTCAATGTGGAAGGTCAATGGCAATTGAAGAAGACCAAGATGGCGTGTCTTGGTCTTCGCCGACTACTACTTATACAGATACTCGAGGGCTTTAAAGTGCCTCTTGAACGGAACTATCCTATGGCGTAAGTAGCTCGAACCCTACTACACCGATCCTAGGAATCACTCAGCAATCACATGCGATTGCTGAGCTGCTGACTGATACTGTAAGTCCGTGACTAATTACTACTTACTACCGTAGCCACAACTGGTAAGTAAGAGTCCGAAACTCTGAATCACGACATTGCTTTTACACTGGTAAGTCCGAAGGGTCGACCGTAACACTGATCATTTCCCCCTCACTTGCTCTCCATGTGCTGCTCCGAACATCTCATATCCATCTTGCTGACTCATCATCTAATCTAATCTAGGTTTTACTTGAACTTACACTTGGCGTTATCACCTCATCACACTGCATGGTTGTGCTGCTCATGTACCTTTGCTTGGAGGAGTTTGAGGTCGGCTTGCTGCTTTTGGAGTGCTACTGCATGTCACACAATGAGGTCAGTGGTCAAGAGCATGGACTCTGGCAGTGGTAGCAAGTAGTTGGCTTCAACTATGTCGAATGGGAGTAGGGGGTGTGCGCTGGTTGCTGCAAAGAAGGGCAAACATCCCATGTGCTTTCGAGGGGTCACTCGCTCCGACCAGAATACTGAGTGCACTACGTGGGCCCAGTGGCTCTGTTCTCCATTGGCCACTTTGTACAGGGCTTGGTGTACATCAAAGTGTGACTGCTCCACTATGCCATTTGCCCAAGAGTTGTAGCCACTAATCCTGATGTGCTTGATGTGGTACTTGCGCTCTAGATGGCTGAGAGCGGCCATGAAGGGCTTGCTGTTGTCTGAGATGATTTCTGCCAGGGTGCCCCATCTGCACAGGATGTCCTGGAATATCCAGTTGCCAAGTGCTTGAGCAGTTTCTTTGCGAAGCATGCAGAACTCTGGGTAGTGGGTAAGCAAGCATTGGCCCTGGACTATGTAGACGTATCTGGCCAAGCGAGGTGCATAGTGTCCATATACATCTTCGCAAATAGTGGGGCTGGCATAGCAACCACCGGTGGTATAACTATCTGGCAGGTTTGGCGTACTTGACAGACATGGCATGTGCGGATGTACCAAGTGATATTGTGACCCATGAATGGCCACCAGTATCACTCCATGACCAGGGCCCTTGTAGCGTAGAACCCGCAGTGCCCAATATCATTGTGGGCCGCCTTGATTGCTTCGAGCCACAGATGCTTGTACAAGACCTGCTTGTGCATGCCTTATGGATCGTGCTTCCAGAGTATGCCATCGTCAATAAAGAAGCGAGCCACGAACCTTACAAGCTATACGTATTCTTGCTCAGGTAAATCGGCCAGTCGCTCTAGGAAGGTTAGCCAGTCGTGTGCCATCTCCAGTCACTTGTCTGCTTGGGCTGTGGCTGGACTTCTTGGCACTAGGTTGTAATTTGGCTCAGTGAAGAGTGCTCGGTCAATGTCAGCCGGGTGTACTACCATCTCAGCCATTAGGGTATGCATGAGTTGGGCCAATAGCGGTGCTGGGGTCAGGCAATTAATCATATGTATGAATCTGTAAAGGTTGTCTATCCAGTCTTCGAAGTCTTCCTTGTCGTCACTGTCACTTATATCTTCAGCCTGTGGCAGTCAGCACAAGAGGCCATCAGGCCCATGCTGCTTGCCTGGGATGTGTCGTAGCTCGAAGTGGAAGGTGAGAATGGAAACTATCCAGTGGTTCACACTGGCTGAGGGGGAGACATCAGGGTTGTTCAGCATCCCCTTGATGTAGTGGGCGTCCACCTCTATGGTCAGGTTCCGGACACTGACTAAATATATTTTGTAGGTGCGAAGTGCTCAGTAGAGGCCATAGAGCTCTAGTTTTGGCTGAGAGAAGCAGTGGTCTCTGTTGTTGAGTGGTAAGGAACCGAAGTGAGCGAAGTAGCACATCTTCAGCATATTGGGGTCAGCTTGGCAAAGGTAGAAACCAACCGCAATCTGCAAAGTGTCAACTGCAAGTATAACTGGCGAGGCCAAGGTGTAGTCTATTGGCTGAAGGGCCAGCGAACTTAAGAGAGGCTGTTTCAAATCTTCCTGGGCTGCCAGTTGCGCTTCACCAAACTTGAAGGTGATGCCCTTGCACATGAGGTAAATGAGGGCATTTGTATGCTTTGCGAAATTTTGGATGAATATCTGGTACACTCCAATAGTGCCAAGGAAAGTGCAGACTTCAGATAGGTCCTTACAGGGACCCCACTTTACTATCTTGTCCACCTGCGCAGGTTCAGGTAATTGGCCGATCAGCGTACAACAGTGTCCAACCACTATGATCTCTTCAGCACAAAGTGTGGACTTGTATTCACTGAAGGTACTGCCTGAGTATTTGATGCACTGCACAACATGGTTAATGCCTTGGAGGTGCTCCCATATAAATCTTTGAATGCCCGGATTTTCTGGGATGCGCTCCTCAGTACCATCGGCTAGTAAGTACCTATCGGCCGGCCCACAGATCGGCACATCGTCTATGTAGGGAACTGTGGTTTCGGGTATTTCGGGCTGAAGGATGTATGTGATGTCATCATGGAATATAGGAACTGAGTTGGTCCAACCTATGGGTAGGGTGACCAGCCAAAGTGCTCTGAAGGGGGGCTGGAATGTGGTTAGGTCGCGTGAGTTAGTCGAAATGCCTCGCTTGTTGTAGCCGACATAGAGGTCCAGCATTCCACCACATGCGTGGCCGGCGAAGTGCTTGCCGATTTGATCGGTAAAGGGTGTGACCCCTGCGTGCTTGATGGTAACCTTGTTGAGCAGCTCTAGGCTATGAACTATGCAGAGCGATTTGCCATCCTTCTTGACCACACAGAACCAGTACAATCGGTAGGAAGAGTTTGATGGCTCATACACCCTAGCGTCAATCTTACCCTTGATAAGTCAGCAGACTTCATCATAGATACTAGGTGGGATTGGAATGTTGCACTGGGTCCATGGTTTGTGCGGGACTGTTGGAATCTCAACCGGAGGGAAGAAATCTTTGCGGAAATGGCCCTGCTTGCTATCAGTCCAAGTGAAGGCTCGATTCTGTAGGCACATGAATTGGTGTATGAGCTTGCACTCTTCTGTTAGGAGGAAGTTGCCCCCATGGATGTGATCGAATTTCTCCTTACACTTGGCCGTGTATTGGCCAGTGGGCACGAAGTTGGCTGGTCTGGTGGGTAGCAGTGGTAGGTCATGGAGGGGATCGCCCTTGATCTCATGGATAATGCAGAATCGGCTTGGGAGTTCTGTTTCGATAGGGCAAATTTTGAGGGCTACAGGCTTGTATTTCTTGCCTGCAAAGATCGCAAGTGGTGCTTTGGTATTAAGGAATGAGACATAAGTTGAATTATTAGCAATAGGTGAAAGGCAGTCCGGTTTCTGGTATGAGAGTGATAGAAGACATGAAGTTAGTTCAGGCACATTGGAATCGCAAAGGGAGACATAGGCGGCTGCGATTTCACGGGTAGTAGTATCAGCTGGTAACGGTGTGCAAGCTTCGACTGAGACTTGCTTTTTCTTTGGGATCGTATTCTAGGGTGATCACGAGCTCTCCTTGGTGAGGCACCAAATCTTCAATACTCAAAAATCCTCCTATTGGGTTGGCTGGTTTTGTGGGACTTGGCATGTTGGCTTGTGCTGCTTGGTGAAGCGGTAGCTTCCCTGTGGAATGGTCAGCACTGTCATGCGCTTGCCAGTATTTGGATCAAGGATAGTGATGGTCTGGTTCTTATCTCAATAGTTGTGGACTACTGATTGAGTCAAGATGTTGAAAGGCCGGCTGAGTAGTATGTCATAAGCTGGCAAGCGGAGGATGTGGACTTGGAGGTATAGCATGATTTTGCCTACTAGGAATGGCACATTCCTGGCCAGGCCGAGCAATTGGTTGACACCACCATTGGCTGATACCATGTTGAGATGTATGCTTGGGTTGTAGGGGAGTGCCAGGGTGTTACAGACTTCCTCCGACATCACAACTATCTGACAGCCGGGATCCAGGATTGCCTCGACCTTCTCCTGGTTGTTGACTACTGGTAGGATCACCCAAAGTGAATTTGACTCGGCCCCAACTTCCATGCTATCTTGCGTGAACTGTTTGCTATCTGGGTGGTCCTTGAGGTATGCTTTGTAGGGGTCCTGTTAAGGCCTAGCGGGGCCTTACAGTGCGACGTGCACCGAGGGGACAAGGGGGACAAGGACAGGGTACAAGGACGAGGTGCTTGGTAAATGGTAACCAAGGCCAAGGGAGTTCTAAGAGACGAAGGTCCGCGAGGGACGACCAAGGAGCAAGGGTTCGAAGGGTAAGTCGATGGACTTAGTGACGAGGTACAAGGGACTTCGGTCAGACGGCCGAAGTACGAGGGACTAAGTTGAGCGACTTAGGGTCTGTGTGTGCGCGTTGTTATAGCACAAGCGCAAAGCTTTGAGGTGGCTCCCAACTAAGGGAAGACCGGCAGTGGTGATGAGATGACGAGAAGGGAGCACACAGTGGAGGAGTAAACAAGTCTGGTATTCACTAGTATAATGAACGAAGACAAGACTAGGGAATAAGCACACAAGTGGTCGAGCTTATATAGGTAGCTACTCCGTGTCCGTCCCATGAGGGGGATACTATAATAGAGAACAAAAGGTAATGCAAATGGGGAAGAAGGTAGAACAGGGAACAATAGGAAGCGCAAAAGGGGAAAGGGCAAGAAGGGGAATCGGAGTAAGAGAGTGTACATGGTAATAAGTCAACAGGTTAGTACTCTGAGGTAGTCCGAGGGTAAGGAAAGCGATAAGGTAAAAAGAAAAATAAGTCCGTGGTGAGCCGGATCACAACAGGTCTGCTATGATCGTTGCATTAGCCAGAGGTGTACACGCTGCAATCGCGAAGGCTGCTGGCATGTGTTCCTCTTGACTCACTGATTGGTCAGGCTTCGCTTCATCCTCCGCTATTTCCTCTATCATTGCCTGCATTACCTTGCAAGAGATGCGCCATCTAATAGTTGCATTAGCGACTTGGGTCCGTAGCTCTGGAGCCAGGGAGAGTAGCTCCCGTTGAGTAATCGTGATTGGCGCATTCATGATCTGGTCATAAACAGTGCACGCAACCTTTTCATTGTAGATCTTCGCTGTAGTGGTATAGGCTTGGTCACTCTTGCATGGTGGAGGCATCGGCCTTGTTCCAGCTCCATTCACGCTGGCCGGTCTAATATTTGCTGCATCTGCTGCCCATGCATATGGGTGCTCTACTTTACTTGTGTTGCTCAGATCTTCCAACGTTGCTGGTACTATTCTGGGTGCTTGGTTTAGGTGCAGAGGTGGGTCGCGCTGCACCTGTTTTGGGCTGGTTGATGGGCCGGCTGGTGCAGCCACGTTGTCACGATCGGTTCCAGCCAGAGCGTTGTCCTTGGCTTGCTGCTGCCTTGTTGACATGGCACCTCATGGGGGGTACTGTTGGTGGAGAGCGTAGACTCCTGGTTGGCCTGCCTCAGGGCACTGTTCTGCAAATCGGACTATCTTGCCGTCAGATGATTGGCTAGAGGCTTCGCCAGTTTGCATCTTCATTTCTAGTAACATTTGCACAGCCGCTACTTGTCCTGGGTTCCACCAGTGATACTTGTCGATGCGGTCATGCAACCATGCACCAGTAATTTCATGTGGTACCATTGCTCCTGAGGGAAGTACTACCTTGCCTTCATGGTTGCGCTTGCACTTTCCGAGTCAGATGTATTCTGCCACTACTTCACACTCGCGGATGAAGTGTCTGGGCATGCCGCAGAAGTTGCACTGCGATGTGGAATTGCTGGTCGGCTGAGGTCCTGCGGCTCTCAGCCTGCCGCCTGATTGTTGTGTTTCTAGTACGTTCTTGAACATTTCTGTGAGTGAGGTCATGGCCGATGTGAGAGCTTCCAGTTTGACATCTGCACTGGTCTGCGCAGTTGTTGCCGGTTGGGTCAGCGTAGGTTGGAGGGCGGTGGAAGCTGTTCCCATAAGCACGAAGACAGCTGCATCATATACGTTGGCTAGATCATACATATCTTGAGGATTGTGGTCTGGCTTCTTTAGTTGCAGTCGCTGCCTTATGCTGTGCTCTAGGCTCGGCTGGAAGCTGCATAGGAAGGTGCATGATTGCTCTTGCACTGACATGCGGCCCTTGGTGACTAGGTACTGGGAGATGAGTAGGAATTGTTGGTGGTATTTGCTGAGGTCTCTCGAGGTAAGTATGCCAATGCAGACTTGCTTGCTGACCTTCGCATTGAGGTCCTGTATAGTGTAGGTTGCCTCGTCACCTGCTTGCGGGTAGAGGTGTAGGATGCCAGCTTTGAACTCATCATAGGTCTTGGTCACATTGGCCCATGCTGCTGTTCTGCGCCAGAGTCTGGCTGCATTGATACTGAGGTACTTGAGGGTACCTTGCTTTTGCTCCTGGTTGTCAGTCATGCCATGTTGATTGAACAGGTCTTCTAGTTCTGCAAAGTACTGGCCGGCTTCTTCTGGATGGTCCTCACTAAATCTCGGGGCTGACCACTCATGTCAGCCGGGTAAGTCTGCAAGAGTCATTAGTTGAGGTACCGAATTGGTTGTAGGTTTTGGTTGTTGTGTTGCGGAGCTGGGAGCTGCGGTCGGCTGTATCACCAGTGTAGCAGGAGGTGGTGCCAGAGGCAGGATCGGAGTTGCGAGGGGTGGTGGTATGGTTGGTTGCATAGCCGGAGTGACAGGCAGTGGTGCCAGAGGTGGGATCGGCTGAGTCAGAGCCGATCTGGTCAGTTGTGCACTGGAGGTCGGCTGGGTGTTCGCTATGTCGACTGATGCTGATTCCTGTGGTTGCTCTGCTAGGGCTTGCGCTCAAGCTCCTGCATGAGTTGTTGGACCACAGGTTGCTAATGGTGGAGCTGAGTTGTGCAACAGGATGAGGCTAACCTCGTCTTCACTACTTGGCTATGTGTTCAGCAAGTTCAGCCGAGATGGCGGATCACTAAGTTCACTGTTATCTAGGGGTTGTAAGTCAGATGTGTCAGTAAAGCTTCCTGGGACTGGCTGCACTGGGTTGTAGCCAGCTGTGATTAATTCTTCGAGTAAGGTCCTTTGCCTTAGTCGCAGAATTGCAGAATGATCTCTAAGTTAGCCTCCTGAGCGGGTCCTCTTTATATTCCAACCTCCCCATGTTGGCCACCAGAAATGATACCCTAAGCTGCCACTAAGCGTGTCAAAGTGCAGCTAAGGGCAGGAGGGTTCAGGAGGTTGAGGAATATAATGCACTGATAGGGTGGAGTTGCGCAGGTCATGGGTCGGCCAAAGGTAGGCTCGGCGCTTGGCCAATGCAGAAGACGTATGGGCCTAGGGGAAATGCAAAGAGCTGCTGGAGCAGCGAGACTGAAATCGACTGTGGGACACTGGCACATGCACAGGTACATAGAGGGTTCATGAAGAGGGAAAATGGAATCTAGAGTGTAACTGGTCTGGGTACTATGCCATACCCGCACTGCCTGCCTATGTACATAGGAAATGAATCCTTAAATACCTATACTATCCAACCTTCGGCCGCTTTGGCCCACAACCGCAATTGCTTGTTTGAGCGAACCTGTGTCAACCATCGTCAGACCAACAACCATGGCGTGCAGCTGCATCGGCCGATCACTCTGTGGGGTTTCATGGTCTAAGGTGAACCCTGAAGTGGTCGGCCAGATGTTACGACAGCCTACACGGTTGCTGGGTCTCTGGTCCTACCTGATGGTCCTGCAGACTAGGGGCACCACCAGCACACCGTGATGTGCACCCCACCACCACATAGCCTGGGGTTGAACTGCCTAAGTTTCCTGAAGGGTTCCCACTTGGAACCCGAAGTCGCTAAATTGCTGTGTGGTTGGGCTGCCAAGCTAAACCCACTCTACTACGCATCGGCCATTTTGTGCTCTCCCACATGTTGGCCACGCTCATACCAGTCATTCGTGAGGCCGAGTGCAATCGGCTGTAATACTGGATAGAAATGCCAAAATCGTTGGATAGTACACCCAGCCCATCACTGGGTGTATCAACAGCCGGTGTATCAAGATCGTAATGGGTGAGATGCACCAATTCTTCAAATTTGGTGATGTAATTGTCTAACTCCCCTTTCTCCATTTTGAGTTTGGTTATCTCATGATGGGCTTTCATTTCTGCTGCCATATCCATGTAGGCTGTCAAAAATCGGTTTTCGATGGATGTCCAAAGCCACTCCTTAGTATGTGCATGCCCATGTCTTGTGACTTGTTCTGAGAGCCAAGTAATATTTTGTTGTACCCAGTTGGTGACCAACAGGCCTTTGATATAGGACAGGAAAAGGATGGCACATGAAAACAGGGATGACATCATGTCGTGTTGGGCGTTCATGGCCCAGTATAATTGAAAATTGAGCAGAAATTCTTTGGATTTGGTGCGTGTTCCATCAAATGGTGTGGGTTCTTTTCCATACATTTTTGAGGAAGTTGGGGCTCCTCCTCCTGCAGCGCCACCTCTGGCTGCTCCTGCTCCGGTTCCAGGTCCTCCACTAGGTGGGCCGCCTCCTCCTCCTCCACCTCCACCACCACCCCCTCCGCCACTGCCACCACTTCCTGTTGGCGGGACTCCAGTAGGAGGTCCTCCACCGCTGGTTCCTCCTCCAGAGGATCCTGTGGCAGGAGTGTTAAGAGCTTGTAACAAAGCGGGTAGCATTGCAGGGGTGACGGTCATTGTGGCCATGGCAGTTGTAGACATAGTACTTAATAGTAGGGGATCAGAGTTGGAATGGATATGTATTTGTGCAATTTGATTGGCTAGATCTTCATCTTCTTGGTCTTGGTCAGTGAAAGGAAGTACTTCTTGGAAATCGGGTGGGTTGATGATGAGTGAGTCGTCTTGCAGGATATCAACATCGGGTCCGTGATCAGAGTCGGACTTGTTTTGTCCATTGATAGGTCCTTCTTCTGTTCGGTCAATGATTTCTTCTTGCCAGATGTAAAGTCCGTATTCCACTAGAGCTATGCATGTGGCGTAATATGTCTTTTTCGGGATGAGTAGCTTAGCTGTACCCAACGAACAATGTCACTACGTTGTTTGAGTTCTACTTTGATTTCTTGATCAGAGTTGGGTAGCCGTGCGAAATAGCCAGTGCGATCTCCTCTTTTGGCCCAATAGGCAGTTTTCAAGTAACAGATGGGGACGTTTCATTCTCCTCTATTGTCGACAAAGTAAGTCTGAAAGGTTTTGTTGGCAAGGAGAAAATTGTAGTTATATTTGGAGGCAATGGCATTCAGTGGAAGCCTGAGCTAATGTAACGCTCAGCGGCGTTATCAGCTCAATGTGAGCTCAAGACTTGTTTCTACGACTAAGTCAAGATCACATGATCATTGGGATCATGATTTGGAAGGTCAGGAGTTCATGGGATCTCTCACCCAGAAAGGAAGTCAGTGATTAGCTAAGCGTGAGTGAGAGTGTTCACACTCAAGGCCAACTAGAGAGGATAAGGAACAACGGCTGAGATTGAGAAGAGCTCAAACTTAAGGTCTTTGCTCCTATACATGCAGGCTTTTATACGTATCAGACAGCTACTATGACTCGTACTAAGTTGAGTTAGTATGAGTCACAAACACGACTGGAGTTAGTTACGTGACTCCTACTACATCATATGACATCATACTACTACTACGTCATCTATGATGTCATGGCTATTCATACAGTACTAAATCCTACGTCATCAATCGATAATGGAACCTTGAAACATTACACTAGAGCAATATCTACGTTTCTGGGCCAATGAGCAGCAAGACAATTGGTTTCACTATCTGCCACTAGCAGAATTCGCATATAACAACTGGCCCCATGAAGCCACCAAAACTATGCCCTTTGAACTCCTCATGGGGTATCTGTCACAGAATGGACTTTCGTGCTTACTACTAGGTTCTGACTACAGTAGTAGGCTTGTGATTCTTTATATTAGTCAGGGACACTCTCTTTCACATGTTATCAGTCAGCAGTAGTATCACATGTTACTATATGCTTACTGATTACTAGGATAGCGGTACTAGGGTTCAAGCTAGTATTGCTATAGGTCAATAGCCACTCAGGAGGCGCTTTAAAGCCCTCCATCACTGTGTATAAGTAGTAGTAGGGGAAGACCAAGGATCGCCATCTTGGTCTTCTTGAATCATCGGTTTCATGACTCCTCTTCTATCTCTCTCGAGATCCTGAGGTAAGAGGAGTGCACTGCATAAGGCTTACCAAGAAGCCTTCCTAGTTGCAGATCATTGTTGTGTTGAGTACAAAGAACACTCCACATTTGACTTAGTGGTATCCATACATCCAAGCTAAGTACTTGCGCCTTATCCTCGCCTAAAGCAAGGCCCACACTTACCGAAGCATAACATTAAGACCAAGATCCCCATCGTGGCGCGAGTATCCACAAGAGAACTTTGGACTCAGGAGGGATTCCATTCCTACAAAATCCCACGAAAAGGAACCAGAAACATACCAACCCAATACCTCAAGGAGGCTCATTGGAGCAGCATCAACGGAGTAGAAGGGTATATTATCAGAGGGGCACATGGACCTCAACCAGTTGAGTTCAATTTCGAATGAACCTGTTGGTGCAGAGTCGACTGAGAAGACGACAAGTGGAGAGTCATTGACACTCTTCCCTATAGATATGGTTGCGACATCTATGAAGAAGAAGTAGTCACAAGAAACGACTGGGGGCCTATTGACAGAGAAGAAAACCAGAGCACCTCTGCACCCTCAGAACATACTGACCACTCAGAATCTGAGTCAGACGAAGAGCCCGTACAAGCACTAGAACCATTAGAACAAGGGTTCATTGAAAGGGCTGAGCAAATCACAATTTACCCTCCTATGGCTATGTTAACTGAAACACAGGAAGTTATACTTCCTATTCACCCCGAAACAGGACACATTATGACAGCAGATGATGCTGCATTATTCCGAGCAATCGGACCAGACCAACCTGACCCGCCACCAGGTGGAGGACTGTTATGACACTGCCTATTTTAATCCCCTTCCTCATTCCGCCTTAGGACACGTGATAACCTTTTCACTTTCTCATCACGTGGTCATTCTCATGCGAGTCACGGTGACTTGCTATTGTTCGATTCTCATAAGAGTCATGGGGACTCTTTACTGATTTTCCTTTGTGAGTCATGACGACTCTTGCCCGTTGCCAAGGGGCTACTGTTTCGGATATATCAGTTTCACCTATATCTATTGTTTCACATCTTACATGTGATTACTGCTGGCTGCGCCACAGTTCGTATTATGATTGCTCAATGACTTGATCCTAGGATGCCATTATTATTCTATCCTAGGATGCCCTATTACTTTACTATAAATACAGGCTCACCAGGTAGTAGTAGCCTTAGACTTGACTTTTTGTACTCTATGGTACTCGAGCAATCGAAGACCTCTGAATACTCCATCTCTCACCAAACTCTCCTCTCACTGAAGAATCCTAAGTTCCACTATTGGCTTAGGCTGACTCTTCAACTCGTACATCTTCACTGAAGTTCATCTTTGGAACTTCCCTTGACAACCAGAACCAGACCCCTTAGTGCAGCGTCTCTGTAGATCGACTTAACCCACGTCGGGTGAACGTCCCTACCGTGACATAACAAGGACCCCCAGAAGGGCCACCAAACGGAGGAATACATGGAGGAGGACTGCCAGGAGGAGGAGGACCACCAGACAGAGGAATACCTAGAGGAGGACCAATAGGCAGAGGAATACCAGGACCAGGAGGAGGACATCACTCCAACAAATTTGCAGGAAACGCCCCGGAAGTGTTCAAAGGGGACCGACACAAGACTGAAGAGTTTCTCACACAGTGGGAACTATACTGGGGTATTAACAACAATAACCCCATCATGGCCAATGCATACAGACGAGCTATGTTATTCCTTACTTATATCCAAGGAAAGGACGTTAACAACTGGATCACGGAGACCAGTAGATGGCTCAACCGACAAGTTACCGCCAGAATCGCAGATGGTGACCCATGCCTATGGATCGAGGTCATCATGGCCTTCAACCAGTGATTCTCAAATACGCTAGAAAAAGAGCAAGCCCAGGCAATGCTCAAAAAAGGGATCAGGATGACAGGAGGAGATATCGATGTGTACATCACGCAGTTCAAACAGTTAGCAAGACAAGCTAACTATCGACTGGATTCACCTCTTACGATGGATCTATTCACAGATGGGCTACCTCGCGACCTTTATGAGAAGGCCTACACCTATGACAACCCCCAGACCTTCCAGGAGTGGAAAGAAGTGGTCATCAGAAGACAACAACAGTACATACATATAAAGGCCCAGTTGAAACAACACCGAGGCCTTACAAACCAGGAGAGGCAACAAAACAACAGTGGAGGAACATGGAGAAATACACATGGTACGGGATGGGGCCCCCCTCGCAACATTCTCAGGGACCCAAATGCCATGGATACATCTGTGGACCGAGTACAAGGAAGACTCATGGGAGCCGAGGAAATCCAAGGTAATTGGGACCGAGCTCACCCTAGGAATCCCCCACCGAGAGGAGGATTCATGGGACGAGGACAAGGGTGACACAACATGAGGGAAGTATCTTGTTACACTTGTGGGCAGAAGGGGCACTTCAGTCGAAACTGCCCACAGCACACCTACAATCAGCCCAGCAGCAGTCAAAGAACCGACGCCTACCATGAAGAATCGGGAGAAGAGCCCACCAGAGCAGCGAAAGCCGAAACCCCTCAACAATGAGCAGACCAGTGGATGAAGGGAGTAGCAGCCAAAGAAGATAAGGTAAAAGACCTCATACTACAGGATCTATGGAAGAGGGAGGATTTTCAAAGCACCTGAACCCATCGGCCTGGGTAAGGGCAGTAAAATGTAATTCTGTGATCATAACTTGCTACCGTTCTATGAGAATTCCAGTATCGATTCGCACAAATTATGCCATGGCCGACATTAGAGCACTGGTGGACTCAGGAGCCACCGACAACTTCCTATGACCTGCTTTTGTAAAGCAGATGGGAATCGGGATGAAGCCGCTGGAACAGCCAAAAAAGATATGGAATATTGACAACATGGAAAACAGGGCAGGACTAATCACGCACTACATAGATCTGGACGTACAAACAAAAGGAATCCACAAAGAAATGAGGTTCCTCATCACAGACATTGGCAGTGAAGATATAGTATTTGGATATCCCTGGCTGGCCACGTATGAACCAACCTTCAGCTGGAGGCACACAGTAATCAAAGAGGATGCACTACTGGTCGTCCTTAGAACCATCAACCCAAGGATTATACGACCAACAATTGTGGCAGTCATAACGGAAACTCAGAAAAACCACATTGTTGCTCAGCTAGAGGAGGAGGAATTCATAGAAGGAAGAACCACATCTACGGAACTAGCAATCCAAGTGAAACAATATACTACAAAAGCTGAGTTACCATCCTGCTACTCCATGTACCACCAACTATTTAACAAAGAAGCATCACACCAATTCCCACCCTCATGGGTATAGGATCACAAAATCCAGCTCAAGAAAGGGGTGCCTGAAGCAATAGACTGCAAAGTGTACCCGCTCACGCAAGAGGAGGACCAAGCCCTTCAGGCATTTCTAATGGAACAACTCAGCAAAGGATACATATGACCATCCAAATCTCCCTACACATCACCATTCTTCTTCATCAAGAAGAAGGACGGTAAACTACGACTGGTACAGGACTACCGACGCCTCAATTTGTTCACAATATGCAACCAGTACCCCTTGCCTCTCATCACTGATCTCATAATGGACCTTAGTAATGCCCATATATACACCAAGCTTGACGTACGGTGGGGCTATAACAACATATGGATCAAAGAGGGCAATGAGGAGAAAGCAGCATTCAAGACAAAATACAGCCTATTTGAACCAACGGTAATGTTCTTTGGATTGACAAACCCCCCCACAACGTTCCAGACAATGATGAACCACATATGTCGGGACATCATTGCCAAACACAAGCTCAAAGGGACAACCATTAGGGTATACATGGACGACATTGGAATCGCAACACACATAGGGAAAAGTATGGACGATCACATCGCAGCAGTCAAAGACATACTGGAAATATCAGCTAAGCACAACCTCTACTATAAGCTAGAAAAGTGCTTATTCCATGCGCCTCGTATGGATTACCTGGGGGTAATCCTTGAAAAGGGGGTGACATGCATGGACCCTGTCAAAATTTCCGGTATCAAAGACTGGCCGACGCCCACCAAAGTTAAAGACATCTGGTCATTCTTGGGCTTCTGCAACTTTTATTGTGCATTCATTCAAAACTTTTCACACCATGCAAAGCCCCTAAACCAACTAACAAAGAAAGGAGCTGACTGGAAATGGATGGGAATGGAACATGACGCGTTCAATAAACTCAAGGGGCTCGTTATGTTGGAACCGGTATTGGCACACCCACAGCTGAGTAAACCATTTGAACTAGAGGTTGATGCATCAGGATTCGCGATAGGAGTGGTATTGTTACAGCAAAAAGATGACAGAAAACAACACCCTATCGGTTACTTCTCGTCTATGCTCAACGAAGCTGAACAGAACTACGACATCTACGACCTGGAGCTGTTAGCAGTAGTCAAGGCATTCCAACACTGGCAACCACTACTTGTGGGATCACCACATCGAACAAAGGTTTTCTCCGACCACATGAACTTACAGTACTGGAGAAGCCCTCAGAAGATCAGCCAGAGAGTGGCAAGGGAAGTACTTGAACTATTGGAATATGACTTCAAAATTCATCACATCAAAGGATCCGCAAACGGATGAGTGGACACATTATCACAAAGACTGGACTATGACCAGGGAGAAGGAGACAATGACAATATCACAGTACTACTGGACAAGGTCTTCATACGTGGTGCCAACATCAAAGAAATACAAACCAACAAGAACCACCTTACCCCTAGGGACATCACTCTAGAAGACCCCATATACGAACAAAACAAGGCCATTCTGAAACCCTGGGTGGATGCACATTGACTCAAGAAAATAGAGGGCATCTGGTATAAGGACGCGCGACGAGTGGTAACCAGGGGCATTCACAATAAGCGATGTATATTACACGACCATCATGACCTCCCCACTTATGAGCATCCAGGAATTAAGAGAACTGCCCAACTCACGGGGCGTGCATATTGGTGGCCTGGACTAGCCAACAATGCCTTGGAATACGTTAAGGGATGCGCCAAATGTCAGTGCATCAAGGTTCAACACAGATGTAACAAGGCACCTCTTAACCCCATATACCCCAGGCCAGAAGCCATGCCATTTGAAACAATAGCCCTCGATTTCATAACTAAGTTACCACAATCTCAGGGGTACGATACAATACTGACAATAACGGACCATGACTGTAGCAAGGTGGCAATCTTTATACCCTGTAACAAAGAAATTAGTGCAGAAGGAGTCGCCAACCTGTACCTGAAACATGTTTTCACTCGCTTCAGACTTCCCACAAAGATCATAAGCGATCACGACCCCCGCTTTGCCAGTAGGTTTACAAGGGAACTCTGCAGAATACTAGACATCAAGCAAAACATCTCTACCGCATACCACCCACAAACCGACAGACAATCAGAATGGATGAATCAATGGGTGGAACAATACCTCTGTTTCTGGGCAAATAAACAGCAGGACAACTGGTATGGATACCTGCCCCTCGCGGAATTTGCACACAACAACTGGCCACACGAATATACATGGGAGTCACCCTTCAATCTCCTCATGGGGTATAACCCATGCACTGACTGGACGGATAAACCATCACCCATTCCACAGGTAGTGCTCAGGACCAAACAGTTCTGGGAAGCACAGAGACAAGCCCAGGAACTTATCAAAAAAGCACAGCAGTCATGGGTCGCAAATAAGACAGGGCCAAGATTCAAATGAGGTGACCTTGTGTGGCTGGAAGGACATCACCTGTGCACCCACCAGCCAACGGCAAAACTTGCTCCACGACGACATGGCCTTTTCAAAATTGAACAGGTGATGTCCCCTGTCAACTACCGGCTCAACCTTCCCCCGCAATGGAAAATTCACACAGTGTTCCATGTGGATCTTCTCACCAAATACCATGAGACTCCACTCCATGGGAAAAACTACCAATGCCTGCCACCTGATTTGGTGGACAGAGAAGAGGAATATGAAGTTGAGAAGGTTCTGGATGAACAGCACTTCAGCAGAGGACAGAAGAAGCAGTACCTGATCAAATGGAAGGGCTACCCCAACTCAGAGAATCAGTGGGTCAACCGGGAGGACTTATTCGCCAACAAAGCCCTTGTGGAGTATCAAAGTTCAAAGACCACTCCACAGACACTTATAAGAGGTGGGAGAACTGAAGACAACATCTCATTCTCCCCCACTACTACTCCATCCGTTCCTCAACTCCTGTACATGCCTTTCACACCCAATGCCACCCTCTCAACATCTTTGTATTACCTCGGAACCCCTGAAAGGATTCATGCCACCGAGTTGGAAGAAGAACGTGCATCAGCAACCACTGGTGATACCTCGGAGGTCATCATGGCTGAGGGAGAATGAGCTGGGTCCAAGGGACCCATCACCCAAGCTGAGTTCCACAGCACCCTCACCCAGTTCCCCACTCAAGGACGCAGAACCAACAGTGCCCGTCTGTCACCAGACGTGGATGGACAGCCAGCCCTCTGGCACACCCTCCACACCGACACTGGTGAGCCCATCACCAACCAACCCTTCACAACCGTGGAAGTTAACAACTTTTGCCAAGCTCTCGACCGTGGTGTAGAGGTGCGAGCATGCTAGGGAGCAGTATGAAGCAGCAATGCAGCCGAAGAAGTCATGAAAGGAGGTGACCAACAACTGGAGGGATGAACAGCTACGAACAGCCCAACGCTGGATGAGGGAGTTGAAGGAGAGGAGGGAGAAGTCACAGACAGCGAGGATGGGCGGTACCCAGCTGAGCACCCACACATTCTCTATGGTAGAGAAGCTGATGCTCCACCTTATACAACCCACCACAGACTTGCCACAGATGGGACCCCCCTCTACAAGGGTCACATCCATCCCTAGATCGCTAACTGAGCGGCATCCTCAGTCGCCAACACCCATGTGCCACACGGGTTCTGGGTCAATCGAGGACCCGATTTCATTTCTTTCCCCATCACCACCCCTGACGGTGTGATGCGCCAGGCCAAATACATCCAGGCCATCATGAGCAATGACCCCATTGTGCTTGGCCTGATTGACGAATCCAACAGGGTGTTCCCAAAACCCCTGTATGCCACGCTGCAGTATGTGGTGCACCCTGAGACCCACATCAAATACGCTCAAGAGGACTTGTTCCTCTTCAATGTGGGGTACAACAGTGTCAGCGCCATCAACTGAGCAGTCCATGAGTGCAAGGACATAAGTCTCGCCACAGAGATTAGGCGGTACAGGGCTCTGGGGGTGGAGCTGGGGTGACTAGAGACAAGGGTAAGGGAGCTACAGGAGATGTGGGGATGATTGGCAATGGACAAGGCCCTGTGCATCAGTAGGTTGGAGCAGGCACGAGTGATGCAGAGGATTGAAGATGTACAGGCGGGATGGATGGGACCACCCAGGCTCCGTGGGCATCGCTCCTGAAAAGGGGGTGATGTCACGGAATGGACTTTCACACTTACTACTAGGTTCTGACTACAGTAGTAGGCTTGTGATTCTTTACATTAGTCAGGGACACTCTCTTTCACATGTTATCAGTCAGCAGTAGTATCACATGTTACTATATGCTTACTGATTACTAGGATAGCGGTACTAGGGTTCAAGCTAGTATTGCTATAGGTCAATAGCCATTCAGGAGGCGCTTTAAAGCCCTCCATCACTGTGTATAAGTAGTAGTAGGGGAAGACCAAGGATCACCATCTTGGTCTTCTTGAATCATCAGTTTCACAACTCCACTTCTATCTCTCTTGAGATCCTAAGGTAAGAGGAGTGCACTGCATAAGGCTTACCAAGAAGCCTTCCCAGTTGCAGATCATTGTTGTGTTGAGTACAAAGAACACTCCACATTTGACTTAGTGGTATCCATACATCCAAGCTGAGTACTTGCACCTTATCCTCACCTAAAGCAAGGCCCATGCTTACTGAAGTGTAACAGTATCACCCATGAGCTGATTGGACCAATAAGCTATCTCCCATACCTCATGTTGAATCCCATGCCAATCAAATGAAGGCCATGTGGCAGAAGGCACGGGACCTTATCATTAAAGTGCAGCAGTCATAGGTTCATGCCAAGACAGCGCCAAAATATCAAGTCAGTGATCAGGTGTGGCTGGAAGGACATCACCTGCACACCCATCAACCAACTGCAAAATTAGCTGCAAGGCATCATGGGCCTTTTTGGATCACAAAGGTGATGTCACCAGTCAACTATCAGTTGGAACTTCCCACACAATGGCAGATACACCCTGTGTTTCACACAGATCTTCTCACACCTTATCATGAGACACCCACACATGGGCTAAATTACAAACGCCCTCCGCTGGATTTGGTTGATGGAGAAGAGGAGTATGAGGTCTCAAAGATTTTAGACCACTGGCTCCATAGCTGAAGGTGCAAGAAGCAATACCTTGTGGCCTGGAAGGGATACCCCGATTTGGAGAATCAGTGGGTTGATGAAGAGGACGTCTTTGCCGAAGAAGCCATGGCAGAGTACGAACAGGCATGGCAGGCATATAAAAGACCACATTGTCACGGCCAGTCCTCTCATCCCACTTCTCGTCTGTCATCCACACACATACACCACACCCACTTCTATGACTTTTACACCCAATGCTGCCCTCTTGCAAGCAACCAACTACTATCATGGCACACCCAAAAATGTTTTTGCCGTCAAGCTGGAAGAAGAATGCACACATAGCAGCAGAGAAGATACCCAGCAAGCTTGTTACGTCACGGTAGGGACGTTCACCCGACGTGGGTTAAGTCGATCTACTAGGACGCCGCACTAAGGGGTCTGGTTCTGGTTGTCAAGGGAAGTTCCGAAGAGGAACTTCAGTGAAGATGTACGAGTTGAAGAGTCAGCCTAAGCCAATAGTGGAACTTAGGATTCTTCAGTGAGAGGAGAGTTCGGTGAGAGATGGAGTATTCACAGTCTTCGATTGCTCGAGTACCGTAGAGTACAAAAAGTCAAGTCTAAGGCTACAAGCTACCTAGCAAGCCTGACTTTATAGTAAAGAGGGATCCTAGTACTGAGTCATAACAGCGTACTAGGATCGAGTCATCCGAACAATAAGTAACTGCGGCGCAGTCCGCAGTATGTATGAAACACATCTGAAACGAAAGATAGAAAGCCCCTTGATAACGGGCTAGAGTCACTATGACTCGTATGAGAAAGATAAAAAGAGTCACTATGACTCCTATGAGAACGGTCACATGAGATAAGAGAAAACGAGAAAGAAAGAAATTGAGTCGTATCGTAACACAGCCCCCCGTTTAGGCGCAAAGTTACTCCGGACTTTGCCTTACAAGCCCATCGGGTCGTCATTCCAGTAGAGGTCATAGTCGACCTCATTGTTGTCCCAATTTTCCTTTTCTTCCTCGTCGCCCATCTTGGTGCACCTGTGACGTTTGACGAACCCCCAACTGCCCGTGTGGCGACAAAAGGGGCATTGCTCGTAAAGGGGGCACTCGAGCTCACCGTGGTGCGTTCCGACCTTCCCACACTTTCCGCATGACTCCGGGGTCCACTCCTCTCTATCCAGCAACCCGATACGCTCCAAAAGCGTCATCTTCGTCTGGCTGCTGGGTCCAACCTCTACACGAGGTTCTGGGGTCTTCTCCCTTTCGTCCATCTCTTGCTGGACTGTGGAGGTGGTGATGCGGATACGAAGGGCCCCTCTCTCCTCCCTCTTCTGCTGCTGCTTGCGCTTCTTGGGACACTCCTGAACTTTGTGCCCGCACTTCTTGCAGTGGTAACACTTGGGCAACAACTTGCCCTCTTCGTCATGGAGGATGGGCATCTCAGCCCGGCGGGAGGTGCGTGGGTCGACAGGGAGTGGCTCGGGGGAGTACCGGTAGCGGGTTGGGAGGCGGTACTCTCGGTTGAACGAGGCATGAATGATGCGGCAGGCGTCCGCCATCTCCAACCTGGTCTTGCAGGCTTCATACTCGCGCTCCACCAGGACTAACTCCCTCATAATCTCGCTAACCTTGTGCTGGGCATCGCGCAACAGGCCGTCTAAGGTGTTCTTCAGCTCCCGCTTTGCCCTAAAGCGGTTGATCTCCCCGGTCAAACGGGGGTCGTCGATTTCTTGGAGGGCGCGGTTCACCACGAACTCCGTTTCATGGTTCCGTGCCAACTGTCTCCAAAGGGCCTCTGTCATGAGCCCGTAGTTCTTCGCTCTCCTCCCTACCTGCACCTCTATGGTGCGCTTCTCCTGTCCTTCCCCAAGGGTCCCTGTTACCATTGTTTCATCTGGTGAGTAGGTGATGAATGTAGCCAAGACTATTCTTGGCTCGGTGCAGTCCAGCCCAAAGCGGGGGTTGGCGACGTAAATGGGGTAAAACAAACGGGAGTGGGGGTCGTTATGGATGTAGCCAAGGGGTGGAGTATATTCAGCTTCCTTGACTGGAAGCTCAGGGAGCTCGGTAGCTCCGTCATCACTGTGTTCCACGATTGGAACACTCCGGATAGCCAGCTGAGGAGTAAGAGGGACGGCGCCCTCAGAGCGGGTGTCGGCGACCGATGCGGGAGGCGATGAGGCAGGGAGCTGGAGCGTTGGGACAAGGCTGGCGGGAGCAGAAGTAGCGGACATCGTATAAAGATTGAAATCAGAGTGAGGGAGGGGATAGGGTTCTTCTGTCGTTTTGGCCCATCTTATATATGTTTTACGGGCTTTTGACTTGTTTGTCCCCTTCCTGGCTTTAAACTCCGCTATTAGTTTGTCCGCATGGACATCTTCTGCTTTCTCCCACGAACTGTCACTCGTGGGATAGCCTTTCCACTTGATTAAGTAGTGTAGCTTGCGCCCTTTCCCACGTTGCTGCGCATCCAGAATCTTCTCGACTTCGTACTCGGGTTCTTCATTGATGATATCAGGTGGCGGCCGAGTATAGTTTGGCCCATGGAACTCCGTTTCCTTATAAGGTGTTAGAAGGTTCGCATGAAACACGTTATGAATCTTCCACTGTCTTGGCAGTTCCACGCGGTACACCGCTTTTGATAGCTGTTTCATCACTTTGAAGGGTCCGTGCCGCTTCGGTCCGAGTTTAGCTGCTGGGTACAGGGTCTTCAAGTTGGTTCCCTCGATCCACACTTGATCTCCCTCTTTGTACGGTTGGAACTTCTTGTTCCCTTGGTGTGCGATGGCCATCATCTTCTGCGCTTTGATGATATTTTCGTGGCCGTCTGTTCGCGCCTTTTCTATGGCTGTAAGCCTTTCTTCCACCGAGGGGACTTTGCTTTTAGTCCCAAATTCAAGCCTCGGTGTGTACCCTATGAGCATTTCATAGGGGGTCTTTCGGGTGGTGGAGTTTGGCCATTGGTTATGCGCGAATTCCGCCATTGGCAGGTACTTGTGCCAATCGTCTTGCCTTTCATCGCACCAAAATCGAAGATACTGTTCGAGCCATTGGTTTGTCCTTTCTGACTGGCCATCAGTTCTGGGGTGGTATGCTGTGCTGATGTTTTGGTGTATCTTCAGTGCTTCGCACAGGCCTTTGGCGAAGTGTGACGTAAATCGGGTATCTCGGTCAGAGATAATCTTCTTCGGGGCACCGAATCGGGTGTACACGTGTTTCAGGTAGAGTTCTGCTACCCCTTCCGCAGTAATTGTCTCTTGGCAGGGTATGAATACCACCACTTTACTGCAATCATGATCCGTAACTGTGAGGATCGTGTCGTATTTGCCCGAAAGTGGCAACTTCGTGATGAAGTCCATGGCGACTGTCTGGAATGGCAAAGAGTTTTCTGGAGCGATAGGGATCATAGCTGGTTTTAGTGGCTGCGTGTTGATTTTATTTGCTTGGCACGCTGCGCATCCCTTTACGTATTGCTCCACATCTTCTTTCATCTTTGGCCACCAGAAGTCCCGTTTTGCCAGGGCGTACGTGTTTGTAATTCCTGGGTGTCTGGCTGATGGGGTATCGTGGTAAAAGTGAATTACTCCCCTCTTCAGATCGTTGTCTCCGGCAACGACGATCCGGTCTGTATCGTTTTCGATCTTCCACCAAATTCCGACTAGTTTGGTGAGAACGTAGGTGTTTGACCATTTCTTGAGCACTTCCTGGCTCCTTTTGTTCGTTTGCTGGTCTTTTTCCACCTGGTCTTGAAGGGATTGATATTTGCTATGTTTTATCGTTGCACTATAGTGCTCCCTTTCTTTCTGGTTGCTGGGGTTATAATATTCTGACCCCATCATTCTTGCGAAGCTGAATAAGGCAGGGGGTAGGACCACCAATGCCTTATTATCTTCTTCGCCATGTTCGTAGTCCGGGCGTCGTGACAACGTGTCCGCCCGACCATTCTTCTTCCCGGCTATATGGACCAATTCGAAGTCGTATTCCATGAGTTCCGCATGCCATCTTGCCACCCTTCTATTGTGGTCTCCTGGGTTCTTCCAATACAATAGGTTGGCGTGATCTGTATGCACCTTTACTTTGAACGCTGGCTGGTGCAGGAAATGTCTCCAATGCCGAAACATTTCCACAAGGGCTAGAAGCTCCTTGTTATATACATCGTAGTTCCTTTGGGCATCGTTCATGGTTTTTGAAAAGAATGCTACCGGGTGGAGCACTCCTTGTTCGTTTCGTTGCATTAGGACGGCTCCCATTGCATAGTTTGACGCGTCAACTTCTACTTCGAATGGTTTCTTCTGATCCGGTTGTATCAAAACCGGTTCTTCACATATTCGCTTCTTTAGCGTTTCAAACGCGCTTTCTTCCTTTGGTCCCCAGTTCCATTGAACGCCTTTCTTTAGTTGGTCGTTCAGTGCCTTCGCAATAAAGGAAAAACCACGGATAAATCGCCTGTAGAAGTTACAGAATCCAAGGAAAGCCCGAATATCTTTCGTGGTTTTCGGCACTTTCCAATCAGCAACTCCAGCGACTTTAACTGGATCCATAGTAACGGTTCCTTTTTCTAGGATTACTCCTAGAAATTCGATGCGCTCTACTTCAAAGAGGCACTTGCTGGGTTTCAAATATAGGTCCAGCTTTTGAAGGCGTTCAAGGACGTTGCTAACCAACTTGCGGTGTTCTTCTTCATCCTTCTTTGTTGCTATAAGGATGTCGTCCATGTAGATGATTACTTGACCAGTTGCTGTTAGGTCATTAAACTGCGTATTCATCATTCGTTGGAACACTGCGGGGGCATTTTTCAGCCCAAATGGCATTACTGTTGGTTCAAACAGTCCTAGGTTCGTTTTGAAGGCGGCTTTCGGTTCATCGCCTTCTTTGAAGCGAATATTGTTATATCCTGCTCGCACGTCCATCTTGGTGAATAACCTGGCATCCTTCACCTTATCCACTAGTTCCTGTATTAAAGGCAATGGGTATCGGTCGGGGATTGTGAAGGAGTTCAGTTTCTGGTAGTCCACTACTGGACGAAGTTTTCCATCTTTCTTTCCCACAAAGAAGAATGGTGACGAGTATTGTGATTTTGACGGACGTATATAGCCCTTGTCCAAGTTATCTTTGATGTATTCGTCAAGCTTTTCTTGCTCTCCTTTAGATAACGGGTATATTTTGCAATCCAGGGTTTTCGGGGCATCCTCTGTAAAATCAATAGCAATATCCCATGGCTGGTGTTCCGGGTATCGCTTCGCCTCTTCTTTGGAAAAGACCTTCTTCCATTTGTGGTAGTGTTTCGGGACTACCTGATCCCAGGTTTTCTCTTCTTTTGGCAGCGCTTTTACTGCCATTTCGGTTGACGTTGAGCTTCTTTTGAGGATTTCTTCATCCATTCGGTGGACAAAGAGTTCTTCCCCAGGGGTGCATAATGATGCAGCCTTCTTGATCCATGCATCTCGTATGCGGATCACTTCTGCATCCGTTATGTATGAAAGGGTCTTGATGACAAGTGGTTGCATGCTTTCATCAAGGGTCGCGCTTCTCCAATTGATCAATGGCTGGAAGGCAGCGAGCCACGGATACCCTAACACCATCTCGTCATCTCCTAGATTTGTGACGAGGAATCTCATGTTTTGTTTCTTCTCCCCAGTCCGGACATGCAGGTCAACGTAGTACTTGATGATTCCTGACTTATTTTGGGTCCCGTCAATGTTCCACACAATGCGGGGTCGTGGCAGCTTTAGTTTGCCAATCTTCATTCTTTTCAGGAGCTTGAAGTCGATAAAGTTGTCCGTGGCTCCTGAATCCACGAGAACTTTTCTTTCGGCCGTTGTGTGTGAGGTTTGTATCAGAGTTGGGATTTGGAGACTTCGATATTTACAAACGAACACATCTTTAAACTGTAACGCACGCGCCATGGCCGCTAGGTTTGTGCGTTTTAAAAATCCTCCCCATGCTCTTCTACCCAAGCCTCTTTGATCATTGCGTATTTTTCTTTGGTTGAGAGGCTTTTGATGAGGGAAGATCGCACATCAGTAGGGGTGGATCCAGTTTCGGACTCTTCCTCCGATTCTTCCTCTGCTTCGCTTTCTTCGGCCTTGGCCTTGCGAGCCTTCTGAGGTGGTTTCTTGTCCTTTTGCTTTTCTGGACAGTTGCGGGAGAGATGTCCTTGTTTGTTGCATGTGTAGCAACGGCCTTCTTTCTTCTGGACTTCAATGTCCGGTTTCTCTTTTGCAGTGGTCGCTGCCGTTCTTCCTCGGGTTCCCTTGTTATAGTTGGAACGGGAACGGTCAGCGCGCGTGTCCATTGCATCTGGAGCAGGGGCTGGCATTTTAATGCCCAGCATCTTCGCCAATTGGGCGGGGTTCATCTTTCCTGCTCCCTTCTTCCTTGGAGTTTCTTCGTTAATTCCCCGAATATTCTGGACTGCGGTGTTGTCTGAGTGGTACTGGCGCACTCCGTCGGCCCATCCTCTGAAATCCAGAGGGCGTACCACCTTATAGACATGGTCCATCATGCGGTAAGGAAGCTTTGATGCGAATAAGGAAAGTGTCGACTGAGCATCCAATGGATACGTTGCTTCTGCGGCAAGGGATTCAAACTGGGCGATAAACGCATCCACCTCATTTGGTATAAATGAGAGGTGGCGCAGCTTGTCTTCTGCCCGTTCCCTTGCTCCCGTATCCTGGAATGCTTGTTCAAAGCCTTGAGACACTGCTGTCCAATAGAATTCGTCATTCGGAAGTCTTCCGTTATTCATTTCCGCAAGGATCCAGTTGGTCCATCTTTTGACCCAGTCCTTTATGTTTGGTCCTTTTATGAAACCGAGTAGCAGGGCCGCTCGTTTCATAGGTATCGCCATTTGTTCAGCGTCCAAATTTGTGATTCGATACAGGTTGAATTCCTGCATGAATTGGTCCGCAAGCGATCGGGTACCATCAAAGTCGGTTGGGGGGTTTCCTCCAAGTTTGCCATTTGCCGCTCCTGGGCCTGGGCCGGCACCTGCCCCGCCTCCAACAGGGGCGCCACCGGGAGGGGGTCCTCCGCCTCCGGGCACGCCTCCGCCTGCTGGGGCACCTCCGCCTCCAGGTGCGCCCCCACCTCCTGGGGGGCCACCTCCTGGCGGTCCGCTTCCTCCTGGTGGTCCTGGGGGCCCACCTCCGGAGGAACCACTTCCTGCTGCTGTAGTGCTAGCAGGGGGGTTTCCGCTTCCTGTTCCTGTCCCCTTCGTGAAGAATGTTTGTATTGTGGATGGGGGGACAGCCGTCGGTGTTGCGGCTGCAGCTGTAGTGGTTGTCTGTGTTGCCATTGGAGAACTTTTTGTATTACGTCTCTTAGCGGTTGGCACGGTATGCTGGCCTGCCTTCAACGGTGTATCGTCTGGTGGAATCGCTGATACTGTCGTTGGTCTGATCGATCTTCTTCCCAGGTTATACAGGGAGGGGACTGGTTGAGTAGCTGTCCAACGCCTAGTCCTGCTGTCTCGCTGTATGAAGTACCACTGCTCGGTACTTTCTTCGTATTCGATGGCTAGGTATGCTGCACTGAGTATGTCGTATACCCAATAACCTTCTTCGCTGTTGATTTCCTGCCAAAGGGCTGCTCCTTTTACGTGGCCAGGAACTTCATCTTCTGTTCTCCTCTCGATGGGAAACGGTTTGAATCCAAGGACTGATCAGGATTCAGAGATTCTTCGTCCCTTAGCCAGAGTGGTTGTAGGTTCGATAGACTTGACTTAATGTTACGTCACGGTAGGGACGTTCACCCGACGTGGGTTAAGTCGATCTACTAGGACGCCGCACTAAGGGGTCTGGTTCTGGTTGTCAAGGGAAGTTCCGAAGAGGAACTTCAGTGAAGATGTACGAGTTGAAGAGTCAGCCTAAGCCAATAGTGGAACTTAGGATTCTTCAGTGAGAGGAGAGTTCGGTGAGAGATGGAGTATTCACAGTCTTCGATTGCTCGAGTACCGTAGAGTACAAAAAGTCAAGTCTAAGGCTACTACTACCTGGTGAGCCTGTATTTATAGTAAGTGAAGAGATATCCTAGGATAGAATGATAATGGCATCCTAGGATCGAGTCATCGAGCAATCACTAAGGAAACAATAGGAACTGCGGAGCGCAGCTCGCAGTAATCACATGTAAGATGTGAAACACTAGATATAAGTGAAACTGATATATCTGAAACAGTAGCCCCTTCACAACGGGCAAGAGTCGTTATGACTCACAAGGGAATATCAGTAAAGAGTCACCATGACTCTTATAGAACCAAACAAGTAGCAAGTCACCATGACTCGCGTGAGAACGACCACGTGATGAGAAAGTAAAAAGGTTATCACGTGTCCTAAGGCGAATGAGGGAGGGGATTAAATTAGGCAGTGTCATAACAACAGTGCAATTGAAGCGATCCACTGACGACCTTAACAAGATAGCAGTTCTGACTCTCAATGACCAGCTAACAAATGCACGTATCCGTGGAGGACAGAATATCTGCCATAAGGATGTATCATGTTGGGAACGCCGTGAAGTTTTTCAGCTGGCCTTTGGGACGTTTCACCTCACAATGAATCTTCTCTGGAGTGTCCTTGAGACCCATCATGGTAGTATTAGCCAGACTGGAAGTTTAACACATCTCTTTGCTATCCTCGAGAAGACTAGGCTTGGTGGCGAGCAACCAGACTACCATACCCTGCTCTCTGCACTGAGGCAGATTCTCGATGGCCTTATTCTTAATGCTTGGCAACTGGAGTGTGGCCATGTGTTGTTGGATAGCTTTGCTCATGCAAAACCAACACCTGATGACTTACTACAGTGTGCACATCAAATTGTCAAGAAATACACTGTTCCACAAGTACATCTCGATCCTGTGGACGCCAAGCTCCCACCTAGAGATATGGAGACTGGAGCAGGTCTTCCTGACTGGCACATAGATATTGTCCACAGTAACATCGTCTTATTGACACGCAACTTGTTATATGTGGTCGAACTTGTCAATGCCACTGCAACAGGTGACTTTGGACAAATTGAAGACATCTTGCCCTCAATTGCCTGCATGTTTCGAGGCTCAGGTTCTAATAACTATTCGAATGAGATCCTCTATCTTCTTCTTAATCTGAAGAAAATCTGGACTCCCGAGTTTGCGTATGTCCTTCTTTATATATTAGGGATATTCTTGTTAACTCTTATAGCAATATCATCCATGACAATATGCTCGTCAATCCCTCAGGGATTCCTGGCCATGCAATGGGGATTGATATGAACATTGAGCACTTAATCCGATACCTCAAGGTATGTAACAGTATCACTTGGTGAACTTCATTAATGCTTATGTTCAAAAGGCATTATTCGCAGCCAAAGGGATCTACTCTAATTGGGATTGACTCGGAAACATTGCTGCAGGTATTAACTATCTACAGCTAGTCAAGAAACAAGTCACAACATCTCTGAAGTCAGGGTATAGTGGATCCACACATACAGATGTGGATACATCATCACTCGTTTGGCGCATCGCAAATAGGGCTAAAGAACTTGGTCTACAGACAATAGACACCAATCGGGAAGCCATTGTAAGAGCCCACCCAGTCACAGACATCCTTGCCGTGGGTTATAGGAAATTTGAAACATCTTCGCTTGCAACTTTTAATAAGAAACTCACTGGGCTGAAACAAGGGATCTCGGGGCACTCAGAATTAGATGAGATTGCCCCTTGTCGACTTGTGGGAGATGAAGAATTGGAAGAGCCAGAACAAAATGAAGAGCTATCTGCGTTACATGATGAGTAAACAGACTATTGTTAAGGCCTAGCGGGGCCTTACAGTGCGACGTGCACCGAGGGTACGAGGGAGACAAGGACAGGGTACAAGGACGAGGTGCCTGGTAGATGGTAACCAAGGCCGAGGGAGTTCTAGGAGACGAAGGTCCGCGAGGGACGACCAAGGAGCAAGGGTTCAAGGGTAAGTCGATGGACTTAGTGACGAGGTGCAAGGGGCTTCGGTCAGATGGCCAAAGTATGAGGGACTAAGTCGAGCGACTTAGGATCTGTGTGTGCGCATTGTTATAGCACAAGCGCAAAGCTTCGAAATGGCTCCCAACTAAGGGAAGACCGACAGTGGTGATGAGATGACGAGAAGGGAGCACACAGTAGAGGAGTGAACAAGTCTGGTATTCGCTAGTATAATGAACGAAGACAAGACTGGAGAGTGAGCGTACAAGGTGGCTAGGTTTATATAGGTCGCTACTCTATGTCCGTCCCATGGGGGGATACTAAGAAGAGAACAATGGACAACGCGAATGGGGAAGGAGAAGAAAAGGGAATAAGGGGAAGCCCAGAAGGGGAAGGGTAAAGAAGGGGACTCGGAGTAAGGAGGCGTACATGGTAGTGAGTCAACAGGTTAGTACTCCGAGGGGAAACAAGTGTGAGTCAAAGCGATATAGTAAAAGAAAGAAAAGTCCGTGGTGAGCCGGATCACGACAACTATGATACATATTTACATTTTCTTCCGCTTTTGCTAAATTGTTGCCGGCTTGTCTGCAATACGAGCATAATCAGAAGCAAATTGTGTGATGACTTCAAATAACTTAGAGGACCACTCCTCTTCCCATTCTGGTGTCTCATCCAGTAACACTGTAATATCATGTGCTGTCACCAACTTACTTGGATGTGCACGTACTAAAGTCGCACGCTGTGCATCAGAGAGTATATGGTAGGGTGGACAGACAGAACCAAAGGGATCCACACTGTGCTCAAATTCGAGCCACTTGATCAAGCGGTATTCCAAAGCAGGACATTCTTGAGTGGGTCGATAAGTGTTATGTGTCCGTTTGGCCTTCAGAGTAATAGCAGGGGGTGGGAGCGAGAATGGAAGCATCCCAGGGAGGAGATCCTGAAGACAGAAACGCTTGCCATCACAGTCCTTGCTATTGCAGCACAACCTAGTTGTATGCGCGAGTGCTAAAGCCAAAGGTTAATAAAATGTCCTAATGAATGGGGAAAAATAAATAATACCTGCTTGAGAGGTATCGCATAGGTAGTTGGCAAACTGAGCACGAAGACATGTTGTACACTTCACAAGCTTCAGAGAGGATAGTGGTACCCGATCACGACGCCATGAATTTGGCTTCAGTTGGGCTCGAGGCCGGTCAGGGTCCAATGAGTCACCATCACTATATTCTTCTAGTGAAAGTTCATTGATCCAAGGATCATAGAAAATAATAAATAAGGCATCTTCATCTGAATTGCGAAGTGCGCGGCCAGCACGTTGTAAGGTGTCGACTGTTGTTCCTGGGAGACCAGCCATACAGACTATCTTGACATCTGGGAAATCAACACCCTAAAAGCTATCAGCCTCGATCACTAGAGATAAAGCAAAAATAACCATACAATGGACTGGCTGGATGTGGCAACTAGAATCCAACACGTCCCAGCCTTATCAGTGAAAGCCTCATGAGTGGACTGTAAGTATGCTTGCGACATCTTGCTGTGATAGTGCTTGACAATTCCCGTGTCTCTGTATTGCCTTGGGAGACAGCCGTCTAAGTGTGTTGCGATTCGACAAGACAGTTCAAGGTTATCCACAAAGATTAGAACTCGAGGCTGGGACTCGACAGAAAATGGACACGCAAGGAAGCATTCGTAATTTTGGATGTCTTCAATATTGTTGACAACTTCATGAGTAGCATACATCGTGTTAGGTCGATTTGATGTGATGTATATAGCAGTGAACCCAGGGCGCAAAAGCTTCTTTTCAATATTACCTCGAATGTGAGGTGGTAAGGTGGCGGAGAGGAATGTCCAGCGTACATCCATAGGAAGAATTGCCCTCAATTCGTCTAGACGACCCCATGCTGGACGAAAGGCATCAAGTCCATAGTGTGCTTGACCAGCAGTGTGGATGTTGTGAGCCTCATCAACAATAATGTGCACAACACGCCTCTGAAAGGACTGGTTCCTGAGAAGGATAGCAAGTTGAGGCAGATGTCCCTCACGAGACTTAAACAACTGCTCTACTGTCACAATTAGCAGCCAAGCACGTCCAGGGGTACGCTGTTTATGATTCCAGATGTTTTCCTGTTTAAACCTGTCAGATTGAAACCAGTCTTATCGCTATTGTTACGGCCGAGATCCTGAGTTCCCGAGAAAGCACGCCGCCGAGCTGCCCAAACCGGCCCGCGTTGGATAACTACGAGCAAGACCTCGATACGGAGGCACTGAGAGAGGCCTTAATAAGAAAAGGCGATATGAGTATGTGGACATTGCGTCCCGGACCAGCTAAGTCCTACTCCCCTGTTGAGAGTAGTGATGAAGAAGCTGACGACCCCTATGAGCAAGATGAAGCTCGCGCGCGCACCATGTACACGCACTTCTACGGGCGTGATAGCCCAGAGGCACGTGACTCATCACGTGAGGCATCACCTGAGCGTGTGTGCCTCGGGTATGCTGCAGCCGGCTACCCGGTTGATGACGACATGGACTAGGCCTTCGTGCCTGCTTTCTGATGGACTTTCTGATGGACGCCTCGTGTACTGTACGGGCGCAGCCTCGTGTTTGATGGATGTCGGTGCCTTTATAGGCCGGTCCAATTATGTTTCTCCTTTGTGTTTCAGCCTGTGGAGCCGGAGCCCTTATGGCTATTGGCTAGAGATAAGGACTTAAGGTTCGTGCTGAGTCCGAACCTTATCTACTAGTAGTATAAGTACTAGCTTGTCTTCGCATGTATTCCCTATCTTGAGTTCTTGGAGAATTCATACCCTTCTTTCAACAATCCACATCACAGTTCTCTCCTGCTTTCCTAAGGGCCTTAGTTGGTCTTCTTCACCAAACCCCTTAGACGTTGTCTTGTTGTGCCGCTTCTTAGCGAGCCGTTCCCCTTTGGTTTTCCCTTCGTCTCTCAGTTGCAACCACTATTGTAGTGGTTTTGCCTTGGTTGTCGCGTGCAATACAAGCGTTCTGAGAACCCCAGTTCAAGTCGAACTAGACGGCCGGTGCGACCGTAACAGCTATAATGAGATAGGAATTACTCACATTCCACCACGCATCCTCTCTTGGTGTGTCTTCATTTATAACCACTGTAGGTATACCATAGCGAGTGTTAAAGTCGGACTCTTGAGTTACTTGAAGGCGCTTCAATGGTGAGAGTGTTATGGTAATGAGGTGCCTGTCTGCGTCATCAAGAAGGACATTCAGAGCAATTGGTAAGGTCTTGCCACTTCCAGTGCTGGCAGAAACCAAGGTATCCCTCCCTTTATAATCGGAAAGGACTGCTTTGAGTTGCATTTCACAAGGTACTTGAGCAGAGCCGGTAACACCATAGCATATAATAGCTGCCCGGTAACAGATTGTCAAGTCACTGTTGTCAAGGGTACTGAGAAATCCACCAGGCAGACGTCCATGAAGCTCAAGCCTGGTGACCAGTTCACACACTTCATCACCCGAGCATGTTTGTATGAGCCTAAGCCATTGAGAGAGGTCAGGAGCAGTGTGAATGGTTTCTGTGGACATATCTAAGGTTGGACGCCAGCAGCGCGTCGTGTTGTGGTACTGTATCTCAGATACAGACAATCACATAGACAATCGAGATTTGAGTTACCATGTTAAGGCATACTACTATACACGGAGCATCCTTTCGAAAATTCGGTGACAGCTCCCCGATCATAGTCGCTACCCCCCCCTTTCAAACCCAGCTGCACCAGTCGGAGAATCGAGGATCCTCCAGTCGCCACGCGACCCCTCAACCCTCATTCGAACGACTGGTTACGAGTCTAGTCGAGCAACTGAGCTCGACTTACTGTAACCAAAAGTTACCGGACCCGGCCGAGATCGTCCGACGCTGGTGCGTCGTGTATGGCCGAACTCCGACAGTCCAACAGATGAAACTGGGCCGAAATCACAAGCACGCAATTCGGAACTCTACTATCGGAACTGCAGAGATATTCTGAAGATTTCTTCTTGAGGAAGCACGCTCTGAGCCAGCCGCTACTTGTACAGTACCGGTCACCGAGGCTTAGATGGGTTGGGGCCGCGGTTGAACGTTGAGCCTCTGGCTCCATTCTGCCAACGCCGCTCTCTAGTTCAGCCAAGAACGATGTGATGCAATAAGCTAAACTGCTCCATTCACCCGGCCTCTGGCTCTCTGGACATCTAGCCATATGAACAGTACGTGTTCAGGTTGTATTGTAGATACTATCTCGGTGACCCCCCATGACCATGCGCTACAACTGGCTCTCTGCGCTCTCTATCATCCTCACTGCGCCCCTCTGCACCCCCGAGATGCCACCATCACAACATTGGAATGACATACATGTGAAGCACGCATGGGAGGCAGTCCCTACAAACTGGGAGGCCCTGGGTCCCCCCCCGCCCAACGCCATGATCGACCTTTACATTGCACTCAAGCCCCACCACGAGAACGCCCTGATCGATGCCCTCTATGATGTCAGCGATCCGATAAGTCCAAAGCACGCTCTCTCCACCACTCCTCTACACACCCATGTACTCACCTATGTCGCTGCTCCGTTGCAGTTACGGCGCACACTTATCTAAGGAGCAGGTCGCTGAGATTGTCGCGCCGCACCCGGACACACTCGGGCTCATCAACTCCTGGTTAGAACACCACAGTATTCCCTCCTCCACTGTCTCAGTGTCGCACGGTGGCAGCTGGCTGACGCTCACTGGAGTGCCGGTGTCCCAAGCCAACGCTCTCCTCGACACGTCGTACCAGCTCTACGAGCACGCGAAGACGAAGGATCGCATTCTCCGCACGCTCAGCTACGGACTCCCCGCCGTTTTGCACTCGCACGTGCAAACTGTCGCACCGACGACATACTTCTACTCGCCAAGCACGCTGCGGCAGACACCGCGAAATCGCTCTGGTGAGGCGGCGGCGATGGCGAAGTCAGCGCGTGGAGGGTCCGTGGAGGTGCTGTCGGCCCGCGACGATGACGTCACGCCGGAGTTCCTGCGCACCCTGTACAACACGTTGGCCTATGTGCCGCGCGCCACGGACCGGAACAAGCTCGCGGTTGTGGGCCATCTCGGTGATTACCCGATACAGAGCGATCTGAAAGCCTTCATGACGGAATTTCGCACCGACGGGGCTGACGCAACATTCTCGTTGGTCCCTATCGACAAAGGAGTCCACGCACCAAACGACGAGGCGAGCATCGACATCCAATACACCCAGGCCATCGCGTACCCGACCCCACACACCTTCTACGTCGTCGACGCCAGGGCAGACAAAGCTACCTACGAAAGGTGGCTCGCCTACATGGCCCACCTGACGGACGAGGACCTCCCACAAACGATCAGCACGTCTTATTTCAGCGAAGAGAATGTTTTACCAAGAGACCAGGCAAAGGCACTGTGCGACCAGTTCGCGCAACTCGGCGTGCGTGGCGCTAGCGTTATCTTCGCGAGCGGCAACGATGGCGTCGGAAAAGGAGACTGCATAGTCAAGGACGGGTCTGGAAGGGTCCAGTTTATCCCCACATTCCCCGCATCCTGTATGTGTGACGTTATTCCCCACTTGTGAACAGTACACGAGCGCGGATACAAGTCGCTCACCATGCTGCCCCGCTTAAATAGGTCCCTATGTGACTAGCGTCGGCGGCACGATCAGCACCAACCCTGAGACCGCGGCGCCATTCTCCGCTGGCGGCTTCTCGAACTACTTCCCTCGCGAGAAATTCCAGGAAAACGCTGTGCCCTTGTTTCTTCAGAAACTCGGAAACCGACATCATGGTCTCTACAAGTGGGTCTCGCTGCTGTGGTCCGATCTGACTTGTTCCTACTTTTGTAATTTGTACAGCCCTTCTGGTCGTGGATTCCCCGACCTCTCCGCCCAATCGCTTAATTTTGCTTTTATCCACAAAGGTGAAGCCAAAGCCGCGGAGGGTACGAGCTGCGCGGCGCCCGTGCGTCTCTTCGTCCTCCGTCCCCTCTGCTTTGTCCATTCTCGGCCGGCCAGCTGATCACCCATAAACAGGTTGTGGCTGGCGTGATATCGTTGTTGAATGATTACCGGCTTTCGATTAACAAGCGTCGGCTCGGCTGGCTCAACCCCATGCTGTACGGCATCGCCCACAAGGTGGGCTTCAACGACATCACGTCTGGCTCGAACCCGGGCTGCAATACCGATGGATTCCCTGCCACCGTTGGATGGGATCCTGTGCGTCCCGCCGGACTTGTCTCCTCATTTTCAACATTAGTTGACCCCAAGCTCTATAGGTCACGGGTCTCGGGACGCCCAACTTTGATGTACTGATGAGGATAGTTAAATTGCTACCGTGATCATACACATCCCTCTACCTAATGCAACCTCGTTTCCCCCTATCGTTCATTACTATTACCTTTTATGTTCGCTTCCCACTACTTCAATCATATAGAACTCTATGGTCACATGCGACCATTCCTTGCCGCACAAATCAACCTGACAGTCGGCACGCTGTCTCGCTACCTCCCCACCCGTCCTGACCTTTTGCCACTTGTGAACTCCCTACTCAAGGGCGAGACAATTGGTCTTTATCTCCTTTCCGAACGTGGCCACGGTCTGGATGCCCTCAACATCGAGACCACTGCCCACCAGCAGGAAGACGGTAGCTATGTCCTAAACACTCCACACGAAGAAGCCACCAAGTATATTAGCCTTCCTCTTTGTAAGGGGCATCCAGTATCTGACGGTGTGCCTCTCATCCAGGTTTATGCCCGCCTCGAATCCGTCCTTCGGTGTCAACAAGGTCGCGCTCGTCATGGCCCGCCTGATCATCAAAGGTGAGGACCGAGGCATGCGCCCCTTCATTGTCCCCATCTGCAACACTCGCGAGCCCTTCCCTGGCATCATCTCCATCCGTCTACCCCTTCGCAGCGGAGCCTCTCCCCTCGACTTTTCCATGACGCGGTTCAACAAGGTCAAGCTTCCGTCAACGGCCTTACTCAGCGACACCCTCGAGACCCCAAAGGACGCACGTACTGCTTGGTGGGACACCCCGCATCCCAATCGGTTCCTTCGCCGTCTCTGGCCTCAAACACACTGCCTATATCGGTGGTAAATACTCGCTCCGCCGCCAAGTCGCGCCTCATGGCGAGAAGATCTCTATCTTCTCCTTCCCGACCCAGCAATGGTCCGTCCTGCACACTGTGGCGTCGGCTCGCGTGCTCGATGCGTGGTACCGTGAGGTCGCGCCTGTCTTTGCGGACCCCAAGGCGACTCATCCCATCAAGCACGGCCTCGCGGTTCTAGTCAAGGCCGCTGTCATCCGCCAATCGATGGAGTGCGTGCACGAGATGGCTGAGCGGTGTGGTGCCCAGGGGACATTCGACACCAACTACATTGCGCGTCACAAGGTGGGCAACTCCCCTACCTGGCGCGTCCGCCCCCGGTCACCTAATAGCTTACTGGATGTGTTTTTTTTTTGTGTCATTCAATAGGCCGATCTAAACAGCGTCATCATCGCCGAGGGCGACGTGCTCGCACTATGCATCCACCTCTGGGGCGAGCTCGTCCTCGGACGCTACACGCTCCCAATCCCGGATGCGAAGGAGTCGCTGCTCGCCAAGCACGCGCACGCACTACTCGACGAAGGCCGGCACGTGATCCACCGCCTGCCGGGCGGGCACCGCTCCGAAGCTGCCGAGTACGAGCTGCTGCCCGAGTCGGAGCGGGCCGTGGTCGCGCTCGGCCACGCGTGCGCCTACTCTGTGGCGCGACGTGCGGGCGTGCCGCAGGTGCTGCTCGACCTGTACGAGTGCGCGGCGATCCGTGGCGACCCCGTCTGGTTCTCCGAGAACGTCGGCCTCACGCGCGAGGAGCAGCGCGCGAAGGAGGGTGTGCCGCACTCCGCGCCGCGGCGCCGGACGTCGAGAAGCACCTCAAGGACCTTAATGTTGCGTACGCCGTGCGCGCGTCGATCGTCAGCGACGCTACCTGGCTCGGACAGATGGAGCGTATGCCCAAGTACAAGGGCAACGCGCAGAGTGGCATTCTCGGGGTCACCCCTGGCAGTGACGGGGCGCGTCTGTAGAGGCCGACAGACCTGTCATGTAAAGAAAATTTCCAACAAGGTTGCGATGTTTCCTAGTCCCAATGTAGAGAGAGTAGTAGATGAACTGGGAACAATGTACTGTGACTCATAATTTGGCAGCGCAATAAGCCTTGCTCGCTTCGTGGCTGTAATTAAGCACCTACAAGGTTAGTCACGAGACCGGACAGCACCATCTGATAATCATACCTGATAGGTACGTGGGCTCCCTGATGGTGAATATATTTCCAACCCACGCCGCTTCCGCCACCGCCACGGGCTTCCATCGATTGGATACAGTACACGCGCAGCTAGTGCGTGAGTTACACTGCGGGCCGCCGGGGAGAATAGCCAACCAACAGAAGGGGGCTAGCTCGGAGGAAAGTGTGGCACCCTGCGGCGCGGTGCACGGTACCGGGTCCCCGGACATTACCACGACGGGCACTGCGTGCGATAGGGGGCCCCGGGCAGGCCTTTCCCCCTTTCGTCCCAGTCACGTTGGCCCTAAAGTAGGTTACAAAGATGAAGTGCCACGCGTGGCACTCCAGCAGCGACGACATTTCACTTAGGCTTCCGTACCAATACCGTACAGGGCTGCTCCCACACAATGTGGCCCACCAGAGGGCTGCGCGATCACACGCAGAGGCATCCCTGCGCGACGTCGGCCGTTTCCTAGACCCGTTCTTGGCTTACAGCACTGCGCCGCTCTCTTTTCTTTGATAGGCGCGGTGATGGTGCGTGATGGCGTCACCGGCATGTTTGTGGACTCCGTCAGCAAGGGGAACGGCGAACAAACGGCGACTTCCAGGCTCCCAAGTTCCCACGACCTGTCGGCAGCTTGAACTTTTACGGCCGCCGCCGGCTGGATCTAAGTGCTGTATTAATGCATGACGTGACCAGGTAATTGAGTGTCAGGCCTAGGACGGTCCTGAGCCTGAGCCCGACTCGACAAATTAGTGATAGCCCGGCTACTGCCTACAGTAAGTACAGTCAGCCTTACTAGCCGCGCATGCGGCGCCGCCTGGGATAATCACCCTTATGTACAGCGTTCTTTTGGCGCTTCGGATTTCACTGCGACCTTGGCTGGGGCTCCTCCAAATCGCAACTTGACCAGAGTACTCAGCGAGAACCGCTTATTTCGGGGACGTGGTGTGGCACCGTCCCGCGCAGCAAGGTTTGCTTTTTTTTTTTTTCGTGATCGCTTCTCCGCTAGTCTGAGGGACCGACACCGAGATGAACTGTCAAGGGTAATCGCGAGCACGACGCAACCCTGAGGACAGTCAACGTTAACCCTACCGCCGCCGCCGCAAAACACTTGCGTGCCTAGGCCCCGCCGGGAGATCCGAGTTCGTGACGGGTCTGGACTGGGCACAACATGAGGCGAACAAAACTGACCCAATGGCGCAGATCGCACGCCCGTTAACGGGTATTCGCGTGTGTCCTCGCATCCGAAATTGCCTGTCCATTGACAATGTCGGTGCATTTAACGTAGTTCGGGAGCGGGGTCGCTAGTAGCCGGTGACATCTTGGCGTTTGAAAACTTGTTGGCTTCTCCCTGTGCTCCGCCACACGATAGTGCCTCTCCACGCGGGAGTTGATCTGGCCCTATCTGCGGCAACGACCGGACTTGTACAGTAATAACCTGTGGTGCGAGCTGGCGTGGAAACCAAGCGAAATATTGTCTTAGGTGTGCGACTTGTTCGCCTGCGGTATGACGTGTCTCTGTATATTAGCACCTGCCAGCTGGTGCGAGGTCAATTACACATGCACGGTCGCAAAGCACTGCACCACTATATACGCTGTTCTGATCTCCACTGTGCATGACAAGGTCCTTACTATGTACTATAAATCATCGACATACATAAATGGGCTAAGAATACAGTTATGATACGCCCGAATAAATAAATCGTGCAATGGATCGTCCTGACTTAGCTTCGTAAGCTCGGTGTCACCGGGGTGCCTTGCTCATATGCGAGGACCAACCGGCGATGCCTCCGCCGCCGCTTCCTTGCGACTCGAATCCGAACAGCTTCTTCTTCGGCGGCGGCGGCATAATGGTCTCTTGAGTCCGCAGGGGGGGGTGCGCGTGGCCGTGGCCGTGCGCTCGCGGGGGAGGGATCCACGGCTCCTCGTCCCCAGCCAGCTGATCCACCTCCGCATCTTCTTCGTCATCAGGCGTGAGCGTCGTCCAGTGCGGATGCGGTCCCGCGTGCGGATGGGGTGGCGCGGGCATGCGCGGGCGGTACGGGACCCCCACGGACGCCATCGACTCGCCATCCGATTCGTCCTGCATTGCCATCGGTGACGAAGGTGGGTCGAACGGCGGCGAATCGTCGCGCGCGCAGTGGTTCAGCGAGCGCCAATGTGTATGTGACGGTGGGGGATGAACGGCGCCGCGGGAGGGCGGCGAAGACGGATCGGGGTGCCGGGTGCGGCTGCTGAGGGGGGCGGCAGTGGGCGGGTGCGGGGGACGGGCGCGCAGGGAGGCGGAGCGTCCGCGCGTCCAAGAGCCGGGTTCACCGGGCTGGGCGACGAAGCGCGTCGGGATGAGTGGGGATGCCGAGGCTGGGCCAGGGGCGCTCGATGCAACGCGGGCCGAGGCGAACGCGGTCGCGAGGTCGGCGCCGTCCGAGAGCTCGGAAATGGAGACGGTGCGCGAGCGCGAGGGTCCCGCGCGGCGTTCGTGCGGGATCCCGCCGCTGAGGCTCGGACCCTCACCGGTGCCTTCAGCGACGGCGCTAAGAGGTCGCCCGTCGTCGACGCCGTCGATGCTTACACTCTTTCTCCGGCTGCGCTGCCGTTCACGCTCGATGCCACGCCACATCTCTTCGGTGACACCAAAGCGCTCTCGGCAGCGCCGCTCGTGGCGCGCACGAGAATCAGGGCGGGTAAGCGGCTTGTGGCAGATGGCACACGGGGAGGGCTGGCCGCCGTGGCGTGCGGTCTTGTTGAGGTGGCGTGAGAGGTCACGCGGGGTGCCAAATTGGAGGTTGCACTCGGTGCACCTGTACTTGGCATCGGTCTCCGTGTCCTGCACGACCATCCGCGTATGCACGGCGCGTCTGTTTTTGTGGTGGAAGGGGGGGTGTTGGGGAGGGGAGGATGGAGGGGGAGGGGTAAGAGGGGAGGAAGGAAGTTGGTGTCGGGGATATTACACGGCGGTTAGTGGGTCATGGTGGCAGTAGGACTGGGCTACCTTATAAGCAAGGGAAACAAGGATGCGCGCCACAGGTCACCAGTCACCGGTCAATGGTCAACGTTGGGGCTGCGAGTTTGTGGCCCTGCTTTGACCTGGCCTGAGGCCTGAGGCCCTGGGGCCAAATGCGGACGCGAGGACTTCTCGGAATGCCGTGTCCCAGCAGAGCTACAGTACGCGCTGGGTTGCCAATAGATTGGTTCGATCCGTATCCGTGCCTGCCTTGAGGATGTGTTTGAGCAAAGTCTGCACAGTACCCGGATCACGCGGCGCACTCGATGTACACCGCCTCCCTGTTCGTGGATTTGGTGCTCGCCTCCTTATCGGATCTCCCCTTTGCGGTGAGCACCCGCGCTTTTTGGCTGTGGTCGAGAACCACGTCGGTGTCTTTCTCATTCTTCTGACACACATTTTCTCCGGCGGTGCTGTGGCGCCGTTAATCCTGGGCGGCGGCCGTGTGGCCTTGGTCAGAGCACTCGGACTTGAAGCTTGAAGCTTTATTATTACGTGTCTCGGTGATCTCCCACCCAACCATCCCACAGGGTATTGTTGTTGTTGTTGTTGTTGTTACGTGAGACACAGTCGTCGTTATTCAGGGCAACCCTCAACAGACATTGCCATCGCCCACATTTTCGAGAGTTCCTGGCGTCAGTGCTGCATATTATGCTGTCAATACTTTGTAATATTAAAAATGTGTCTGATTCCGCTATCATCGCGTGCCCGCATTGCAGCATGTTGCACGCACCTGTTGTTCTTGCTGTCATACCGTGACCCAATCATCATATCCGTCCTCTCCATGTACATCGTACCCTAGAATTACTGCCGCATCCCCTCCCCCTCCCCTCCCATCCGATTGCACCCTTAATCGACATTAACTTTGGTTCGTTGCATGCCTACGTCCGTTGATCAATCCAATGTTGACCACTCGCAAGTATCAAACCATGTCTTCACCACCCACCGCAACAGCTAACGGCACCGTAATCTCTCCTCTTCCGGTAAAACCGGACGTGGATGACCTCTTCGCTACCCTCTTTGCACCTGCAACGCCACCAGCTTCGCCTCTTCCATTAGGATCGCCCTCTATCTTTTCTCCTCCTGCTAGCGCTCGCCCCCAAGTAAGCTCGATCAGCCCCGCTAGCTCAACCGAATCCGACTTTGGCGCGTTCGTCTCCGTGCCACCCTCCGAAGATCCTCTCGCACAACCTTCGTCTAGTAGCGAATCGAGTAGTCCCTCAGCTGTGCCTCCACGCCGTCGCTTGAGCGCGAGCGCTGACTTCTTCGCAGAAGCCAAGGAAGCCACCGCCCGCAAACAGCAGGGGTTCCTTGTTGAGCTGCTTGAACATGAAGACGATCCCATGTACTGGCATAAGCGCAGCGCAGCTTCCCCATTCGCGTCCGTCGTCCCTTCGGGTACCACGACCCCTCAGCCCCCACCGGCCACGCGTGATATCGACAACTCAGATATCCTTGGGCCTCTGGCAGAGCCGGTTAAGGCGGTCATGGAGAACCCCATCGTCGGCCGGTTGCTCGACGCCCTCACCGAAGCGACCTCCGACAACGCCTTCAGCCCGCCACCACCACCACCCTCTCCCCCGCCCCCGGTCGAATTCGTCAGCGTGACCACGCGCCGCTCTACACCACCCTCACCATCTCTCCTGCGCTCGCCATCCCTCCCGCCATCCCCATCACGACCAACGCCGCCCGTCCTAACGCGCACGGAGTCGATGACATCGAACTTCTCCTCGTCCTCGCTGCCCTCGCGCTGGGTCTCTAACTTCCTCACTTACCGCGGCCCGCCACCACTTCCCCCCTCGTCCATATCACCGGGGCCCAGCACCCCGCAGGCGCGGCTCACGCCCAAGCGCGCGGACATCACTCACGGCTCGCCATTTGCCGCAGTGCCATTCGTCCCTGCGAGCGGCGCACCAGGCTTCGATGGTGACCGTGCGTGGAACAAGGGCTTTGACGCGGAGGGTAAGGACGCGGACGCGGTAGAGCGGCGCGGGGTGCAACTGCTGGCGCGCAAGGAGACCACGCGCGCGGTTCTGCGTACCGCGCTCGCCAACACTGTACGCGCACACCCTTTTTTTCCTTTTTTTCACGCGATCTGACTAAACCGGCTGATTGTCGATGGATGTAGCTGCGCTCACATTTGCCTGCGCGTGCGCGCCTCCCGCGCACGTGGACGCTGCTGTTCAGCCTCGACCAGCACGGAATATCGCTGCGCACACTATACGCGCGCTGTGGCGCGCACGCCGGCGGCACACTGCTCGTCGTGCGTGACGCGGAGGACGGGTGCTTCGGCGCGTGGGTCGCGGACGGGATCCGCGAAGGCCGCGGATCCTACATCGGCTCGGGCGAATCGTGAGTGGTCGTTTCGCCCCCCGCTTCTCTTTGGTTTGATCGATGCTTCGTTGTGGCATACTGACGCGACTGCGGCTGCGGCTTTTTTTATTTTTTTATTTTCACAGCTTCCTGTGGAAGGCGCACGGTGAGGACGTGCGCGTGTTCAAGTGGACCGGGAAGAACGACTATGTCGCGCTGTGCGAACCCGAGTCGATCTCCTTTGGTGGCGGGTGCGCTTCTCCGTCTCGTGGCGTGACCCGGCGCGGCGCGGCGCGTACTGAATTTTTTTTTTTTTTTTTTTTTTTTGGGTCTGTGTCCGGCTTCCAGAGACGGGCACTATGGGCTCTACCTAGACGAGACGCTCTACGAGGGCTCGTCCGCGCGCTGCCCGACGTTTGACAACGATCCGCTCTGCGCGTCTTCCGCCCCCGGCCATGGCGATAGTGGTGGCGGTGGTACCGCCACGTTCGAGTGCGTCGGGCTCGAGGTATGGGGTGTGGCGCCGTCGTGAGCATGAGCACGACGCGGACGCGTTGCTGCGGCATTCTAGGGTCCATTTGCATTGGCAGACCTCTGATGCACGCACGCACGCACGCCGCGCATTTTTTTTTTCCCCTTGCGGTGTGTATCGGACGTTTGTGATGGATTGGAATGGAACAGAACAACGGTACGGACGATATGGGCAGCCAGGCTCGGAATGTGTGTACTGTAGCTCTTCTAGTGGACCACGCACACCCGTGCTGGTGTTGGCGATGATGTGCCAGTGTGCACTGTCACGATCTCACTATCGTACTTTACGCAGCGGAGATCGATACGATGTGTGGGGCACTCCGTCTACTGTAGTCATTACCCAAAAAAACATGCCCAGCCCTCATGGTCGGTGCTATTACCCACTTACGTTCATCCTTCGTCCTCTTTCGTCATGGCGGCGTGAAACTGCACGGCTACTGCCCCCTACTCTTACTTGAGATGACGGCCGCGGTACAAGGCCGGCCTAGAATGGTCGTGGGGACCCAGATCGCGGCGCCTGCGCACGTTGCGTTCTCACACCGATCTGATCAGCAGTAAGGTTACAGTTACAGTATGTACGAGTTGGCCAGATCATGGGAAAAGCTCGCGTAGTTACGAGGGCCCATCGCCCATGTTGCGTGTGTGTGCGAGTTAACTTATACGTCCACCACCATATATCGATCAAAGAGGCACCAAAGGGGGGTGGTGGGTCCCTTTGGCGCCCTGCGGCGACTGGCCAGCCAGTGATCTAGCCCGTCCCCCCGATTTCCCCACGTGTTATCCTCTCATCATCGCTTTAAACGTGGCCGGGGCCTTTAAAAAAAAAAAAAAAAACTCATGACACGCTTGACATTTGTGTCCAGAACGACCTTCGACGATCAATCGAGATTGGAAATAAAAGATTTTTAAGGAAAGACAAAAAAAAAAACACACGACACTCGGAGCGCCTGAGAAGCAGGTGCGTTTTTGGTGTATTTATTAGGGTGCAAGGCCTTTTTTTTTTCCTTGCCACAATTCATTTCTTGGACACGCGGCGAGTGAGGTGGGCCAACAACGGCCTTTCATTTGCTCCGGCACCAATCCTCGCCTCCCCCCCCTTCCCTCCGTTTCGGGGAAGGTCGTCTCCCAGGGCTTATCGGTTTTGGCTGACATGGTACGCAAGGTGAGCGTGTTTACTGTCAGTTCTGCGCTCATTGCTGCTAACGCTATTATTGTACTCGAGTTGTCCCCCTGGGGCAGCCGCACAGTGCCGCTATATTGTCCCATGGGGGCCACTAAGCGAGCCAGATCGCCGAGGAGGTGCACAAGGTGGACGCGCAGCATCCGTCACGGAAGGTGTCTTCTAGAAAGGGTGAGTGAGTGAATGCCGCGATGGCGATCATCGGAGGCCTAGAGGAGGGAACGAAAGTGCTGCGTGGACACGGCCGTCCACGCGAGGCCGCTGATCGCCAAGCACCACGGCATACTCTGATTTGTTATGCTCTTGCTCCGGGTGGCCGAGGAGCGGAGGACGAGGAGGCAGTCTGGGAGACAAGACTTGAGGCAAGTAGCAGCATTCGTTTTTCGTGCGGCTCGTCGTCACGGTGACGGTGACGAAGGGAGAGCACGAGCGAAGGACGCGCCCAGCCGCACTACCGTGCGTCGTGTCTGTGCCGATCTTCTTGTTGACAACGGCAGCAGCGGTGATGGTAAATGGGCGTTGGTGGGCAGGTGATGGTTATTAAATGCGGAGGCACGAGGGCCCACGCGCAAGCGAGATGAGCGCGATGGGCGGCCCGATCACCCGGACCAGGCCCGCAAAAAAAAAAGGACGGAGTGCGGGGGACCGCAGTGTGCCTAGCTAGCCGAGCCGCACGGCACGGTGCTTTACTGCATTATACCGGGATCGGCATGTGCGTGTAGACAGTTCGAGATATTGAGGAAGGTGTCGGCGGGGTGAATGAGAGATCGAGAGGGCTGCTCAGGCTGAGAGGCGCGTGTAGTGTTGGGTTCTCATATTCACTGGCACAGCTGTTGTTCTCCACGCCACGCTAGGACCGCAGACTGGGTGCGGCAGCGACTCGGGCGCGCGCTGTTGCTGCGTCTGCGTCTGGGAAGGTGGCGGTGCTGCTGTTGGGTGTGGCTTTTTACCTCATGGAAGCGACGAGAAGCGAGACAGTTGCGTACGCCGTAATAACGCAGGGAAGGACACAGGGATGTTGTATTCAGAATGAGTTTGGGCCAGGGGTCGTGCCGCCGCAAGAAAAAGTAAGTTATGGTTGCGCAGAGCCATTTGGTGACACTTATGGCCAAAGCCAATGTGATGAGTGGGGTGCCCTGCGCAAGGTTGGACCTTTCCATGATCTCCGCCTTCACGTCCTTCATAATACCGATTTCTCCATTCGGCGTTGCATACGAATAAGGTCTCATATATGTGAGCATCACGAAGCAAAAAACGATCACTCGGGCACCGTCCCGAGCACGCAAGCGCCAACGATAAGAAACCTTACATCACCTCCTATAGCTAGAGCATCCACAACAGGCTAGACAATATCGTTGCTATAACCAAGTTCAGAACGCCGTCAGGAGGTACCGCCTTGTGGTCGATGAATTTGGACAGCCGTACGGCAGAGGCAGTGCCAACAATATTTGCTCACCGCCGCATTCTTGGCGCACCAGGGCTACGCCACAGACACATGCAAGGAACAATGTACGACGATTCCGGTAGAGTAGCTGACTTTTCATTGGTTGTTGGAGCTGGGTGATGAGCCAATGAGAGTGTGTATCTTTATACGTACTCCCAGTGCGCATGGAACCAGGAATACATCTTGTCGGTGACCAGGGTAAAGAATGGCAGAAATGCCACTGACTCAGACAGAGGTAGAAATAACGAATGCAGATATCTGTCCCACTGGCAGTAGGGTCGGCTTGGAAAAGTGCACATTATCTGAAAAAGAGTCCACTCACCATTCTATTCGGTGCACGCTGAGCCCCGTCGTGGTGACTGTGAGAATCGACCCAGTGCAGCAAGAAAAACACAAGTTCAACGTGGGCCCTATTGTTGACATGCCATCGTTTAAGCAAGACACACAGCTTAGCACAAGTGGATTACCATATATATCCCGACCTTGCCACTCGCAACCATATACCCTAGATTTCAGGTGAGTCAACAAGGTCCATGCTGAAGCACAAGCTCTGGTTGCCAGAAAATACAAGACGTGTACCGTCCATACCACTTACCTCCCCCTCACGATGTGACAATACGCAGAACCGGCTGTTTCTCTGCACAGCGGATTATTAAGATGATAAGAAACGTGGCGGAGAAGGTGATGGTGACGACGTAGCTAAAAGCATAGTGATATGGGGTGGCTGGAACTAAATCCCTGGCTGCGATTGAAGTTACTTCGTACGGCGTCATGAGACTAGGACTGTTTTTCACTTGCGCGCTGGATTGCCAATGCTCGATAAGGGCAATATCATAATTAATTATTATTTAATTAAGGACCAAATGGCTCGTTCCCACACAGCTTGGTCCACGGGACTCGAGTCCTTGGCTGTGACTATGATCACAATCAATTCCTTACGACCCAGCTCTTCTACTGTAAATCGACTGAATAAACATCGGGATCCGTGAGGACTGTAAACTTGTATGGGCTAATTTGGCCCCCTTGGCACCGTATTTTTGACAGTGCGTCCTTCTTCCCGATACCCTCTCGTCACCGCTACCTGAAACGGAGTGTTATTCTCCACGCCCACTCTCGTGTCATTTTCAAGCCCTCTGTGCGGTGGCCGATGCAGCAGACTCGGTCCCGTATCATTCCGTGCGTCTACATCCAAGCTGCGCATCAGGAAAAAAAAGGCACCAATATCCAGCTGATCGTGGTCTGAGTATGGTTTGATACCTGATGAAATATGCTCCGGCGCTTATTGTTGCGGGCGTTTCCGCGGGAATTAACGTCCGCGTTCTGTTGAAACGGGATCTGAGCAGCTTCAATGCCACCGCAAGACGCAGGGGATTCCAATGATTATTTTGGCGGGCATTAACATCTGTGCCGTGATCGAGGGGGCTGTTTCCCGACGCCAGCATTGCCTTCCATTGGTACCGCATGCAGCAGAGCGCGCTCCGTGTAGTCACAGCCATTGGCGTCTGCATCGTGCTCTGGCAGGAAAATCTGCGACTCGGAAGTGCTTTGTGTATGATGCCAGTGGAGTCTGGTTGTGACGAACCCTAGAATTTACACGCTGTGGGGACTTGACGACAAGGTGCTCTAACAGGTAACGGAATCCGAATCCACAAGGGATAGATGATATAAAGGGACGAAGTCGGCTTTCCCACTGATACCGCTGAAATGGGACCAGGAGTCGTCCGTCGCGCACACGCATCATTATCTGTTAGACGCGCTCGGATCCAAAAAATACTGTTTGACCGCATCGCTTCCCTCTCTTTCACTTGTACTGTCCACGGTATTGGGTTCGGGATTATTTTTTAAGTCTTTTGCAAAAACAAATTGTACGAGAAGATTTGATCATGCCAAATGGGATGCCCTCCCAGTGACCTCAAGTTTGAGTGCGTAACGGGGCGTGCCACCCAGAAGGCGTCTAGCCAGTTTTAACAGTCCAAAGTGGCATCGTTCGTTGGATGACAGAGAGCCCTCACCTACACCGTAGCCTCCAGATGTCGAATCGAGACGCATCATACGATTGTCGATCGGCCCAAACGATACTGGTATTTCACATTACCTTACCACCTTGTCGGTATCTCAAGAAATCGAATTCCGCATCACGTTCCATTCCACTTTGTCTTACAACTGAAAGAATATAGTTGCTACGTCTAGAGGAGACCAAATCCTACGTCTTGTTTCCTACACCCCGTTCCAACAGAAACTGAGCGACCGCCTTGTGCCCTCGATTTAACGCAAACTGATACGCGGTATTGCCCTTATTATCCTCAGCGTCAACGTCCACCCCACGTTCGATTAACAGGTGTGCGACCTCCAACTCCCCCCAGTACGATGCCCAATGTAATGGTGTCGACTGGTCCTTCCCTCGTGCCTTTGGATCGGCGCCGTGATCCAGCAGGAACCGTGCGATGTTGACATGTCCGTTATTTGACGCCAGGTGTAGCGGGGTGTGGCCGATGTCGTTCTGAGCGTTGATATCGGCATTATGCCTGAGAAACGTCGGAACCAGTTCAAAATATCCATTACGAGCCGCCAGATGGAGTGGGGTCCAGTGGTCGTCTTGCCTGGCGTTCACGTCGGCGCCGTGCTCAAGTAGACACCGCCCGGTTTCGAGATGTCCCCATACCAATGCAACGTGCAGCGGCGTCCGCTCCCACTGACCCAGGGCGTTTGCATCTGCGCCGTGCTTCAGTAGTAACATCGCAACCTTGATCTGATTCGTTCTTGATGCCGCGTGCAATGCCGTTCCACAAGCGCCGCCCCTCGAGTTTACGTGCTCTGGATGCTCGCTGATGAGCTTCTCTACTATGTCAGTGAGCCCACAGAGGGCCGCGTAATACACAGGAGCTGCTCCGAGCTGCTCCGGACGCATCTCACCATCGGCCAGCCCCCAAGGGTTGTCGTCCATGTCGTGGATCCGGATCCATCGCGAGAAGTGGGGCTTATCCGGGTCAAATAGACTTTCCATCCCATCTGTTATACGTGGCGACACGTCCCCAAACCTGGCATGGTCCACCCAGTGTTCAGCGGCATATTCCGCTAGTGGAAACCGTTGCATGGAGGTTTCTCGAGTGTTGTCGTCTAAACGTAGCAAGACGCCTAGACAGGCTTGCGCGAGTATCGTATGAGCGGGCTCGAGGTCGATGTGATGGAACGAAATGTCACCGATGGCAGCGGCAAGACGATCTGACGTCAGGAATTCTTTCACCGAGAAGTGCGAAAACTGCACCACGGGCGATTCACCATCGTGAACTACGGTGATTAAACTGGAGCACGTTGATAGAACAGCTTGCTTTTGATCTTCCCTTCTCCAGTCCGCATTCAACTTTGGAATTCCTCCCGGCGTCTCATCGAAGTCAAGAGCGAGTACTTCTGCAAGCTCCTCGAGGCGGAGGGGGCGAACTGCCACCGTGAGACATTGCAAAAGACGATGGGCATGAGCTCGGGTTGCCTTGTTGATATTATTCAACACGCGCTCGTATGTTTCGTCTAGAGATTCAGGAAGTTCCTGAAGAGTACGTCGCAGATTTGTCGAGAAACAGTGGCGTAGAGTCTCCAGTTGACAGAAAACCCATCGGAACCTGCGGCAATATAAGTGAGAATGATGTGATTATTGCAATTAGGTACTCACATCCCATCGGCTCTGTCGGAGAGCGTCTCGATGACCAACTTCTGATCCTGAGCTCGCCATTTGCCCATCCTCGTGTCTGAGTGGACGACAGAGTCAATATACTCGACAATGTCCTTCTTTTGCCCAGTCTGGTCATGAACGGATACTTGAAGAGACGTCAAGGGTTCCAGAACAGTTCGGATGTCAGTTTCTGGGCGACTGCTGACACAGATATGAAGATTTGGGAGGGAAAGTCCGACAAGCTCCTTCACGAGATCTAGGACCAAATCCCTCGGGGATGGCATTCCGAAAGTGTTGGGACACTCGTCGAGCGCGTCGAGAATAATGTAGATTGGGCAGTCATCGGAAAATGTGAGTGTCTCCTTTAGGCTTTGTATCAACACATCATCAGTCGGCTTGTGTGCGCCGTTATCGTGAGTCAGGTATATGCGGTAGAGTATATCGCAGCAAAGATCGGAGCGAGCAGAAAGCTGAGAGAGAAGGGAAAGGAGCAAGCTTCGGCGATCTTGTTTATCAGTATCCCTGAAGTCGAAGTAAAAGTATGCCATGGAGGCCAGTCCAGCATTGCGCAATGTCATGATATTTTGGATGACCGCGGAGCTAGCAGATAGCTTAGGTTATTTGAAACGAACAAAATACGAGAAACAGCGCACCAAAGGACGCTCTTCCCGGAGCCCGCTAGAGACAAGTCGCATTAACTGGTGAAATGGAGAAAGGTTGGATGACGTACGCTTCCCGTGGATCCACAAGAGAGAACTGGTGGACTTCCATTCTTCGAGAAGACTGCATTCGAAGAACCACTCTGCTGTTCCCTGGTGCTGAGCGCGACACAAGATAATGTGATTTGTGGATGGATCGGGAGATGAGAGCCACTTTCGAAGGTCCTGTCGCCACTGGCTTACTGTAAGGATATTTAAGTATCTACGAATAACAGGAGTGGGAGCTGTGGGACTACTAACACTTTACTTCGCCAACATTGTTCGCCATAAGTTGAATCATCGCTTTTGCTTCACTCGCTTTCTGCTGTACGATTACTTTTGTTTCTTTTCCATCTAGCCGTAGGCACGTTCACGAAGGAATCGGTAGAAAAAGATAACGCATAGCGCACCATCGCGCACCAATTTGACGCAATCGCTGATATATTTCACTTTGTCATCGACGTTCTTAACCTCGCCACCGACACTCGTTACTTTGTCATCGATGTCATGAGTGATCTTCAGGAGTTGCGTGGTTGCCATCCGAACTTCCTCCTGTGTCAATTTGTCCAACCTCCTGAGAGCATCCTCGATATCGGTCTTTCCCGCCAGCCTCTTCAAATATTTCTCTGATCAAGGATAAACGGAATCAATACATTCCAGGAGTCTTGGAGACTCACTTGTTCGTCCCTGTTTTATCTCCTTTGTCGCAATAGCGAGGATATTGAGTACTTCTACCATTATCTTCACGATGGTGTCCGTCATTGCCGCGGTTGGTCGAACCTCGGTATAGGTTTCGAGACGTCTGAAAAAGTTCTCGACGCGCTCAAAGATATCGATGAGGGCCGCTTGGGCTGCACTAATATCCTTAGCCACCTGAAGGGCTTCGGGTCAAGCTCTGTTGCAAGGAGATGTCGAGAAAGATACAGACCAGGAAGAGGAGCCCAGCACCCGCGAAGATCACTTTCGCTGGAGAGAAAACCTGCATCGTCGCTGTTATGAGCTGGTCGCAAAAAGTTATCGCCTTGAGCCTTACCAAACCAATCCCTTCGCCAAGGGTAGCCGAAAACGCGAGAAGCACGTTAACCGTAGGGCTGAGCCATCTTGTCAATCTTTCGTCGCTTTTTCGAGCTTGATCCAGGTCGTCAACTTGGCTTTGAAGCACGGCAAGAATAGAACTAGGGGAGTCGCACGACTGAAGCTGAGACGCAAGGGGATGGCCAAGGAGGTCCCTCTTCGTTTGCTTCTCATAAGCTTTCAAGGCGGTGCTAAAGATTAATTGAAAGTTTGAAGAGGGTGACGTCGCAGTCCCGTAGAACGTCGAAGACATCGCGCTGGCAGCCAGGAGAAGGTTTTGGAGAAAGGGCCAACTTGAGGAGGAGGGTATAGGGAGGAGGGGACGACATCAGGCCATCGCTCAATATGAACGGAGTATTTGACCGACCGCAGGCGCACAGCGTCATGATGGACAGGTAAATATACATCCAATCAGTCAGGTGATAATTGTATGATAGGCGCGCAGTACGTATGATAACGATTCAGGATTCCTTGACTAACCCAGAGATAAGATGACGCTCAAACTCTCAATGAGAGTGGAACACGCTAGCGCCGACGATTGACGAGCGTTGTACTGCAGTACGCAAGGTCGAAGGGACCGTATCGGCGAAATCGAGCTGCATATTGATGCGATGTGCAGAGGTGTCCGCTCCCACTTTTCTCAGGGCATTTACATCCGCGCCGTGCTTTAGTTACTGTATAACCTTGACGTGATTCGTTCCGCAAGCGCTACCCCCAATGCTTACGTACTCCAGATGTTCGCCAATGAGCTTCTCTACCCTAACATGAACCCACAGAGGGCCGCATATTGCACCTGAGCCGCTTCAAAGCGCTCCGGGCACATCTCAGCATCAACTACCCTCCGAACACTATCATCCATGTCATAGATCCGGATCAATCGCAAGAAGTGGGACTCGTCCAGGTCAGACGGATTAATTTTTTTGATTCATTTATATTCCGGGTTTCGGGTCGGAGACCCAGACAGATTGCACCGTGTACCTACTACAGTTATGAGAACCCATTGTCCACGAGGTGCCCCCTGTAGGTGTGATAAGGGGTGAACAAGTATCGTAAATAAGCGGCACCCAGTCTCGGGGAGGCCGTGGTATAATAGTAAAGTCTCGCGCAAACCGATTTTCCATCCCATCTGTTATGCGTAATGACACCTGCCCAAACAGGCCATGGTCCACCCGGCGTTCAGCGGCATATTCCGCTGGTGGTAACTGCTCCATGGAGCTTTCTCGAGTGCTGTCGTCCAAACGTAGCAAGACATCTAGACAGGCTTGCGTGAATGATCACATGTGACCATAGAGTTCTATTTGATTGAGGTAGTGGAAAGCGAACAGAAAAGGTAATAGTAATGAACGATATGGGGAAACAAGGTTGCCTCAGGTAGAGGGATTTGTATGATCACGGTAGTAAGTCAACTATTTCCACCAGTAAATCAAAGTCGGGCGTCCCGAGACCCGTGACCTATAGAGCTTGGAGTCAACTAATGTCGAAAATGAGGAGAAAAGTCTGGCGGGACGCACAGGATCCCATCCATCTGTGGCAGGAAATCCTTCGGTATTGCAGCCCGGGTTCGAGCCAGACGTGATGTCGTTGAAGCCCACCAGCCTGTGGGCGATGCCGTACAGCATGGGGTTGAGCCAGCCGAGCGGACGCTTGTTAATCGAAAACCGGTAATCATTCAACAATGATATCACGCCAGCCACGGTCTGTTTATGGGTGATCAGCTGGCTGGCCGAGAATGGACAAAGCAGAGGGGACGGAGGACGAAGAGACACACGGGCGCCGCGCAGCTCGTACCCCAGAAGGACTCAAATTCACCCTTATAGATATAAGAAAAAGCATCCGATTGGGCGGCGAGGTCGGGGAATCCGCGGCCAATAGGGCTGTAAAAATTTCAAAAGTAGGAACAAGTCAGATCGGGCCACAGCAGTGAGACCCACTTGTAGAGACCGTGATGTCGGTTTCCGAGTTTCTGAAGAAACAAGGGCACAGCGTTTTTCTGGAATTCCTCGCGAAGGAAGTAGTTCGAGAAGCCGCCACTGGAGAATGGAGCCGCGGTCTCAGGGTTGGTGTTGATCGTGCCGCCGACGCTAGTCACATAGGGACCTTTTTAAGAGGGTCAGCATGGTGAGCGACTTGTATCCGCGCTCGTGTACTGTTCACAAGTGGGGAATAACGTCACACATACAGGATGCGGGGAATGTGGGGATAAACTGGACCATTCCAGACCCGTCCTCGACTATGCAGTCTCCTTCTCCGACGCCATCGTTGCCGCTCGAGAAGATAACGCTAGCGCCACGCACGCCGAGTTGCCCGAACTGGTCGCACACTGCCTTTGCATGGTCTCTTGGTACAAGATGCTCTTCAATGGAATAAGACGTGCTGATCGTTTTTGGGAGGTCCGAGTCCGTCAGGTCGCCCATGTAATCGAGCCACGTATCGAAGCTTGCCTCGGCGTCGACGACGTAGAAGGTGTGTGGGGTCGGGTACGCGATGGCCTGGGTGTATTGGATGTCGACGTTCGCCTCGTCGTTTGGTGCGTGGACTCCCTTGTCGATAGGGACCAGGGAGAATGTTGCGTCAGCCCCGTCAGCGCGATATTCCCTCATGAAGTCTGTCAGATCGTTCTGTATCGGGTAATCACCGAGATAGCCCACAACCGCGAGCTTGTTCCGGTCCGTGGCGCGCGGCACGTAGGCCCACGTGTTGTACAGGATGCGCAAGGTCTCCGGCGTGACGAGATTGTCGCGGCCCGACAGCACCTTCACGGACCCTCCACGCGCTGACTTCGCCATCGCCGCCGCCTCACCAGAGCGATTTCGCGGTGTCTGCCGCAGCGTGCTTGGCGAGTAGAAGTATGTCGTCGGTGCGACAGTTTGCACGTGCGAGTGCAAAACGGCGGGGAGTCCGTAGCCGAGCGTGCGGAGAATGCGATCCTTCGTCTTCGCGTGCTCGTAGAGCTGGTACGACGTGTCGAGGAGAGCGTTGGCTTGGGACACCGGCACTCCAGTGAGCGTCAGCCAGCTGCCGCCGTGCGACACTGAGACAGTGGAGGAGGGAATACTGTGGTGTTCTAACCAGGAGTTGATGAGCCCGAGTGTGTCCGGGTGCGGCGCGACAATCTCTGCGACCTGCTCCTTAGATAAGTGTGCGCCGTAACTGCAACGGAGCAGCGGCATAGGTGAGTACATGGGTGTGTAGAGGAGTGGTGGAGAGAGCGTGCTTTGGACTTATCGGATCGCTGACATCATAGAGGGCATCGATCAGGGCGTTCTCGTGGTGGGGCTTGAGTGCAATGTAAAGGTCGATCGTGGCGTTGGGCGGGGGGGGACCCAGGGCCTCCCAGTTTGTAGGGACTGCCTCCCATGCGTGCTTCACATGTATGTCATTCCAATGTTGTGATGGTGGCATCTCGGAGGTGCAGAGGGGCGCAGTGAGGAGGATAGAGAGCGCAGAGAGCCAGTTGTAGCGCATGGTCATGGGGGGTCACCGAGATAGTATCTACAATACAACCTGAACATGTACTGTTCATATGACTAGATGTCCAGAGAGCCAGAGGCCGGGTGAATGGAGCAGTTTAGCTTATTGCATCACATCGTTCTTGGCTGAACTAGAGAGCGGCGTTGGCAGAATGGAGCCAGAGGCTCAACGTTCAACCGCGGCCCCAACCCATCTAAGCCTCGGTGACCGGTACTGTACAAGTAGCGGCTGGCTCAGAGCGTGCTTCCTCAAGAAGAAATCTTCAGAATATCTCTGCAGTTCCGATAGTAGAGTTCTGAATTGCGTGCTTGTGATTTCGGCCCAGTTTCATCTGTTGGACTGTCGGAGTTCGGCCATACACGACGCACCAGCGTCGGACGATCTCGGCCGGGTCAGGTAACTTTTGGTTACAGTAAGTCGAGCTCAGTTGCTCGACCGCGGCCTTCGTTTCTACTTAACAAAATTTTATTTTAGTCTCCTTAAATACTTCGTAGTCCACTCATAATACTTCAGTCCTTCCTTTCTCCCGAAGACTGAGGTTAGTTTACTTTACATTCGTACGTAATACATCATTGGCCGTGTACTTAGTCGCGCATTCCCGCGCCAATAACAGGTAGTTACACGAATATTATAGTCCTTTTTCTCCTGAAGACTGAGGCCTCTAACACCATCAGCATTTCCAGATACAGTATTTACCGTCCCATACCGTGCAGCATATGGGGATTGGTCCGTCCAGATCTTGAGCGTGCTCCGATCATTGCTCCAATTTGAGTGGTCATGTCATGTGTCCTCCCCGAGACTGGGCCTCCCAGCTTCCAGGCCCACATATTCACACCAAAGATCAGCCTTCACTAGCACAAACTAAATCACTGATAGGTTTTGACATTGACAATCTCAACTTGAATAGGTGAATTCGTGATGCGATGACCGGAAATACAATTCCGCTAGGTTTGCATGACACTATCAGTATTGTAACCATTCTCGCCGCGGCTGCACGCCTGCCGTCTGGCTTCATGAAAACTTCATGATTGATGCCACAGCAAACTCCAGTTACAATTAAGGTGTTGCGCATCCTAAAATCTAGAGTGACATGTCATTGCAGTTATGGCAGAGATGGAGTAGGAATGACTGCATGCACCTCTGGTCCCAGTCGTATCTCATCAACACCCTTAAGTTTACAGGTATCGTCATCTATGCAACCATATACAATGCCAGGAACGGGAAATCTCGCGTTAACGATCGCACACATCAACAGCACAATGCTACAACATGGCTACAGCATCGACTAAGCTCATATTCTCGTAACAGTGTCTGCCGACCAAATGACTCTAAATTTTTGATACTTGGTCCGCCTCTGCCTAGACTCAGCAGGATGGAGTGCCTGATTCCCGTAAACCTTCTGAATAGTACACCTACATACGGTGGTGAGACCAAACCCGGTCCCAAACGGGGTCTTGGGTTTTGGGCCCCTTGTGGTCTTGGGCCTTAATACCTATCACCGTCGACCTGTCAACGTCCACCTGAAGACCAAAGTAGCAATCTATGTTTCCGAACTCATCCTGTGATCCTAGCGTGTCATCTTGTTCGGCCCTTGTCGGGAGTTTGTCGAAGCGTAAGGCGGACGTGACCGCTTGGGAGCTTGGGAGCTTGGCCAAAACGACTGACGATTGATCATTACTGACGTCTGGTAACTTCTCGGTAACCGCGCGACGTTCGAGCGATACTGTGCATGCCATACCACGAAGATGGATGAGAATCTGTTGAACCATGATCCACGTGACTACATAGGGTCATAGGGAAATACCCGGTGGTTGGAATGACATTGCGGATGGCCCTATACATCGATATGTTTGCCGCATTCGTGACTGCGCAGAAAGAAGTCAACTTTATACGACAAGAGAGCATACGCGTCAGTGCAACGAAATATCCGAGACCATCGTACAGCAATCTTGCTTTGCAGTAAGAATCTTTGGGATAACTGCCACACCAGAGACGACCCGCATCTGGAAGAGCCGCGAGGTACTGGAGCGAGTCAGTGGCAGGTCTGATCCGACAGTAAACGTTACAGGAGCATGACTTACCCAGATGCTACAGCGCCGACTTTCATGAGGCAGAAATTCGAGATCGACAATGTGAGACCATCGAATAACGTCGCTACTAAGACGACCAGGTAGATATTGGACTTAACGAATGAATGCTGGCGGCTGTGCAACCTATCATCTTGTCAGGAAGAGCTGGACTTTAGCATTCAAAGCGAATGATACTTCCCCCGACTGGGGTAGGGGGTATAGCCATGCGGATTTCAATCATCATGCGCGAGGGCGCTGACGGCTGCACTCACATCTATCACTAAAGCTAAATGATGCAACGTCCGTAAGGTAATTTGGACAGCACAGCTTGTTGATGAGCCGCCAACGGCCATCCCCGTTCAACCCCAGAATCCCTCGACACGAAGCAGCGAGGCGTGATCAAAATAAAAGTTAATAACGACAGGTAGGAGAGAAAGGCTTGGCGTCGAAAGATTACCTGTCTGCTGGAAATCCTGGGAGTGAGTGATGGGAACTCCGGTCAAATTTCTCAAAGGAAGATGCATGAAGTGAGCTCGGACGTACCAACAGACCCTAGGTTAGGGGTAAAATAAAAATAGCTGAGACGAAAAAAAAACTCAAAGACTGTTCCTTGACTGGTGGAAATCCGCGCAGAACCAGAGTGTTACTCGTTGCTGCTTGATGGACGGGGCGAAAGGTTAGGCAGACCGACGTGGTGCGGGCCCCGCCTCCGTGATGAGAGCGTCGTGGGACGATACACGCAACATCTTCTTTCTCATCAGTCGATACTTTCCCGATTGAAATATTCGCGAAAAGTATCGATATGAAGTTGAGAATATCGGCTCGAGGGACGTATGGTGCAGGTACTAAGTGTATACGGGACAAAGCTGGTCGCGCGGTCGCGCGGTACCTCTCCCAAAGATACTGTATACCCTCAGCTTCTTTCACCACGCTGCTTCACTTTCACCCTTACTCATCCTGTACACGCCCTTGAGTCCAGATCTTCCTTTAGTCTCTCGCAAAAAAAGTATTGCGTGAGACGGTTTTGATCGTACCAAATAGGGCGCTCTTCTAGCCAGCGACTTTGAATGGATTCGTATCTGGGCGTGCCTCTCAGCCCGCTTCCTGGCTCGCATCTGGCTACTCGCACGAATCCAAATTAGCACCATTCGTCATACGTCAGAGAGCTTTCGCCTATACCGTATCCCTCAAATATCGGGACGGATTATGCAATCGTCGGTTGGCCCGACGGCACTTGTATTTCACACTCACCTCGTCAGTCTTTCAAGAAATCGAATTTCGCGTTACGTCCCACAACTGAAGCGACACGTATGATCATGCGCATAGTATCCGTGACTAGAGGAGTCCTTATGTCCTACGCCTTGTTCTCGACACTCTGCCTCAACAGCAACCGAGCGATCGCGTCGTGCCCTCGATTCCGCGCAATCTGATACGCAGTATTGCCCGTATCATCCTCAGCGTCTACATCCACCCCGCGTTCGAGTAACAGGTGTGCAACCTCCAACTTCCCCCGGTATAGTGCCAGATGCAATGGGGTCCGCCGATTCTTACTACGTGCCTCGGGATCGGCACCGTTATCCAGCAGAAACCGCGCAATGTCGACATGTCCGTTATTTGACGCCACGTGTAACGGGGTGCGCCCGATGTCGTCCTGAGCTCTGATATCAGCATTATGCCCAAGAAGTGTTTGAACGACTTCAAAATGTCCGTTAAGAGCCGCCAGATGGAGTGGGGTCCAGTGGTCATCCTCCTCGGCGTTTACGTCGGCGCCGTGTTCGAGTAGCCACCGCCCGATTTCGAGATGTCCCCATCGTGACGCGACATGCAGAGGTGTCCACCCCCATTGGCCCGGCGCATTTACGTCCGCGCCGTGCTCCAGTAGTGACTGCCCAACTTTGAAGTGATTCCTCCTTGACGCCGCGTGCAGAGCCATTCCGCAGGTCCCGCCCCTGGCGCTTACGTGCCTCGGATGCTCACAGATGAGCTTCTCTACCATGTGACGCAACCCACAAAGGGCGGCGTAATACACAGGGGCTGCTTCAAGCCGCTCCGGATGCGTCCCGTCATCGGCTAGCCCCCACTCGTTCTCGTCCATGTCGTGGATCCGGATCCATCGCGAGAAGTGGGGCCTGTCCAGGTCGAATAGACTTTCCATCCCATCTGTTATACGTAACGACACGTTCCCGAACATGGCATGGTCCACCCAGTGTTCAGCAGCATATTCCGCTAGTGGAAACCGTTGCATGGAGGTTTCCCGAGTACTGTCGTCCAAACGTAGCAAGACGCCTATACAGGCTTGCGCGAGTATCGTATGCGCGGGCTCGAAGACAATGTGATGGAATGAAATGTCCCCGACTGCGGCGGCGAGACGATCTGACGTTAGGAATTCTTTCACCGAGAAGTGTGAAAACTGCACCACGCGCGATTCACCATCGTGAACTACGGTGATCAAACTGGAGCACGTTGACAGAACAGCTTGCTCTTGGTCTTCCCGCCGCCAGTCCGCATTCAGTTTTGGAATTCCTCCCGACGCCTCAAAGTCAAGAGCGAGTACTTCTGCAAGCTCCTCGAGGCGGAGAGGGCGAACTGCCACCGCGAGACATTGCAAGAGACGATGGGCGTGAGCTCGGGTTGCCTTGTTGAAACCCTTCAAAATGCGCTCGTATGTTTCGTCTAGAGATTCGGGAAGTTCCTGAAGAGTACGTCGCAGACTTGGCGAGAAACAGTGGCGTAGAGTCTCCAGTTGGCAGAAAACCCATCGGAACCTGCGACAATATAAGTGGGAACGACATGCCCATTGCAATTGAGCGCTCACATCCCGTCGGCTCTGTCGGAGAGCGTCTCGATGACCAGGTTCTGATCCTGGTCTCGCCACTGGCCCATTATCGTGTCCGAGTGGACGATGGAGCTAACATACTCGACGATGTCTTTCTTTTGCCCTGTTTGATCGTGAAGGGATACTTTAAGAGACGTCAAGGGTTCCAGAACAGTTCGGATGTCAGTTTCTGGGCGACTGCTGACACAGATATGAAGATTCGGAGAAATATCGACAAGCTCCTTCACGAGATTCAAGACTAATTCCCTCGGGGATGGCATTCCGAAAGTGTTGGGACACTCGTCGAGCGCGTCAATAATAATGTAGATTGGGCCATGATTGGAAAATGTGAGTGCTTCCTTCAGATTGTGTATCAAAACGTCATCAGTTGGCTTGTGTGCGCCGTTGTTATGAGTCAGATATATGCGGTAGAGTATATCGCAGCAAAGATCGGAACGATCAGAAAACTGAGAAAGAAGGGAAAGGAGCAAGCTTCGGCGATCTTGTTTATCAGTATCCCTGAAGTCGAAGTAAAAGTATGCCATGGAAGCCAGTCCAGCATCGCGCAAAGTCATGACATCTTGGATGACCGCGGAGCTAGCAGATAACTCAGGTCACCTGAAACGAAAACACATGAAAAACAGCGCACCAAAGGACACTCTTCCCGGAACCCGCTACGGAGACAGGACCAAGTCGCGTCATAGTGGGATATGGAAGGGTTGGATGACGTACGCTTCCCGTGGATCCACAAGAGAGAACCGATGGACTTCCATTCTTCGAAAAGACTGCCTTCGAAGAACCACTCTGCTGTTCCCCGGTGTTGAGCGCGGCACAAGATAATGTGGTTTGAGGATGGATCGGGAGATGAGAGCCACTTTCGAAGCTCCAGTCGCCACTGGCTCCCTGTAGGAGTGTTTGGGCATCGACGAGCAACTGGGGTGGGGTTACGGAACTACGAACCCTTTACTTCGCTAACGTCGTTCGCCATAATTTGCATAACCGTTGTCGCTTCTCTTGCCGTCTGTTGCGCGGTTACTTTTGTTTCTTTTCCATCTGGTCAAATAGACGTTCACTAAGAAATCGGTACGAAATTCTCACGCATCACGCACCATCGAGTACCAATTTGACCGTATCGCTAACATCTTTCACTTTGTAATCGATGCTCTTCACTTTATCTTCGACGCCGTGGGCGATCTTCAGGAGTTGTGCGGTTGCCATCTGGGCTTCCTCCTGTGTCAATTTATCCAGTCTCCCGAGCGCATTCTCGATATCGGTCTTTCCTACCAGCTTCTTCAGAAATTTTTCTGATCAAGGATCAGCGGAACCAGCGCAGATGCAGGGGTATGGAAAGCTCACTTGTCAGCCCTTGTTTTATCTCCTTTGTTGAAATAGCGAGGATGTTGAGCACTTCGACCATTATCTTCACGATGATGTCCGTCATTGCCGTGGTTGGTCGAACCTCAGTATAGGCCTCGAGGCGTTTGAAAAAGTTCTCAATGCGCTCAAAGATGTCAATAAGGGCCTCTTGGGCTACACTAATACCCTTAGCCGCCTGAGGAGCTTCAGTGTCAAGCTCAGTTACAAAGATATGAAGAGAAAGGTACAGACCTGAAGGAGAACACCGGCACCTGTGAAGATCACTTTCGCGGGCGAGAAAACCTGCGTCGTTGCTGCTAAAGCGTAGTCCAAAAGAGGCCACTTAAGCCCTACCAGATTAACCCCTTCTCCAAGGGTGGCTGAAAACGCGAGAAGCACGTTAACCGTAGGGCTAAGCCATTTTGTCAACCTTTCGTTACTGCTTCGAGCTTGATCTAGTTCGTCAACTTGGCCCTGAAGCACTGCAAGGATCGAACTATGAGAGTCGCATGTCTGGAGCTGAGATGCGAGGGGGTGATCAAGGAGGTCCCCTTTCGTTTGCTCCTTGTAAGCTTCCAAGGCGGTGTTGAAGAATGATTGAAAATTCGAAGAGGATGACGGGGTCGCGTTCACTGGGGGAGACAGAGACATAGTGCTGACTGCCAAGAGAAGTGTTTGACTCGGGGAGAAGAAGACAGGGAGAGGACTATATCAGGCCACGCTTTGGACGGGACGCAGACAGACGGCCCCGTGACAGGCGATTAAAATGCGAGCGGCGCCCAGATGATAGAAGTGCACGATAGGCGCCCAACTTGTATGATAATTCCGTCCCGTGACACTCGGATATGAGGCTCAAAAGCTCAATGGGAACGGATCGTGCCAGCACCGACGACCAACGTGCGCGACACTACTGTACAGGGACGAAAGCGAAACGAGTGCGACGACCCCTCGGCCCGACAACGCCCCCAACAAGTGGCTCATAATCTAGTTAGAGGAAATCCGCGCTCCATTTCATCTCACAGTAGTCCAGGGCACATTTAGATGTATAGTGCAGTTTTCAGGTTATCAGGGTTCCCTCTAATTTTCCAGGTTTTTGCAAAGTCAACTTGGGTCACCAAGTGCACCAAGTCTTGAAGTATGCTTAGTTTTCACAGGTTTTTTTTTTTTGCAGTTTTTTGGGTTGCGAAACCGCAAAAAACTTAATTTCCTACTTACTGATGTACGAAAGGTTACATTGATCGAAAGACCACATGCTGAGTCAACTGCCCGCTGGTGAGACCCTTGATATGGTCGTTTGAACGGCCTTGAGCCTGAAGGCGGAGAAAATTGACCCCGACTTGGAAGGGCCATCCCATCTCTATCTGTGAAACTGGAATATTTTCTGAACTGTTTGAATGCGTTTGAATGGCTTTGAATGGCTCTGAACACCTCATATTATTTCAGATTCTCTGATGGTGTCCTTGGTGCTAACTTGGTCAATGTGCGCTTTGGTGCCCTAACGAGTGTCGGAATTGTCTAAGCTGGGAAACCCCGAAGCGATGCGGGTGCGTGGGAAAACGCGAGGGTGCGCCAACGTCCCGTATCCAACGGTTAACTTCAAACGGTAGGTGAGGCCTGTGTGGCCATGTGAGGGGCGAGATGTCCCCGAAAATGGTGCACATAATCCTATGTCAACCATACTTCCACGACTTCCAACGCAAAGTCAAAGGCAAAATTAGCTCTCTTGCCCCGCGCCCCTCCACCCTTTATTCGCCACCGCTTTCGATCGTCCTCATAAACGCCCACTTGGGCAATTCGAACGCGCAAGGGTAGCAACACCGTAAAAACCGGCATGAGTACCAGTATTGTTGATTGTCGAAACTTTTCGGACAGAGGCAACATGCTGGTTCGAAGCTCGCACATGTAGTAATAGTAGTTGTTTTCTCCGATTCAGTGATTCCCATCCACGTGTAACCCACGTACATCCAGACTCATGTGAACCCTATCACACACCTGGCGCCTATCCTACCTCATAGCCGTCTCTTGAGCTTATCAACACCCACGGCTGTGGAGTATCTCATCGCTCTATTCTATGTCGACAGTCTCTCCTAAACCCTCCCCTTCTGGCCCAGTCGTATCCCTCGAGAACTTCCTCTTTGACTATCCCGAAGCGGATATCATCCTTCGTTCTGGCGACTCTTATGAATTCCGCGTACTAAAGACTTATATCTTTCATAGTTCTCCCGTACTTGGCGATCGGGTGACAGCCGCCCTCCATCCTCAGTCAGATGCCGCCATCTCCGTAAATGCAACGGTCACCTCGCTTCCGATTGTTCAGCTCTCCGATAGCGGTGCCGTCCTTTTCAGCCTTCTTACCTACATTTTCCCGGTACGACCCGTCCTTCCTTCGACCGCTGAACATACAATAGATCTTCTATCTGCCGCTCAAAGGTACCAGATGGACGCCACATTGATTCACATCCGGAACCACATTGCTCAGCAGGACCCACCGTTCATCCAGGAAGAGAACTCGCTCCTCGTTTTTTCCCTTGCCCAGAGACATGGACTTCTTCCAGAAGCGCTCCAGGCTGCACGATCCACATTGAGATTTCCAACCTTCACCATCGAAAGTCTAGAGGAAAAGCTCGAAATGATCCCAATCTCTTCCCTTCGCGCGCTGTGGAATTATCGCCGGATAATCCGAAGGGGTCTCACATCAGCGATACCACTCCTAAAAAACTTTATCGTGTCAAACGGTCATGGGACGCTAGAGAGTTCAGGCCGTTCAAGCTGTACAGACCTAGCCACCTCTGGGATCCCAAGTTGGCTGGACCGCTACATCTCGTCAATAGGAAGAACCCCGTCCTTCTTCCGTCGCTCTACGTTTGGTACTGCCTCGAGGGACCACGTTCGGTTGTCGAGTGACGTCAATTGTTGCAGGTGCTTTCATTGTGCGACCACGGACATATTTGCGCTTTGGACTGCTTTGTCAGCCGTTTATCACGGCATTAGGACAAAGGTGAGAGTGACCAACTGCATTTGATTAAGAATCTAAACGATTTCACAGGCTGAGTCCAAACTCTTTCCCTTGGCGGGAGGTGTGAGTTCCACGATTGAAATACCTCGAAAAAGTGCATCCGAGTATCGACATTCAAACATACCGAATGCGGATGTGATACTTCGATCATCTGACTTGGTCGACTTCCGCGTCAATAGATCAGCGCTAGTCACATCTTCCCCCTTTTTTACCGACATGTTTTCCCTCCCCCAGCCATCGGACAACAATGTCGTCGATGGGCTTCCTCTAGTGCATTTCCCCGAGGACGCAAGTGTTCTAGACAGTCTCATCTCGGTGTTGTACCCTGGCCCACCAGAAATCCCCGATTCTGATGACCAGGTTCTGACCCTTCTTGCCACCTGTCAGAAATACGAAATGACCACCGTTCAATCCTCCATCCGTACTGAGGTTGGCCGCAGGGGGTTGCTCTCACCGACCGGTGCTGAGTCCTTCCGAGTATTCGCCGTCGCATGCAGAATGGAGCTTATTCCAGAGATGGAGGCCGCAGCCATCCTCACTCTCGAATATCCAATGACGTTCGAGTACCTCGGAGACGCGCTGACGTCGTTTGAACCCTGGGCACTGCGCAAACTTACCCGCTTTCACCAGTATTGCCGAAACAGCCTTATTTCATGCCTGCGGTTGTTATCGATCAAACCTGGGGCCAATCGCATAGGGCCAACAAGTGTTTGGGTCGGCTGTCCCAAAGCTGACGGTGATCTTCCGGATTGGCTTTCGGGGATTTTTGAGAATAAATTACCCAAACTGACCACATTTGAGTACCCGCTTCCGTTTGTTAAACCTTCAAGTTTTCGCGAGGAATACTTGGTGGCTCTCCAAGCCCACATCCGCAAAGACGATTGTTCCTTCTGCATGAGGATACATACTCTGAAAGGAGAAGTCTTCTGCGTAGAAACCGAGAAAAAATTGGCGCAGGCATGGGACATACAGTATTTATCTCGCGATGAGCTTCCAGGAGTCAGAGCATATACTTCCTTTCGTAAGTATTATTTTTCCACTTGGATTAGTAGCCAGTTTGTGACAATACATTGCAGGAACTATTTCCACGGCATCTAAATAATTGGACCTCGAGGTGATGCTGAAGGAATTCCAGGGGACTAGGTAAGTAGCGGAAGGTTCTAGAGGGCTGTAGTAAAATGCTGTCAGAGTGTCTCAGCGAAATCCCCTTTTGATCTGGCGAGATGCCCGAATGTTGAATGTAGCGGACGGAGAGACTAAAGAGAACTGTGACGCAGCTAAGCGACACGGCTGAGGAGACAGCCGTTTTTGTCAGCTTGCGCGTGCGGTTGCTGTAGTAGCAGCCTGCTTCGATAGTGCTTCTTCCCGGTTTTATTCCGTTTAAGACGAGCTGAACTTGAACGTTTGAACGACCAAACAATCAAGTCCTCTTCTCTGGGACTATGCCGCTCGATACTGTGCTGACTACGCTCATTTTAGGATGTCCCATCACGCGTACGTGCCGGGACAGAATGCCTCATCGACACGGGCAAGACGCATTTCGCTGCCTGGCTACGTCTCCACAGTATGTGGTATCCGTACGTGAATTTTACGGGAACCCCAAGGTAGAAATAGAATGCAAAACTACGACAACCGTTATGTCCTGGAAATGGGAGACAGACGCGCACCAATTCAGTTGTAGACCGCAATACTGTAAGGAAACCTTACTGGGAAGATCGTAAGCCACGAGCCCGAGTCGACGCTGCAGCCCGTTGCCCACAGGTGCCGACACCATCGAGACACGGACATTGGAATGTGCAGCTGGCACGCACGAATAAGGACTAACGTGATCGCCACTAGTGAGGCTGACGACACCATGAATTCCAGACCAAACCCGCATCGCTCGCTATAATATAATGGCGGGCACAACCTGTACACGGATTCCTCATCACATTCATCGGAACCATGATGCACGCCGCTCCTCACGTCGCAAGTACCGCTCTCCCATCGCACCTCGTCCCTGATCTGATTATGTTACGCTCGCACAGGACATCTCCGCAGCCGAGCAGGTCTCGCAAACCCACTTGACCGTACCTGAGCTCTCTCCAAGTGATCCCAATAGCAACGCTAGCTCGCCATCGTCCTCGGAACCAGTGACGCCAATTGACCCGCCGTCCCTCGCCGCGCCCCCGGACCCGCTCGTAGATGGCAAGCATCAGCCCGCTCCGCGGCCCTACAGGCCCGTGGCCAAGTCCACCTCACGAGGCACTGTATGGCGCGCCAGACAAGTCATTTTCAGCTTGGGGAAGCGGAAGAGACAGCCTAGCGAGGACGCTGGGATACCTGCGAGTGTGGATGTGCAGGTGCTTGACAGCGACGACGACGGGGAAGAGGCTCCCGATAGCCCTGCGGAAACCGCGCCCCCTGCCTCCCAGGTAAGCCACACTTTCCCCCCCCACACACCCACGGCTTTGCGTGAGACGTCACGCCACAGTCCTTGTTCACCCTCCCAAACGTCCCGATCGACGGAACGACCCCCACGCAGGCGCGTCCCCGCGTACGTGCACCCGCTGAATCCACAGCGTACTTCTTCTCTATGTTCGCTGACACATCGCCGCCCACGCCGAACCCGCGCGTCTTAGCTCACACGCTCGTCGCTCACCCGAAGCAGCACGCGCGACACGCTCCCCTCGGCATCCGCGAACCCAGCTCTCCCAGCAGGCCCCGCCCAGTCCGCCGCGAGCCAGCCGCCGCCCGGTGCGCCGTGGGTGCCGCCCGCGCTCGCGGCCGCGGTGCGCGTCGTGTTCTTCGTGCCATGGTGCGTCGCCGTCGGAGCGGCAATCGTGCTGTTCCCGCGCGCGCTGACGCGGCTCGTGCGCCTGTATGCGGCGCCCCCGCGCACGCCGCTGCACCGCCTCGCGTACCACGCACACACCGCCCCCGCGCACGTCTGCATCTTCGCTGCCGCGCTGTGCCTCATCGCAGCCGTACTTCCCGGGTGGCCGTCCCGCGCAGCGCTCCTTGGCGCCGTCGGTGCCCGGGCGGCCGTGGTCGTGCGGTGGTTTGAGGCGCAGGTTGAGGGGCGCGGGGACACGGAGGGGCCAAGCGAGGAGTGGCGCGAGGACGCACGGTGCGTGTGGAGGGTGCTGCGTGGTGAGGAGGAACGGGAGATCTTGCGGGCGTGCGCTGGTGGAGGGGCAGTGAAGGAGGAGTGAGCCTCCACGTGGAGGTCTCCGTACGCGGGGCGGCACATGTTCCTATTTTTCATTCTTAATAACGCTTGATGCGCTTGTATCCTTCTTTTCTCGCCTCGGACTGTGTATAGTGTGTTGAATCCGCAGATGCGTATTTTGTCGCGTGCGAGAGGATTACCTGCTGGTGATACCGGTGTCGCAGCGTTACTTTCTCAATCCACGGTTGTCAGCACGGCGCGTATTCACGAATTGGGTTTTTAGACGCAAAACAAGCGCCTTGAAAAGTCGTAAGATTGTCCCCATCGTTCTCGCCGACGTCACGTCAAGTTCTTTCCCCTAGAAATTCGTGATGTTAGAGTCGGTAAAGGCACCGAACCAAACCGAGCCGATACGCACTTACTCTGCGCACGCATGAGCACAAAGTCACCTTTATGTAAATTTCTCGAAAACTTCACCAGTTTGAGCTAGCTACTTAGCCTGGGGCTGAGATCTGAACCAAGGATGGTCCCAGAAACAGCTCCGAGCGCCATGGGTGTTCCTGTGACGATAGCCTGCCGGTCCGCGATCCTCGATATCCATCCCAATGTGGAACCGAGTCCGAGTCCGACTGCGACCCCATCTACTGTGGTAGTTGCCAGTGAGCGCCTGGGCCCACTGGACTGCACTTTACGCTAACCAGTCGCCTGCCGACGAGGCGGAACCTCGCCCCCGTCCGTTCAACGTTCAACGGTCATGACCAACGTAGCGAGCCTAGCTACTCGGAAACCCCTAACTTTGCTCAGCCCTGGAAACCCACGTCGAACATTCGGACCCTCGGTGCGAACGCAGTACGGCAGTGGCTTCGGGCTTTGCCTACCTACTACATGTATTTGTGTTGATATGATTCTTTGATCGCATCTTTCAGGTCCTGACGTCTCCGGATTCAAACCTTTTGTACTGGACGTAACTCTGCAAGAAGAGACGAATGTTGCTATGCCACGCGGATCGCAAGTAGGCACACGAACGGGGCTGCTCCCACTTAGTTTTTCTAAAAGAAAAAATTTCATTCGTTATAATAAAGAGATGTGCTTCACAACTGCCGAAACGGCTACGATGCAATGGAATATGTAAGTACATGGTTGGGTAGTCGTGATTGACAGGTTCTCGTGGGCGTTCCATGTGTGGTTGTTGCGATGCGATTGGTATGGTACAGGACATTGTACACCCAGAACGGCAGTGGCAAAACAGCACCCCTAGAACGCAAAGGTCAAAAGGGGGGAAACCCCCTCCGACCGGCGGCGTGGTGTGGTGTGGTTGCGCAGGCGTGATAAAGAAAGGACAACAAAAGAGATAGAAACAAACAAGACGCAGAGCACGCGCGGGCCGTCAGCGCCGCGCGACACGTTTGCGCTCCCGCCCGTCCTCCTCAGTGTCCATCGCGTCCTGCGGGTGTTGGTTTTGGTGCGCGCCGCGCGTCGACCGCGTGCGTCGGCGGCTCGACCCTGAGCCCGCGCCAACACCGATACCGGCACCGACACCCGCCGCACCGGGTGGCGCAGAGGCCGACTCGTCCGTGAGCACCATCATGGCGTGCCGGCGCTTGGCGCCTGCGGACACGGTGAGCGGGATCGGGATAGAGAGGGTCGTCTCTGTCGGCGCGGGCGAGGACGGCAGCGGCGGGAACGCGGTGAACGTGAAGGGCGAGTCAGGGGAGAGCGGGAACGGGTGGATGTGCGCCGCCGACGTCGGTGTCGCGGTGGCGGTCGGGTTCTCCTTGGCTTGGAGGGGTGAGGCAAAGGCACGTGCTTGCGCTTTGGGCCCACGGGTAGGGTACGGTGGGGCTGTTGCGGCAGTAGGTGGGGAGGGTGGCGTTGAGGGTCGTGCGTTTGGCGCTGGGGTGATCGTCTGCGATAGTTTTGATGGAGGCAGGGATCCCTACGTACAACAGACAATTGTTGGTTTTTAGCAAAAGCTAAACTCGTGGGGGGAGGGGGAAGTGATAAAGGGGACAGAAGAAAGAAGCTCACAGGTTGTTCCTTCGGTGATTGCTGGTGTGGCACGGCCGGAGCGCTACTCGCTCGCGCGAGGCTGCTGTTCGCTTTGAGCTTGCTAACCTGGCCTTCCTTCTTGCTCGAATTGTCTTCGTCTTCTTCGAGCTCCTCCTCCTCGCGCGCACGGACCGCCTCGAGGCGTGCCTCGACCCAGTCCATGACTCGCCCTATTGAGAGTGGCGTCTCGGAGTCGGACACGCCTTGCTGGATCATCTGAAGCAAGTCGGCGCACGCCGCAGCGTATCCCGAGTTGTACGCACGCTTGGAAGTTGTGCGTGAGGAGCGATAGAGGTTGGTTATACTCAGGGCCGCCGCTTGCCACAATGAGAGTCAATCTCCGGGGGTGGTGGGGGATCAGAAAAGATTGAGAATATTACCTCGAAAATTGATGAGCAGCTCTTTCTCTGCATTTTCCAGGTTAGAAGTTGGTAGCGAGCCAGCGAGGGCGTTAAGATTGAGGGATTCCATGGTCAATTGGGCAAAGGAGGGTTAACTTGACTCGTCGTAGTTCGGGTTACAAAACGCGAGTCGCACCTGCGCCTTGTACCGCATGACTAAGCCGCACTTCCGGTCCGGATATCCCCGTGTCGCTGCCAGTGGGCTGTGTCGGTGCTGTGTCGCCGCACTCTTCCGAGCTGATGGGGTATCTAAATTACAAACAGGAGATAATTCTAATTCTACAACATGAAAGAGTCCGTGCGTTTTTGTCCGTGGGAGCTCATGAGAAAGTATGCCATCTGCTACACCATCTGCCTTGCCGTCTGCGACCATCCCTCGCGCTCTGCAGCCGCCAATTCTTCTTCCTCGAGGAACTTGGCAACTTCGAGATCGATGCAGGGTGCGAAACAACTCTTGGTGCGTATGCGCCGGCCGTACTTGTAGAACAGGAACGGCATCGGCGCAAGTATCAGCGCGACCCCGCCAAGGAGCGTGCCCGCCCAATTAATGCCCAGGTTGGCGAACATCTGCGTCGAAAAGAGCGGGAAAGCGGCGCCCATCAAAGAGCGGATGACCGTGTTCGCTGCAAGCGCGGAAGCTGCGTACATCAGATAGGTGTCTACCAGGTAGGACTGTTACCCCTCGCATCAGCGTCAAGTAAAGGGGAACAACGGGTCCACCTACAATGAAGGAGGTGAATATGAGCGTGATCGCCAGGCCAATGAGGATCGTGCTCAGCCCAGGCACCCACCACGGCACACTCTCGTAGTTTCCACTCCAACCTAGCCAGGAAATGCCTATCACCAGAACTGGCCCACCAACCATGGCGGAGTACAGGCGTTCCTCTGCGGGAGGAAACCCGTACCACTGTTTCAGGAGACGAGTGTACCGACGCAGGAACCAAAAATTCACAACGGTGGAAAGGACAGAGCCGATACCGATACCGATGAAAATAAGGCCGTCATTTGAGACCGAAAAGTGGCGTGTGCGGATGAAGACCAAAGGGATCGCCTCTATCACTATTCACACAAAGTCAAACGTCAGACGTCTCACTTTTCGGTAGGAGGGAGGCGGCACATACTCGCGTACATGACACCATACGCAACCGCGATGTATATCGTCGTGAGCAGCAAGATTGGTTCGACCAACAGCAATTTGAATGGACGGAAGATAGTGCGCTCGAGGAGGGCCTTAGGAGTCCAGCTGATGCGGTCGCTCTCTGCAAATATGTCCTTGTTCTTCACCGGATCCGCCGCGCGCAAGCGCTTTGCCTTCTGCGCGAGGAGCACTGGTGCATAGGTCTCAGGGACAAAGAAACCGAGCAGCGTGCACGAGCCCGCAATTATCATCATCACCCAGAAGACCCAGCGCCAGCCAAGGCCGTCACTTATGCTGAAGGGTAGAGAGTCGGCGGCTTTTCGAGCTTCTGGCAAACAACGAGAATGAAGAAAAAAGGGGGCTCACAAACTGCCAACGACAGGGCCAGTCGCGGGACCTAGGAAAGCGGCCGCGATGAACAGACTCATTGCAATACCGCGATTCAAGGGATCCCATATATCCGCAATGACCCCAACGCAGTTGGTGAGCGACGCAACAGCAAAGAAACCGCAGAGAAATCGCGTCACAAGTAAGGTCGCCATGCAATTCGCGCGCACCTGACCGATATGGAAGACTGTGTAAAGGGCAAGCGCTAAGATGGAGATGGGGCGCCGCCCAATGAGCTCAGAGCCGGGTCCCCAGAAAGAGGGCCCGACTGCAAAGCCAATGAGGAAGAAGGTGAGTATGAGGTCGCCTACTTCCCTCCCAACGTGGAATTCGCGTACGATGATGGGGATGGAAGAGGAAGGGGCGGAAGAGGCGAATGTACTATCCGGAGGCAAAGCCCATCAGTGAAGCTAGACAGGGCGCACGGGGGCTGCGGTATACGTACACGGTTAGGGTCATGAACGAGCACACAGCAGTGAGCAATAACTTGTACCGGAACGACCAGTTCTGTGGGTTAGCGGGATCATCGGGGCCATCCCAGGTGACCAAGTTTGGATCCGTGTTAGGTTTGGGCAGAAAGGGTAGCAGGGGCGCGACTGGCTCCCCCAACGGGGGATCGTGTGGGTTCTCACCGCCGTAAGCCTCAATTCGTGCATCGCCACATTCCATCTCTGACTGGACTGCTAATTCATGGTCTCCCAAGACGGTGGGTGTGGAAGAGTGTACTGCAGAGGGGGGACTGGCAGCGATAGTCGTTGCTGATTGTAGAGAATGAGACGTGTCAGTGACAACAGGCACTGCCATGGTGAGGGACTTCCAATGATGCAAGGACATACCATGTACGACAGGTTATTTGTACCAGCGAAAGAAGACAGGACATGGTAAGAAGTTGAATCGCGTAACACGCCGAACTCGACTGTAGACATCCAAGGTTGTAGCGCACGTGCTCCTACCCGGTCCGGAGGTTCGCCCAACCGCCGGCCACCGGTGACCGCGTTCATCAGACCGAACCTTGGGGGACCTTGAACTCGAACCACCATGATGGTTGAGTGTCCCCACGCTTTTGCGGGGATAAGGATGGGTTGCACACAGACACCACATAAAGAACACCGCACCCACGGAACATCACCGCATTCCCCCAACGGAATACCACCTAAAGACAACCATGATACTGCACCACGTCACATGCACTACACATAGAGTGCACCCCTCATATACACCTAAAAGAGTACCCCTCACCCACACCAAGAGGACACCTCATGCCGACTTAGAAGGCACCTTCCCATGCTAACTTAGGGCACCCCCTCATAACATAATTGGAGGGCACTACCTGGAGGAGTAAAACTGAGACAGTAGAACGTAGCACAGACCATGCATTCTACCAACATATGACGTGGCAAGTGTCACGTGATCAAAGGGAGACTCCATGTAAAAGCCGCACGGAAGTGCTGAGGGGAAAACTAGGTAAATACTGGAAAAATATGGGTACCAACAGTGACAAAAAACTCAGCGGAACTCCAGGTAACTGGGTACAACGAAGTAAGGTTTTTAGTGGGTAGGAAGACAGGCCATAAACCTGACACTTGAGCCCCACACTACCCCCACTGTGTGCGTAAATACATTTTTGAGCCTTATCTTTGAGCCTTAGGGCCTGCTTCAGCGCATTAGGCAGAGCTGTTAGGTAACCTAGTTACTATCTCCTGCTATCTAATACATCGCTACACCAAAAAAAAAAAACCAGACCGAACCTTTGGCAATGAACGTTAATGAACGTTCACTAACGTTCACTGGCAAAGGTTCGATCTATCATCTATATCATCGCTCACCATCGGACCACGAAGAACGGTCATTTGGTCTCTCCACTTGCGCCTATCAGACCGGTATGATTAAGACTTGGTTCGTCTCAGAGATGTGATCATACCTGTGCCTTCCCTACTTCGTGCCAATGTTGTCCTGTACATGTCAGGTGTCCTGTTCTATTTCTGGCCGCGGCCACGAGGCAACTTCTCACTCTTTTGTTTATGCATGACCCTTTTACATCTTTCTTGTCTGTGAGTTTCAACAGGCGCCCTCAGTGTCCCAACTATTCTCCATTCCCTTTACCACTGGCTCTCAATCCTTCGTATTTCAAGGAGTTGTTGGCTGTCCGATCATTTTTGGCATGTCCTCCCATTCCGCCCGCGGAGTGAGCGCATCGCTTTCGAGCCAATGACTCAACCGCCTCCCTGGAAAATTGCTCAGTTGTCCATTCCCAGCTCACTGGCTGTACTCCCGGCCCCCGAAACATGCCCCGAAACACGTCAGAACGTCCAATCCGTTACGGAACGTTCTTCACTCTGGTCCCACTGCGCCGCCCGTTACTGGGTTTAAGTAGCAGACCGCTTTCCCCGGGGGCCTTCTGTACATTTGTACATGGTCAAGTTCTGACAAGGATTGTACTCATCAGAGCTTTACATACGCCTCAAATTTATTTTCGAAGAAACAGAGAATCTGGAATGATGGCTCAAGTTGTCGCCTGTCACATGCCCATGATCGGATGGACACTCAGAATCGCAGAGTCAAGTGTATCCTCGGATCAGATGATCTTGTTGTTGGGTTGGTGGAACACTTCTGGCCCCAGCCATACCAGTGTATCGGTCTTCGCGCTTGGCGTCGATCGAACGCGCACTAGAAGTGCTATGGCTCCCGAAGCGAAGTAGCCCGTAAGCCTGATGCAGGTGCCAAGGAAACGCGCATCACGTAGGGACTTCTCAGTGATCAATAGATTACTAGATTACTTGTCGTGTAATAGAAACGCAGACCCAATACAAATAACACGGGATTTTTTTTTTCCATTCCTCTCCCTCGATTTTGTTCTGTTTTAGCATCAACTGAGGGTGACTCGTTATTTAACTACCTGTTCGAATTGTGGTATGCATATGCTCGCGATACTTTCAAGGGGAGGAGCATAAAACGTTGTTACCTACCAAAAGGTTAGATGTGATAAGCCCGAACTTCGATTTTAGAAGCGCGTCAGGCGGGGCATGTTAGCAGCGCTGATGCACTGATGCCTCTTATCACTGGTTTATGTGCCAGGTGCCAGACTATATCACGGCCGCGGCAGAAGCTCTCATTGTTTCAATGACAGAATGGGTGCCAGTGATCACTGAGATCTGAGATCCGAGACTCATAGCTATCTATTGTTTTGTCGTAACTATCATTTATATTTCGCGGCATATAACGAAGGTACAGACCCAGAGCTGTCTTGAGTGTCTCAGAGTATTGTCCAAGATTACGACTGCCAGTCGCTTCTGAAAGGGCACAACGCCATGTCGGTGGCCGATAACAATGAGCGAGCATTCTGTATTCTGCTCCCAATGTCGCCAAACCAGGAGTGTCAAGGTACGACAGATTTGATGGATTGTCTTACATCGCAGAACAAGGAAGCAAGCTCTGTAAACAAACATCCAATACGTGCTGCTTTAGGGTCAATTCCCGTAACGCGAAATAGTGTGAGGAGCCCCTCCGCACGCAGGGCTTTCTACGAAAGTTAGCTCACGACCATATCCTCCAATCAACGTCTAAGGAGGGCCACGCACAATCAGAGTTTGTGTGCGTAAGCACCAAGATGACCTTTCCTCAGTCGCAAACAGGCCCCGTTCACCTACCAGGACCGTGGGGCGTTTCGAGGCTTTCTCGACAAGGCGGAGACATCGTACTACATCGGTAAAGGAGTGGAATACCGTACTAATGTTTGAGGAGAGCGTGACGGGGGCGCAGACATAGGAACCAAGTGTCCACAACGTCGCAAATGCCAGAATAACTCGGGGTCGTCATTCGAGAAGGAAAAGTGGCGTGTGCAAATGAAGAGCACATGGCCCACCTGGAATACCTCAGGGGACCAAGACGGTGGTGCAGGGACAAGACGAGACTAGACGACGTACGAGAGCATGCGAGGCATTCGGAATTATTGAAAGGGGGAGTCTCAAGTTTGAGAGTGCGAAAGTCTGCATACCGGGGGGACGTTCGCCGGTGCTAGAGTAAGTTGCCCGAGTAAGACAACAGGAGAGAGATCAAAACATAATTAAAATAGTCACAAAAGAGTCATAGAAGCCAGAAGACATGATGAAGAGCCAATGGGGTAGCAAGCAATGATGTCAACTGTGGCAGGGTCATCGGAGTGGGGACCCAGGCGCTCCGGCGAGCCTTTGAGCCTTTCCAGGATCGACAAAGGCCATCCGTAGAGAGCTACAGCGGTGTTATTAGGAAGAAAATAAAAAACAGACATCCGAGTATATATAATCTAAACGCCAGAGCTGGGTGGGGATTTGACCCAGAGAATAAGGAATAACTCGACTCTCCGAGAAAGTAGAGATAATCTAGCTACCTAATTATTTGGAAATGGGTGCCCTGTCCTTTTTTTAGCTTCATAGCCGGGGATGATTGACTCGGCTCGGAGGGAACCGATCTCGTTGGTACACTTGAATGCGAGGAGGGTGTTGCGCAGGGAACCAAAGGAGTTGGCTCTCCGCGAGCGACAGTAGGCTATACTTGATAGACTCCACAATGCCCTATATACCACTAGTATGGGGAACTTGGTTTTGTCTAATTACCGTCACCTTTTGTGACACGATGTCTTTGGAGGAATAGTGGAAGCCGTTCCTCAAGATGACAAACATTCTATTCTATTGTCGTCATCGAATATGATGTCGGCCGAACAGCGTCCGATTCAATGAATAGTATGAGGTTCGGCTTGAGAGGACGAAAGGCCGACCACCCCTGAGACACAGGACCCGCCTCTCGAAAGCCCTCAGCACCACCGTAATGTTCGACGCACTTCCCTGTATGGATTTCCAAGGACTTGGTGACACTAGCACGAGACAGTCCTTCAATAGAAGAAGAGCATAGGAACCTTCTTAGATCTTCGAGGATGGAGAAATTGCCACCTCCGAGTATTCTTGATTCTCGAAAAACGCGAGCCGGCGAATGCGAGGAACAAGCAAGTCACAAAGCGAAGAGCTTATCGGATTTCGGATCTCTTTTAGGGTGATTGGGATGGACCGTCCACTTTAAGAGCACTGTAGCCTTGTCATAATGGGTTACGATGAAGCGAGGGCTGATTGGGTTGGCCAGTGCGATGAAGATGGGATGCGGACCTGCTTCTTTTTTTTTTGGGACTTTCCGGGACAGTACTAATGGTACAAGACCGGTCGTAACTACTTATCCGTGTGTTAGGAGGTCGTGGTATATCAAGTAAAGAGTGGTAGGGTGCGGGGCTCAGGGTTCCGCTAAAGTAATATCCGTGGTAGTCGTATCTAAGGCACCTCCCAGAGGAGCCGGGTCTTACAGGATGTAAACCGAGAGGTGCTCGGTTAGTCGCAGTAGTATGTAATGTACGTGGTCCGTAAGGGAAGAAAGGGGCCACGACCTATAGGGTCGGGCGGAGAAGAAAACTCATGCGCTTATGTGGATCTGCTTCACCGCGTCTCGTATGCATTCGGTGACATCGTCTAACGAACTGGGTGTCCTTGGTGGAGCGGTGGAGAGCGGTGTTGACAGCTTCATTCATAGATATCGTGGTGATGGGAAAGTCTGCCAAGGCACCCAAAGTGAATGGAAGATCACCTGGTGAGATGTATAGTGAACTTGTCGAGTTGTCCGTGTCACCCTTCTAGTGTGACAAACTATAGCGAATGTATCAAGCCGCCGCTAGTGTACGAACACAAGTGATGTGCAAAAAATGGGATCGAGAGACTGAGTTCTGATATAAGCCATGCTTAACGATATAAGCGAGCACTGTAAGGGACACTGTAGTTACTCAACGTAGTCTACTACGACCGGTCTTGTATTATGTACTGTCCCGGTATAAAAATGGTTTCCAAAAAAAAAAAGCACTGTAAGGGGAGAGACACGGTGGCGATCGCCAAGAAGGTCCAAACCCAGCGCAGAATATTCGGGCTCACGTCAGAGATACAGTGCACGAAAACCAGAGAGAAAACCGATCTGACACTGGGTCGGACGATTGAAATTGGTAGGGGAGGATGATAGTTAGAGGGCAGACGAAAACCTGCAGACGACGTCAAGAACGTGCGCGTTCCCACGGCCACGACATGAGGCGTACGTGTCAACCAAGACCAATATCCTTTGTTAGACGCTCACTTGGCTTATGCACGGGTTGGTCGAAACCATTCCCGATATCATGAGCTGAGCTCGACGGACACGGCATGACACTACGTCATCAGACTGGAACGAGACAGAAATTCGTATAGTCGAACTCTGAAAACGTCTCAGAGATCGGCTCCGACGGGCGTCACGAGGTAGTCGGCATTACGAACAATCACGAACGTGAGAGCCGCCAGTGGGGGCCGAGCAGCCCTGGCGTGAACCAGAAAGGCAAAGCGAGCAACACGACCCATCCATGTCTTCTCTGAGAGGTCACGTTGGGATACGTGGTGCCAAAAGGTGTGGCGTGGTGCAAACCACAGGCAGCTTGGTCGACTGTGCCCAGGCTCAGGACTGCGGCCACCTTTGCTGATGTAAGATAAACCGAGCACAGTGCCATCAAGAAAGTTACATGTCCTTATTCCGGTGCGGCTACGGAACCCTCTATTTTATTTCCATTTGGGCTCTCGCTTGGGCCTGCCTGGCAAGGCGAGTAATGCGTGAGTTTCTACAACCTGAGTAACTTTTGATCTATACAAATGGTGAAATTCGGGGGCTGTTACATACTAATTCACGGTCTCGAGAAGGACCTTGGTTCTTGGTTGTAATTAATGTTGTACAGGTACTTCTGTCCCAACGCATGTGTTTAATAGGCTGACCCTCGATTGCATTTTCACATGACTCAATACGACATCGAAGGCCCAGCAACGAGCCACTGAGCTTTAACACGCGGTCCGAACAATATCGCGAACAACTTGAGCTTCTTGGAAAGAATATGTCGGTGTAGCCTTGGGTGTCAACCGAAATTGTATTTCGGTGCTACCAAGGTCAACACACAAGAATCGAAGGTGTCCTGCCCATCAGGTGTTCCAATGTCGACATTGGAACAGTATATAACCTCCTAGCAATCATACGGACCGTCCCTCACCGATCTACTAACCAGCTCCCACTTCACGAATCATGGCTCCCACGACGACAAAAGTAGCCCTCGTTACTGGTGCAGCACGTGGAATTGGGCGTGATATTTCCCTCCGTCTTGCTGAGGACGGCTTCGATGTCGCAGTCAATGATCTACCAGGCACTTCTGAGTTGGATGGGCTCATCAAAGAGATCGAGAGCAAAGGGCGGCGCTCACTTGTTGTCTCTGCGGATATCTCCCTGGAACCAGAAGTGGAGAAGATCATCCAGAAAGTCGTGCAAGACCTGGGAAGCCTTGACGTGGTAGGTTGTTCGGCTGGTGGCAGCGACCGTTCTGGCGCTTACCCTTTCAGTAGATGGTAGCGAATGCGGGAGCAATCACCTACGAGTCGTTTCAGAATAGTAAGTTGAGAATACTTTTGTTACCACACCAGTCCGCTAAGAGTGACAAAAGTCACTGTTGAGAACTTCGACCGGGTGATGGCAGTCAACGCTCGCGGCACAATGTTGTGCTACAAGCATGCTGGGAAGCAAATGATCGCACAGGGCCGTGGCGGGCGTATTATCGGTGCTCATTCAGTCAGCTTCCTTTAGTTCATTTGCACTGACCATGGATACACTAGGGGCGAGTTCGGTAACGGGAAAACAGAGTCATCTCTCCCCTTTGCGTTGTGGCGGGACGAAACTCACATTGTACGAACAGGCTCGAATATCGTCCCGGCGTACAGCGCGACCAAGTTTGCTATCCGCGGCCTCACACAAGCGGCTGGTACGTCCATTACCGAACTGGATGGTTCACACTCGTTGGCTGACGAGGGATGTTTACAGCTCAGGAGTTTGGCGAGCACGGGGTCACCGTGAACGCATATGCCCCTGGAGCCGTGGATACTCGCCTCCGTCAGTTCTTTCTTCTGCTCAAGCGCCTCTCACCTACTTTAATGTTCCAACAGTTGATCCGCTGAGGGCCCCCGATGCCTCTGGGACTGGCCCGCAAGCGCTTGCTGCTGTGAGGGCACCCTAGAACTGTGCGACAGGCTTAATAATGGCGAGGTTTTAGCTTGTTGCGAGCACACCAGCTCGGCGCCTTGGAAGACCAGACGACGTGGCCGGTCTCGTGTCTTATCTTGCGTCTGACAGCGCTAGCTTCATCACGGGTGCGTAAACATCTGTAGCACAGCCACACCTATTAACGTCATTTCCCTAATCCTGTGCCACGCATGAAGGTCAATGTGTACGCGTCATTTCTTTCCAGTCTCATAACAATTCTTACAACTAATTTTATCTGATATCATAATAGATCTCGATAAATGGAGGATCCTTCTTTGACTAAATGCAGTTGGGAGACAAAAGATCGCGGTGGGGAACTTGTATCTACTGGTGCTTTCGACGGCCGTGGCTGCCATCACGAGCAGAATTTATTGAGAATACCGAACTCAGTCATGTCCTTAGCGTAGGATCATTCCGATTGTCCTGTCCTATATCTACGTTCGAGGTGTATGCCCCTTCGGCATCCGTGTGTGCCTGGCGGGTGTGAGGAGAGAAACGCATGACAGGCAACGCACACGGTGACACCAGGGAACACCGCCACCACCGCCGCCACCTTCCGACATCGCGGCATGTCACCTTAACGCCAAATATTGTTCTGTCTCGCATAGCAAGCCGACACATCACCTTGTTGACGTAGCGAGTAATAGTCTTGACGTCAACCTAAGGGGAAGCATAGACAGTAGTGAGATAAGATAAGAATACGAAACACGACAGCATTAAAACAGAGACAGAAACGCAGACGGCGACATAGACGGGATCATTGACGCAAAAGGCGGGTATTGTTCATTTTCCGAGATCATGTAAGTATATAGTCATCTGGAAAAGTGCAAAACCTAAATTCACAACAAAATAGTATAATTACAGCCGTTTTCTAAACGATAGAGCACTAGTTCAAAAAAAGTTGGGTAGCGGGCTTTCGGGAATTCCCATCGGCAGAAATGCCAGGGTTTAACTTTTTTAAAATATATTTTTTGAAACAATAATAATTAAAAAAAGTTGAATGTTGCACAAAGGTAGGAGAAACAATGGCTGTTCCAGATCCATATGGGCCACTTCCCCACAAACTCATTCCTGTTTAGATTCAAACAAGTGGAGAACATGAGCTGTCCCACCTGCAGCCACACAAAAGAGACCCCACAGCACTTCTTATTAGACTGTCTGGTGTATGTGCACAAGCGATGGCTACTGACAGCAGGAAAAGTACTTAGGGAAGGGGAATACACCAAGCTACTGAAGGAACCAAAAAATGCTATCCCAATAGCCAACTACATCAAATCTGTTGAAGCATGATCTGAGTTAAGAGTCACATGCTTTGTGGGAGATGCTTGAGTCATCTCATGGACATATATGTGTTATGTCATGGTAGGGACGTTCACCCGACATGGGTTAAGTCGATCTACTGAGACGCTGCACTAAGGGTCTGGTTTGGGTTGATAAGGGAAGTTCCGAGGAGGAACTTCAGTGAAGATGTACAAGTTGAAGAGTCTGCCTAAGCCAATAATAGAACTTAGGATTCTTCAGTGAGAGGAGAGTTCGTTCGGTGAGATATGGAGTATTCAACAGTCTTCGATTGCTCGAGTACTGTAGAGTACAAAAAGTCAAGTCTAAGGCTACTACTACCTGGTGAGCCTGTATTTATAGTAAGTAAAGAGGTATCCTAGGATAGAATGATAATGGCATCCTAGGATCTGGTCACTGAGCAATCACAATAGGAACTGTGGTGCACAGCCCGCAGTAATCACATGTAAGATGTGAAACAAGATATATATGAAACAAAGTGCCCCTTATCAACGGGCTAGAGTCATCATGACTCTTATGGAACCAAACAAGGTAATGAGTCACCATGACTCATATGAGAATGACCACGTGATAAGAAGTAAAAGGTGTCACGTGTCCTAAGGCGAAATAAAGGGAGTAAAATAGGCAGTGTCATAACAATATGGTATCTGGCCCCTTATGGGCAATAGCTTGATATGGACTTATTCCAGACTTCATATGGACCAGATCACCTTTTGTTTATCTTTATTATCTTTCCTTCTATTGTTTAGATACCGGTGGTGACTCACTTAATAGTGGCACCACATTATATTCGTCCAATAGCATTCCTCGTTATTGTTCTCTTGTGCCACCCATGTGTCAAACACAGAGTGTGCACAGACCATCCCTTCTTGTTTATAAGGGTGGTTGTTTACGCCTTCACACTTCAGAGTTCCTTCAACCTCTGAAGTGTAAGTGTGCCCCCTACTCTCTTTACACCTATAGACTAACACTTCCATAGTACTTGTCTTATCTAGGTGTGTAGCTATGTGCTATAAGAGTTCCTTCAACCTCTGAAGTTACTTGTCTTATCTAGCCTTTACCGCTAACATCTTTTACTCGCTAAGTCAGTGCTGCGTTCAACAAAATCAACAGGAAGATTCTTGCAAGAATTCAGCAGGTGGCAAGAAAAAAGAGGAATCATGCAGAGGGGGCACGAGCAGGGGCCTGAGACAAACAGAAAGAAGAGAAGAAGGAAGAGGGAGGAACACAAGGAGGCAGTTTGAAGTAATCACATCAAGGAGACACACCCAACTTACACACCCATTAAACTTACCCCACATGTTATGCTTCAGTAAGTGTGGGCCTTGCTTTAGGTGAGATGTAAGGTGCGGGTACTCAGCTTGATGATTTCTGCTAAGTTGAATGTAGAGTCAAGATGCTCAATATGATGATGGCAACTAGGAAGACCTCCACTTGCTTGGAGTCTTATGCAGTGCGATACTTGAAGTTGATCTCTGAAAGGAAAAGAGGGAGAAACTGATGATTCAAGAAGACCAAGATGACGATCCTTGGTCTTCCTTGACTACTACTTATACATAATGGTGGAGGGCTTTGAAGTGCCTCCCGAACATTGTTGGCCTATAGTGTATCTAGCTTGAACCCTAGTATCACTATCCTAGTAATCAGTAAGTGTACAGTACCATGTGATACTAGTGCTAACTGATAACATATGAAAGAGAACTGTCCCTGACTAATGTAAATAATCACGAGCTTACCACTGTAGTCAGAACCTAGTAGTAAGTGTCCTTGTGAAAGTCCAATCTGTGACATCACCTCCTTTTTAGGAGTGATGCACATGGAGCCTGGGCAGTCCCATTGTTACACTTTGCCTGTAGTGCGTGCTTGACTTAAGCACAAAGGAAGTGGCAGAGTCAGCACTGGGTCGATTGTTAAATACAGAGGCACTTCCTCAATGCAAAGACAGGGTCACGCTGAACTTCTTGGTAAGTTACAATGGCTGATACCGCTCTACTTGTTGGATTACAAGGAGCACCATGTGATGGATCGCGATAATGAGGAAAGATGATAGACACGCGAAAAGGACTTGAGTTTGGAAGGCAATCCTGAAGAAGACCAAGATAGTAAATCCTGGTCTTCCGCAGCTGTTATTTGTACAGATACATGAGGGCTTTAAAGCGCCTCTCCAATAGATGTTGACCTATAGTGATACTACCTCAAACCCTAGTACCGCTATCCTAGGAATCACTCAGCAATCATATGCGACTGCTGAGTGCTGACTGATGAACAAGTCCGTGACTAATTACTACTTACTACCATAGCCACAACTGGTAAGTAAGAGTCCACGCCACTTCAGAACACCTCAACTACTACTTCGACCGTTATCTCGATCTTACTGACAGCCTGAGGGCCCGACCGTAACACCCATCCATCCTCACATAATGTTGCAACAAATTGACCATGTATATGTAAAAGCCCATGTGCAATAAGACCTAATACATCAGTGAAACCCATGTGGGCCCATCAAACAATAGTAGACATATATTACGAATGGGCCCATTTTATAAAATGCCAAATTTCTCAGATGGGGCCAATGCCATCAGTGTGAGATGCAATACCTTGATAAAGGGATGGGCCCAACAAGCATTAGGTAGATGCTGCTGGTTGCCTCAGATGGACCCAGTGGTACTCTTAGGAGGAGCTGCCAATTGCCTCAAATGGGCCCAATATTGTATATGAGAAATACTGCCTATGGTCTTGAATGGGCCAAGCATTATCCCTGAGATACGCTGCCTATGGCCTTAAATGGGCCCAGCACCCCCCCTTAGAGATACTGCCAACAGTCTTGAATGGGCCTAGGGCTGATCATGAGACAAGCTGCCAATGGTCTCAAATGGGCCCAGCATTGCTCTTCAGAGATCCTGCCAACAGTCTCAAATGGGCCTAGCATCACTCCTCAGAGATACTGCCAACAGTCTCAAATGGCCCTAGGGCTGCTCCTGAGATAAGCTACCAATGGTCTCAAATGGGCCCAGCATCGTTTCTGAGACAAGCTGTCAATGGTCTCAAATGGGCCCAGCATTGCTCCTTGGAGATACTGCTGACAGTCTCAAATGGGCCCAGGGCTGCTCCTGAGATAAGCTGCTGATGGTCTCATTTGGGCCCAGCATTGCTCCTCAGAGATCCTACCGACAGTCTCAAATGGGCCCAGCATTGCTCCTCAGAGATACTGCCAACAGTCTCAAATGGCCCCAGGGCTGCTCCTGAGATAAGCTACTGATGGTCTCAAATGGGCCCAGCATTGTTTCTGAGATAAGCTATCAATGGTCTCAAATGGGCCCAACATTGCTCCTCAGAGATACTGCTGACAGACTCAAATTGGCCCAGGGCTGCTCCTGAGACAAGCTATCAATGGTCTCAAATGGGCCCAGCATTGCTCCTCAGAGATCCTGCCAACAGTCTCAAATGGGTCCAGCATTGCTCCTCAGAGATACTGCCGACAGTCTCAAATGGGCCCAGGGCTGCTCCTGAGACAAGCTACTGATGGTCTCAAATGGGCCCAGCATTGTTTCTGAGACAAGCTATCAATGGTCTCAAATGGGCCCAACATTGCTCCTCAGAGATACTGCTGACAGTCTCAAATGGGCCCAGCATCGCTCCTCAGAGATACTGCCGACAGTCTTAAATGGGCCTAGGGCCACTCCTGAAATAAGTTACTGATGGTCTTATATGGGCCCAGGGCTGCTCCTGAGATGAGCTACCGATGGTCTCAAATGGGCCCAGCATCGCTCTTCAGAGATCCTGCTGACAGTCTCAAATGGGCCCAGCATCGCTCCTCAGAGATACTGTCAACAGTCTCAAATGGGCCTAGGGCTGCTCCTGAAATAAGTTACTGATGGTCTGTTGAAGCGTGATCTGAGTTAAGAGTCACATGCTTCGTGGGAGATGCTTGAGTCATCTCATAGACATATAAAGTATCTGGCCCCTTATGGGCAATAGCTTGATATGGACTTATTCCGGACTTCATATGGACCAGATCACCTTTTGTTTATCTTTATTATTCTTCCTTCTATTGTTTAGATACCGGTGGTGACTCACTTAATAGTGGCACCACTTTATATTCATCCAATCACATCCTTATATAGGCCCATTGTCGTGCCACACATGTGCTAAACACAATGTGTGCACAGACCATCCCTTCATGTTTATAAGGGTGGTTGTTTATGCCTTCACACTTCAGAGTTTCTTCTACCTCTGAAGTGTAAGTGCATCCATCGCTTCTTCTTTACCTTATAGCTAACTCTTTAAGTAGAACTTGCTTGTCTTTAGGTATGTAGCTATGCGCTATAGAGTTTCTTCTACCTCTGAAGTAACTTGCTTGTCTTTAGCTTCTACCGCTAACCTTTTTACTTGCTAAGTCAGTGCCGCGTTCAACAGGTTATGGGCCCTGCCCGCAACTCAAACTGACTTGCTCTCTACTGGGTTCCTCCTCAGATCTACCTTGTGTCTTTGCCACATTCGTGACCACTCGTTGTCATCATCTTTACCCTCTTATGTGAGCATTACTTCTTATTGACACTCCCCTTCCTTCCAAGGTGCGAACAGACTTCAGTCTCAGTAGCACTGCCATTTTGGCTAGCTCCTTAAGGGAGTTCTCGCGAGAGGCACTAGGGAGCTCTTAAGTGAGCAGATGCGACCTTAAGTTCCTCTAGTGCGCAGTTACTTAGTAGTCTTTTCTTTTCCCAGTTTTCGTCCGGAAGTGCTTTCATAGGCCAAGAGGGGAAGACCCTTGCGGCTATAGGACTGGTTAATGGTTGGGTGATACTTGGTTAATACCTGGGTCACTTTAAGGGGTGTGAAGGCCTGGTTAATAGTCAAACCCAGAAGTCCTTCCCTCTGTTACAACTAGGCCACTCTAAATAAATAATTTAGTACATGTAGCTAGGCTAGACCTCTGCTAGGAGAAGTATTCACTCCCTTTGTGCAGGATTCGCTGCATAGCATGTCTCACTGGTTCTAGTCTACATTACCGTGAAGACCCTTAATGGTCTGGTTTAAAGACTCCACCGATGACAGGACCTAGATTGTTGTTAGGGTTGACCTACCTCATCTAACCTGGAATTCGCGGTTGGCTCCTCTTTAACATGGTACCCTTACATATCCTGGTATCTTGTTCACAAGTACTGTATGGTTCGTAAAACTGCTGCGTAGGCAGCTCTGTTGAGGAAGTGGACTAGGACAGATCCCTGCTGTGGCTTCACCGCCTAGATGCACATCACTGTTCCGTCTGAAATCCACTAACAATACATGAGAGACAACCTTAGTCAAGTGACAACATCGCTGCCCGCTAAGGCTATAAAAAGGATATGAAGGGTCTAAATACTATAAACTATCTAAGCATTAATACAAGTCGCACAACTTGAGGCATGACACTCAGTGTTATGGAGTTATAGTGCTCCTATGGCAGGAATCCCACACATACTCTAAAGATCTGGACTGGTTCTGACTGCTCCTCAGAACCAGAAACCCAAACATCTCAAATGGCCGCACCCCACTTCACCATCAGCTTTCCTCTGTCCACCAGCTTTTCCAAGCTGGATGGAACCAACTGGCAGCAATGGTCTGCCACGTGGTCTGCCCTCATGAGGGTCAATGGGTGTCACCATCACACCACCCATGCTTTCCCTGCTGGTGCCCAACCCACTGCCGCTGATGTCCAAGCGCAATGGGACGTTGAGGAAGAGGTCCTTATAGGCCTCCTATTCCTCAATGTAACCTTGGAAGTATACTCCCAGGTTTCTTCAGACGTGGTGTTCGATAGTCTCCATGCTAAATATGTTCAGCTGGAGACCCTGTATGGTGCCATGGGCTCTATGTCCACGTTCAATCTTTGGGTGGGCTTGGTGAATACCAAGCTACAAGAAGGTTCGCCCTTCCTTCCGCAGCTCCAGAAAATGCTGGATGTGTGAAACACCCTGGGGGAAAATGGGATGGCCATCTCAGACATGCAAATGTTCTTCATACTTCTAGACGCCCTCCCTCCCTCCTACAGCACCATTGCAGGGACAATCCTTGCCTCCAGGCCTCCCACAGGCCTCGCTCCTCAAGACCTCATTCAGAGGTTCATCAATGAGGAGCAAAGAAATATTGGTCCTTCTTCAGCCGCCTTGAATAAGGTGGCCCCAGTCAAGTCTTCGGGCAAGCCACACCATGTGGCCCCCTCTACCTCTTCTCAGTCATCATCTCATAGTTCAGGAGATGTGACATGTTACTATTGTAACAACAAAGGGCACAAAGCAAATGAGTGCCGAAAAAAGAAGAAGGACCAAGAAAATGCCCGGAAGGGCAAGGAGGGGCAAAGGAGGTTAAACACCTCGCAACAGCAGCAGCAACAACAGGGGCCCGCCCCTATTAATAATAACATGTACCACGTAGTTAACAGACGGGGACAAATTCAGGAGGTGGCAGATGCCCCCCAAATTTCTCTTTATGCAATGGGTGATGAAAACCATAACTCGTCATGGATGATGGACAGTGGTGCATCTGCACATTTCACCCCTCATGTTGAAGACTTCACCACCTATACACAAAACTCAGGTGTAGAAGTTGTCCTTGGTGATGGATCTATCATCAAAAGTGCTGGAATTGGCACTGTTACCATTAGGACCAACAAGGGGTATGATATGGCACTTTCAGATGTCATACATCTACCAAAGTCACACTCGCACATCATGTCCACCAGTGCCCTTGCTAAAAAGGGTGCTCTAGTCGTATTTGATGGTTCTGGCTTCACCATTCACACAAATGGGATAGCAATTGCAGAAGGATTCCAGGCTGGAAGCCTATATTGGCTTCAGGGGCACCAAAATTCTAACTCTGCCTCTGCCTCTGCATTGGCCAGTCTGGATACCTGGCATCAGTGTTTTGGACATCTGTCCAAAGACACACTCAAGAGATATGCTCAAGACTCAGTAAAAGGTCTTAATATCAACACAGACCCTTCTGAAGAAGGACCCTGTCATGGGTGTGAGCTTGGAAAGAGCTCTCGTCTACCCTTCCCTCCTTCCTCCAAACATGCAAATGTGCCATTAGAGGTCGTTCACAGTGATCTAGTTGGTCCACTGCAGAGCAATTCCATTCAAGGAAACCAATACTTCACTACCTTTCTTGATGATTTCTCAAAATCAGTAGTTATCATCTACATGAAATCAAAAGATCAGTTCAAGCATGCCTTTTTGCACTATAAAGCATGGGCAGAAAAACAATTAGATTGCCCTATCAAGTGCTTGCATTCAGATCGTGGTGGCGAATATGTGAACAACGACCTCAAGTGCATCTTAGAGGAAGCAGGGATAGAGCATAAACTCACGATGCCCTATTCCCCTCAACAGAATGGGAGAGCTGAGCAATTTAATCGCACGATAATGGAGAAAGGCACTAGCATGCTTCACCATGCTGGCCTATCACTCGGCTTTTGGGAATGTGCAGTCATGACCGCAGTGCACATCTATAATCACACCCCTTTCTGATCTAATGAGTGGAAGACCCTGCTGGAATGTTGGAATGGGCACATACCTGACATTTCCTACTTTAAAGTTTTTGGCTGTAAAGCCTATTATCATGTGCCAGAGGGCAACTGGCATAAATTAGACCCTAAGTCAAGGGAAGCTGTGTTTGTTGGGTATGAACCCCTTTCCAAGGGGTACAAGCTGTGGGACAGCAGTACCTGGACCTTCATCTCTTCACGAGATGTTACATTTGATGAAGGTTCCTTTCCGTCCTGTTCTGCCTTGGGAAAGCAGATGCCATTCAATCCTATTCCATCACTTTCCATTCCAGTTAATCAGGGGCAACCCTTTTTAATTGATGTTGCTCCTGGCATGGCACCTAGTGTGCCTCCAGTGATCCAAGGCGCGCCCTCCCAGCTGCCTCCAGCACCTCCAATGCCACCGACTCCGCAAGCCACGCTCCCACCTCCTGTGCCTCAACAAACAGAGGCAGCACCCCCACCTAAGGCGGATGAGCCCAGTGTTCCTGCGGACCCCCAGCCATGCACTCCCTCTCCACAGGGACAGACCCCTTAGGACCAGTCTATTTACCAGACTCCCCCTTCCAATGTACCCGCTACCTCTCCGCCAGGACGGCGTTGCACTGCGCGCCTCCTCAGACAACCCCGTGCCATTCAGCCCATCCCACCGCCTGTCTTCCAACAAAGGCGGCCTGGACGTGGCAATCAGCAGCCCTTGTTGCCTAATCAGCCAAGGCGCAGTGGCCGGGATCGTCGCGCAAATCCTTGGTATTTTAATGAGGATAATGCGGAAGCAGGTGGTAGTCGCCTTGGTGTTGTACAGCTACTTCATGCTGCGGATGCCCCTTACAGGGATCCATACACCTACAAAGAGGCAATGGAGTCTGCTGACGCTGAGCAGTGGGTTGAGGCATGCCAATATGAAATGGATGCTCTTGCCAAGCTTGGTGTCTGGTGCCTGGAAGACCTGCCCCAAGGTCAAAAGGCGGTAAAGTCCAAATGGGTCTTTAAGAAGAAAGCAGATGGTTGCTTTTGTGCCCAGCTTGTGGCAAAAGGGTTCACCCAACTAGAGGGGGTGGACTTTGATGAAACCTTCTCTCCAGTTGCTCGTTTTGAGTCACTTCGCCTGTTACTAGCATTAGCCACGCTAGAGGATTGGGAAATCCATCAGATGGATGTCAAGTCAGCATTCCTTCATGGCAAACTGGATGAGGAAATCTACATGGAGCAACCACAAAGTTTTGTTGTTGCTAGACAATTGCACAAAGTGTGCAGACTGCAGAAGGCTCTCTATGGCCTGAAGCAGGCCTCCTGTGCATGGAACTTGCAATTCCATGGAGTTCTTCTTGAACTCGGCTTCACGCGGATGTACTCTGATGCAGGAGTATATGTTCATCTCCAAGAGGGGGATCCACTTTTCGTTATCTTATATGTAGATAACATTACTATACTTGGGGCTTCCAAGTCCAGAGTACAAGATCTGAAGGTATCTCTAGCAAGTCGCTATGAGATGACTGATCTTGGTGAAATTGAGTCCTATCTTGGTGTGAAAATCACCAGGAATCATAAAAACAGGATGATGACGATTAACCAGACAGACTATGTCTCAGGAATTGTGGAGTGCTTTGGCATGTCAAATGCCAACCCAGTATACACCCCTCTGGCAACTGGCGTGGAGGTCCATTTGGTCAAGAATGAAGACCAGGCCTCTACCTCTGAAATAAAGGGGTATCAACAGATAATTGGGTCTCTGCTATATGCGCAGATTGGAAGCAGACCTGATATCTCCTATACTGTCACGTGCCTTAGCCAATATGCTTCAAATCCGACCCCTCAACACTTGCATCTCGCTAAGTATGTCCTACAATATCTTAATATGACAAAGGACTACTCGTTAAGCTACGCTGGAGGGAATGGAGAAGGAGGCCTTCATGGCTACTGTGACTCCTCTTGGGGAGATCAAGAGGACTCGCACTTAACATCAGGCTATATCTTTCTACTCGCTAATGCTGCCATCTCTTGGTGCTCGCGTAAGCAGAAGACAGTCACCCAGTCTACCACAGAGGCCGAGTACATGAGCCTAGCAGAGGCTTCAAACCAGGCAATGTGGTACAGGACATTCCTGGAGGAACTGGGGTACGAGGTTTCCTCCCCCATTCCTCTCCACTGTGACAATAAGGGTGCTATGGATTTGGCATTAAACCCTGTCACTGGAAGGTGGTCTAAACATATCCCTATTAAGTACCACGCTGTTAGGGAGTATGTTGAAGCTGGGGCTATAGGCCTTGTGTGAACTCCCACAGGTGAGATGCTGGCAGATGGTCTTACAAAGTCATTGCCAAAAGCATCGTTCAACAATCTGGTCGAAGGTCTAGGGTTTGAGTAAAAGATACAAGATAGTTGGAAAATGCCATTGAGCTCTCATGGGCTCAATTCTGGGCTCTTATGAGCTCAATTCTGGGCTTCTAGCATCATCTCTTTGCAACCAATTTCTCTCATGAGAATTGTGAGAGTTTTGATCCAAACTATCTACACTATCTTATCTCCATGCTCACATAAGATGCCTCAATCATGGAGGGATGTTGAAGTGTGATCTGAGTTAAGAGTTACATGCTTCATGGGAGATGCTTGAGTCATCTCATGGACATATACAGTATCTGGCCCCTTATGGGCAATAGCTTGATATGGACTTATTCCGGACTTCATATGGACTGGATCACCTTTTGTTTATCTTTATTATTCTTCCTTCTATTGTTTAGATACCGGTGGTGACTCACTTAATAGTGGCACCACTTTATATTCATCCAATCACATCCTTATATAGGCCCATTGTCGTGCCACACGTGTGCTAAACACAATGTGTGCACAGACCATCCCTTCATGTTTATAAGGGTGGTTGTTTACACCTTCAAACTTCAGAGTTTCTTCTACCTCTGAAGTGTAAGTGCATCCATCGCTTCTTCTTTACCTTATAGCTAACTCTCTAAGTAGAACTTGCTTGTCTTTAGGTATGTAGCTATGCGCTATAGAGTTTCTTCTACCTCTGAAGTAACTTGCTTGTCTTTAGCTTCTACCGCTAACCTTTTTACTTGCTAAGTCAGTGCTGCATTCAACATGGTCTCATATGGGCCCAGGGCTGCTCCTGAGATGAGCTACTGATGGTGTCATGGGGCTTAGGGCATGGGGATGAGTTGGCAAGAGAAGAGCCCTCAAAGATAAGGAAGAAGTGTGTTAGGTTTTGTAGCCTGGAGTATTGAGCTGGCAGTAGGGGCAATGAGGTATAAATAGAGACTCCTTGTAAGACCAGCTACCCCAATTCGAGTCTCTTGTCCGCTTCTCTTTCCCTCTTTCTCAATCACAATTGCTCTCTTCTTTCCCCTGAGCTTCTTGCGTGAGAGCCCATTGTCGCCTGGTGACAGATGGTCTCAAATGGGCCTAGCATCGCTCTTCAGATATACTGCCAACAGACTCAAATTGGCCCAGGGCTGCTCCTAAGACAAGCTACCAACAGTCCCAAATGGGCCCAGCATTGCTCCTCAGAGATCCTGCCAACAGTCTGAAATGGGCCCAGGGCCGCTCCTGAGATAAGCTACTGATGGTCTCAATTGGGCCCAGGGCTGCTCCTGAGACAAGCTACCGATGGTCTCAAATGGGCCCAGCATTGCTCCTCAGAGATACTGCCAACAGACTCAAATGGGCCCAGGGCTGCTCCTAAGATAAGCTACTGATGGTCTCAAATGGGCCCAGCATTGTTTCTGAGACAAGCTGTCAATGGTCTCAAATGGGCCCAGCATTGCTCCTTAGAGATACTGCCAACAGACTCAAATTGGCTCAGGGCTGCTCCTGAGAAAAGCTGCCAATGGTCTCAAATGGGCCCAGCATTGCTCCTTAGAGATACTGCTGACAGTCTCAAATGGGCCTAGCATTGCTCCTTAGAGATACTGCCAACAGACTCAAATTGGCCCAGGGCTGCTCCTAAGATAAGCTACCAATGGTCTCAAATAGGCCCAGCATTGTTTCTGAGACAAGCTGTCGATGGTCTTAAATAGGCCTAGCATTGCTCCTTGGAGATACTGGTGACAGACTCAAATTGGCCCAGGGCTGCTTCTGAGATAAGCTACTAATGGTCTCAAATGGGCCTAGCATTGCTCCTCAGAGATCCTGCCAACAGTCTCAAATGGGCCCAGCATCGCTCTTCAGAGATACTGCCAACATTCTCAAATGGGCCAAGCATTGCTTCTGAGACATTCTGCCAATGGTGTCAGATGGGCATGCTGCTACTCCTCAGTGATACTGCCAATTACCTTGAATGGGCCAAAAATTGTTTTTGAGATAAGCTGCCAATGGTCTCAAATGGGCCCAGTGCTCCTCCTTAGAGATACTGCTGATATTCTCAAATAGGCTAAGCATTGCTCCTGAGACCTACTTGTGATAGTCTCAGATGGGCCCACTGCTGCTTCTCAGTGACACTGCTAATTGCCTCAAATGGGCCTAGCATTGTTTCTCAGACAAGCCACCAATGGTCTCAAATGGACCCAGTGCAGCCCTTCAGATATACTGCTGACAGTTTCAAATGGGCCAAGGATTTCTCCCAAGACATACTAACAATGGTATCAGATGGGCCCATTTCTGCTCCTGAGTAACACTGCCGATTGCTTTGAAAGGATCCAGTGTTGGATACTACCAATAGTCCTGAATGGGCCCAATGTTGTTCCTGAGACAAGCTGCCAATGGTCTCAAATGGGCCCACCATTGCTCCTTATTGACATTGCCAATTACCTTGAATGGGCTCAGTGCTAGATATTACTGATAGTCCAGAATAGGCCCAATGTTGCTCCTGAGATGTTGCTGCCAATGGTCTCAAATGGGCCCAGTGCTCCTCCTCAGAGATACTGCCAACAGTCTTAAAAATGGGCCAAGCATTGCTCTTGACATATGCTTATGATAGTCTCAGATGGGCCCGCTGCTGCTCCTCAGTGATACTGCCAATTGACTTGAATAGGCACAGCATTGTTCCTGAGACAAGCTGCCGATGGTCTCAAATGGGCCCAGTGCTCCTCCTCAGAGATACTGCCGACAGTCTCAAATGGGCCAAGCATTGCTCCTGAGACATGCTTACGATAGTCTTAGATGGGCCCACTGCTGCTCCCCAGTGACACTGCCAATTGCCTTATTGCCTTAAATGGGCCCAGCATTCTTCCTGAGACAAGTTGCTAATGGTCTCAAATAGGCCCAACATTGACTCTGAGAGGTATTACCAATATAGAAACTTTGAATGGAACCTGCCAAAGGTCTCAAATGGGCCCAGGCTTCTCTTAGACATGCTTCCAATTGCCTTAGATGGGCCCAGAGTTGTCTCATATGCAGCCAATGGTCACAAATGGGTGCAGCGTTTGCTTAGGGCTACTGCCAAATACCTCAAATGTGCCCAGAACTGCTTCTGTGATGTGCAGCCAACTGTCTTGACTGGGATGGTGTTACTGTGGAGGGGTGTTGTACATTTCCTTAAGTGGGAAAGCTCTTCTACTGAGGGCTATTGAAAATGACTTGATTGGGCCCAGCATTCCTCAGAAGGAGCTGCCGATAGTCTCCGATTTGGCCCAGGGATGCTTCTGTGACATGTAGCCAATGACCTTGAATTGCCAGTTTTCTCCTAAGAGGTGCTGCTGATGGTCTTAAATTGGCCCAGCTATGCTCCCGAGGTGAGCTGCCAATTGTCTTGGATGGGCCTAGCATTATTCATGAGAGGTGCTACTGATTCCCTTGAAATGGCCCAGCATCCTCTTAAGACATTTTCCTGATTGCCCATAATGGACATAGTGTTTCCCTTAAGATACTCTACCCATGATTGTAAAATGTCCTAGGGATGCACCTGAGATATGCTGCCGATGGTCTTGGGTTCCAATCAAGTATACAGACACCTACCAGTGGCCATTGGCAGCACCTTGGGAGCTACAATTGTCCAATGCGATATTGGCAACGGTTTTCAGAATGTTGTTGAGCTTAATAGAGGCTACCTGCTATGTCTCTCAGGTGTAGCACTGGGTCTTTTTTGAGATCATCTGCAGGCATTATCAGGAGAAGTGGGCCCAAGCTTTGTCTAACCTGGTACTTTGATCTATGAATTCAACTATATTACATGATGTCTTGCACCTTGGCACTATCCAACTCATTAACAATTGCATCTACTACCTCACTCAAGTGGGCTTCCATCCTATAAATCTGCAGAAACTCATCATGGATGTGTTGAAGCCTTGCTGCTTTGCCACGTAAGATGGAGGCCCAAGTGATATTTTCATATACTTCTGGCTGGGGAGAACTGATAGTCAGTGTTCACTATGCTGGCTGTTGAATGGTGCAGCTCACCGGAGTATGCACCACTTCCTCTTGAAGCACCTCTGAATTTTCACCACCCTGACTTTCCTGCACCTCTCCATCATCAGAAAGTGGGGCATGCTTGCCCCATTTTCAAGCTGTATATGCAGAGTTAGAGGAGTATTACAATCACTGAACATGAAGCTTACTGCATGCTGCCGAAGGGCTTCTCAGCCTTGGTAGGTAGTGGGAGACTAGTCCCAAGGTCCCCCTCTTGCACTGCAGCATTGCCGATACCCAATCCTCCACCCCCTTGCAGCAGAAGGGATGGTTCATCCATGCCAAAATTATCTTGAACTTCTGGCAAGGGTGACCCATCCATACCGAAACTATATCTGCTTTGAGGTGAGGGTGATGCACCCATACCAAAGCTGTCCTGGCTGCTGGAGGACTGGTCAGCATCTATGTCGAAGTCATCCTCACCGTCTGTTGAGGGTGGCCCATCCATACTGAAGTCACCCTGGCCTACCGGAGAGGGCTTGGCATCCATACTGAAGCTATGTTGGCTTTCTGGAGAGCGCTCTGCATCCATGCTAAAATTGTCTTCACTTTCAGGAGAAAGTTGCTCCCTGACAAAGTCTGCTCTTTCTCCTAGATGTTGGCTGCCGATCCCAAGCTGCTGAGCATTGGCAGACAAAAAAAGCGATGGGTAAGACTTAGCCATAGACAATGTAGAGTAGATGGGGCAGTGATAATGAAAAATTAACAGAGTGAGCCTATAAATCAAGATTATCTGCATATCTACAAAGAGACACTCAGGAATCAATTATTATTTTGTGCCGAGTTAGGTCTCAAAATGGTAAGCTTGGCAGCTCGGCTAGTGTGTCACTCATCATTACTGCAAGTTCAATGTGGCAACCTGCACTACTTGACATAATTTTTTTTCTTTCCCTCACAACATGGCCACCCTCCTCCAAATTGCATCAAAAGTAGAAGCTGCCATAGCAGCCTATGTCTTGGTTAGAGACATTACTGACAGAGCGGAATGGAAGAGCCACTTTGATCAGGTTAAAGTGAGCACCTTAGTTAGGCAGGTATATAGACACCACTCATCCCCATTTGAATTAGGAGGAAGTAACACAAATGTTTCGGCAGCTGAAGAGCGAGAACGGTGGGGTGGCGCTGGCTTTACACCCCACACTGGCAGCACTTTACATAGTGCTAGACGGGGATGCTGATCTCTCAGGTATCAGCAGGAACCATCGCCACCTCTGCAAGCACAAGTACTATGATCCTAAGGCCAAGTTCCCCTCGGACATTTCAAGCCTAGTGCCTCCAGGTGGGGGTCACTGGTGGGATATTCTCGGTAAGTAATAATTATCTATATCTTTTGCTTCCTTACAATCCTTGCACAGCCACCAAGTCTTGCCAGGGGGGAGGGCCTCCTGCCGCTCCTGCTCCTCTGCTGCCGAGGCTTAGGCTCATCCTTCCACCATGGCCAAAACAGCCCGCCAAGGATGAGGAAATGGAGGTGGATGAGGAGTCAGATGAGCTTGAGGAGGTGGATGAGCTTGAGGAGGAGGATGAACTGGCAAAAGTGCGTATGAACTCCTCCACTTATTTTTACTTTTCTGAACTTTTCACCAGCCATCTAGGCCCTCTTGTAAACACAAAGTGAGCAGGAAGGCTGCTGAAGCAGCTTCCGAACAAGCTGCCAATTCAAGGAAGCACAAGGGCACTTCACTGTCAAGGTGTGAATCGATGAAGTGCCATGCTGGGCCTTCGCAGATGCCGCCCAAATCTGTGGAGGAGGGGTCAGACCAGGGAGAAACCCCTAGTCCCAAATGGGTGGACTACAAATTTGAGGTGCATAGTTGCCCATTTCATTGCCTCACAGCTGACAAAATATAATGACAGTGCGACAGGTGTCTCAAAGTTGGCCACGTGTGCAAGCCAGACCCGATGCGTCCCTGCAAAGCTTGCAGGGACAACAAGCAAGGGTGCAGCCTGCTGCCCATCAACAGCAAGATGGGCAAGACCGATCGGTGCCCACTATCGGCAGTGGAAGTACTTCAATTCCGCATCAATCAGGCCAAGATGCGCTCAGGGAAGCAAAAGGCAGGTGGACGCCAGAGGAAACCACAGGCATTGGGGTCAGGGACTTCTCCCTCCTCAACCCTTTTGCACCTAAACTTGGTGAGCAGTTCATCTCATGGTAGTTCTCCTGTGGCTACCTCTGATCACCCTGCCCCTATTCCCGCCACCACCACAGCGACACAATCCTCTGCACCTTCTCCAGCTGCGCAGTCCCCCTCCCCTTCCCCAGCTTCCCAATCCCCTGCTCCCTCTCCCACCCCAGCTACAGAGCACCCCAATCTTGCTCCAGCTGCGGAGAGCCTCAGCCCTGCTCTGGCTGCCAATCCCCCCGCGTGCGCTGCGGCTGCCAATACCCCCAACCCCCCTCCACCTACCTATACCCCTGCCCCCACTCTAGTTACAGATACCCTTGCCCCCACCCCATCCACCGCCACAGGTACAGGAACCCCAACAGTCACTCCTATATTTATCCAGCACAACATCCCATCCAAGTGGCCCCATCCGTCGCTCATCTTTGTGTGGCAGCAAAAAGGTACATGTAGCACTCGTCGGTAGCCCTCTGGCAGCTCTTCAATACATATCCCACCAGTCTTTGACGCAGACTTCAACAACCAACTCTGCTCTCTTGAGATGAGGATGGATGAGCTGGAGGAGTGGAGGTGCGAGTACAAAGAGCAGAAGGTTGAGCACAAAAGGTGGAAGCTCGAAGTTGAAGATAGGTTGGATAGGGTGGATCTGTAAAGTACCACACTAGCTTAGTTTTTTTTTACTTTTACAAAATATATTTTCTTTCTGTATCATATGATGTGATATGACTGATACCTGAATGAGTGAGAGAGATGTGAAGGGATATGGGTAAATTGATATCATATAGCCCCACAATCCCCCTCCAAAGGGACTCCTAACAATGTGCCCCCTTCCTTGTGGATGCGCTCCCACTCCTACAGGTTGGAAGTGTTCGCCTTCTATACACAATGAGGAAGAAACCACTTACTTTGCTTCTTTGGCCCACTCTGTAGGCCACGCTGTACATGCTGATTGTCGAGTCTCAGGTGCTACATTTCCTGAGTGGTGATTGACTTTCTGGTGCTTGGGGCGGGCACCAGAAGCTGTGCCGTTGTTATCTTTAGTCTTGTAATATTGATTTCATTGCCTTTTGGCACCAGTGCTCTTCAGAGCTGGGAGTGGCCCTTGGCCCCCATTGGCAGCCACCTAGGTAAGAGCTCCTGAGTTTCAGTGTGTTGTAAAAAAATCATATTGCGTACTTGGCTGTTAGCGGTGTGTTCCTGTGCAGGAGGCCCAGATGTTGAGCTGGAACTGTGATTAAAATGATATGCAGACATATTAGCAACCTGATCCACCCTCAAGCTGCTAGCGAGAGGGTGGCGTTGTATGAGAATGCAAGCATGGGGGTGAATGTGAGTGGGAAGAGGGTTGGTGTTACGCTTCGGTAAGCGTGGGCCTTGCTTTAGGCGGGGATATGGCATGAGTACTCAGCTTCGCGACTTGTCAAAGTCAAACGTGGGATCCTAAGTCCTAGCACGCTAACGTCCTTGCAACTGGGAAGGTACTTCTCAATAGACCTTATGCAGTGCACCCTTCTTGGTGTTCCCGTGGGGCGAAAGAAAGACGAGATGAAGAGAGAACCGATGATTCAAGAAGACCAAGATGGCGATCCTTGGTCTTCTGCGACTACTACTTATACACGATGATGGAGGGCTTTAAAGCACCTCCCAAACAATGTTGACCTATAGCGTATCTAGCTCAAACCCTAGTACCGCTATACTAGTAATCAGTAAGCTACAGTACCATGTGATACTACTGCTGACTGATAACACATGAAAGAATAGAGTCCCTGACTAATGTAAACAATCACATGCTTACTACCGTAGTCAGAACCTGATAGTAAGCGTTCGATAAGTCCGATCCGTAACATCACCCCCTTTTCAGGAGCGACGCCCACGGAGCCCAGGCAGTCCCATCCAACCTGCCTGTACCTCTTCGATCCTCTGCATTGCCCGTGCCTGCTCCAACCTACTGATGCACAGCGCCTTGTCCGTTGCCAACCGCCCCCAGGTCTCCTGTAACTCCTTGATTCTTGCCTCCAGTCGTCCCTGCTCGGCTCCGAGGGCCCTGTACCGCCTAACCTCCGCAGCGAGACTCACGTCCTTGCACTCTGCGATGGCCCTGTTGATGGCCCCAACGGCGTCGTACCCATTGTCGAAGAGGAACAAGTCCTCCTGGGCGTACTTGATGTGGGTGTCGGGGTGCACCACGTACTGAGGTGCGGCGTACAGGGGCTTCAGGAAGACCCTGTCGGACTTGTTGATCAGGCCGAGCACGATGGGGTCGTTGCTCATGATGGCCTGGACGTATTTGGCCTGGCGCGTCACGCCATCAGGGGTGGTGATGGGGAAGTGAATGAAATCGGGTCCTCAATTGACCCGGAACCTGTGAGGCGCACGGGCGTTGGCGACGCTGGAGACGGCACGATCGGCGAGCTGGGGACGGATATGACCCCAGTAGAGGGGGGTCCCGTCGGTGGCGAGGGCGTGTCGGGTTGTATGAGGTGGAGCATCAGCTTCTCTGCCATAGTGAATGTGTGGGTGCTCAGCTGGGTACCGCTCGTCCTCACTGTCCGTGATCTCTCCCTCTTCTCCCTCATTTCTCTCATGCGGCGCTGGGCTATTCATAGCTGTTCTTCCCTCCAGTCGTCGGTCACCTCCTTCCACAACTTCTTCGGCTTCACTGCCGCTTCGTAGCGTTCCCTGGCGTGCTCTGATGTCTTCACCGCGATCGAGAGCTCGCCGAAAGTCGTCGACTTCAGCGGTGGTGAAGGGGCGGTCGGAGATGGGTTCTCCGGTGGCGGCGTGGAGAATGTGCCAGAGGGTAGGCTGACCGTCGACGTCGGGTGACAGTCGGGCGCTGGTAGCTCTGTGTCCTTGAGCGGGGAACCGTTCGACAGTGCTGTTGAACTCAGCTTCGGTAATGGGTCCCTCGGACCTGGCTCTATCTCCCGTAGCCACGACGACCTCCTTGTCGTTGGCAGGGGTTGCTGATGCCCGCTCTTCTTCCAGCTCGCAGGCAAAAATCCTCTCGGGGGTTCCAAGGTAGTACGAAGTCGTCGAGATGGCGGCATCGGGGGTGAATGGCATGGACGAGTTGGAAGTGGTGATGGTAGAGGTGAGTGGGGAGAATGATACTTCGTTGCTGGTTCTCCCACTCCTTATAAGCGTTACTGATGCGGCCCTTGAATGTTGGTATTCCGCGAGCGCTTCATCGGCGAATAGATCCTCCCGGTTAACCCACTGATTCTCTGAGTTGGGGTAACCCTTCCATTTGATCAGGTATTGCTTCTTCCGCTTCCTGCCGAAATGCCGTTCGTCTAGAACCTTCTCAACTTCGTATTCTTCTTCTCCATCTACCAAATCGGGTGGCGGCCGCTGGTAGTTTTTCCCATGGAGTGAGGTCTCGTGGTACTTGGTAAGAAGGTCCACATGGAACACTGTGTGAATTTTCCATTGCGGGGGTAGGTTGAGCCGATAGTTGACAGGGGACATCACCTGTTCAATTGTGAAGGGTCCGTGCCTTCGGGGCGCGAGTTTCGCCGTTGGTTGGTGTGTACGCAGATGACGTCCTTCTAACCATACAAGGTCTCCGACTCGGAATTTTGGCCCATCCTTGGCCTTGACCCACGACTGCTGCGCTTTGATAATCAGTTCCTGAGCGCGTTTCCGCGCTTCTTGAAACTGTTCGGTCCTGAGCGTTACTTGTGGTATTGGTGATGGCTTGTCCGTCCAATCAGCGCGTGGGTTATACCCCATGAGGAGATTGAAGGGTGACTCCCGTGTGTATTCGTGCGGCCAGTTATTATGGGCAAACTCTGCAAGGGGTAGGTATCCGCACCAATTATCCTGTCGTTCGTTTGCCCAGAAACGTAGGTACTGTTCTACCCATTGGTTTGTCCGTTCTGATTGTCCATTGGTTCGGGGATGGTATGCTGTGGAAATGTTTTGTTTGATGTCTAGTACCTTACAGAGTTCCCTCGTGAATCTGCTAGCGAATCGAGGGTCTCTGTCGCTTATGATTTTCATGGGAAGTCCGAAACGGACGAAAACGTGTTTCAGGTACAGGTTGGCGACTCCTTCCGCGCTTATCTCTTCGTTGCATGGTATGAAGATTGCTGCTTTACTGCAATCGTGGTCCGTGATCGTCAGTATGGTGTTGTATCCTTGGGATATGGGCAACTTAGTTATGAAATCGAGGGCTATTGTTTCAAACGGCATTGCTTCTGGTGTGGGGTATATGGGGTTGAGAGGCGCTTTGTTTCGTCCGTGTTGAACTTTAATGCGTTGACATTCGGCACACCCCTTGACGTATTCCAGGGCGTCTTTCGCTAATCCTGGCCACCAGTAGGCACGCCCTGTCAATTGGGCGGTTCTTTTGATTCCTGGATGTCCGTGAGCGGGAAGATTGTGATGGTCATGTAATATACGTCGCTTATCGTGTATTCCCCCGGTTACTACTCATCGTGCGTCCTTGTACCAGATCCCATCTATCTTTTTAAGATGATGGGCATCTATCCATGTTTTCAGGATGGTTTCATTTTGCTCATATACGGGGTCGTCCAACGTTATGTCCTGGGGGTCGAGGTGATCTTTGGCGGTCCGAATTCTTTCCACGTGGGCGCCTCGTACGAAGATCTTGTCCGGTAGTACCGTGATATTGCTGTTGTCCTCCTCCCCTTGGTTGTAGTCTGGTCTTTGTGATAGCGCATCTGCCCTGCCGTTGGCCGATCCCTTGATGTGGTGAATCTCGAAGTCATATTCTGATAATTCGAGTACTTCCCTTGCTACCCTTCGACTGATCTTTTGCGGGCTTCTCCAGTATTGTAGATTCATGTGGTCCGAGAAGACCTTTGTTCGATGTGGTGATCCTGCGAGTAGCGGTCGCCAATGTCGGAAGGCCTTGACGATTGCTAGTAGTTCTAGATCGTAGATATCGTAATTTCATTCTGCTTCGTTGAGGGTCGTTGAGAAGTAGCCGATGGGGTGTCGCTTTCCATCGTCGTTCCGTTGTAATAGTACTGCTCCTATTGCGAATCCTGATGCATCAACTTCTAGTTCGAATGGTTTACTTAGCTGTGGGTGCGCCAGTACTGGTTCCGAGGTGACGAGTCCTTTGAGTTTATTGAATGCGTCGTGTTCTGTCCCCGTCCATTTCCAGTCGGCTCCTTTCTTTGTCAGTTGGTTTAGTGGCTTTGCATGGTGTGAAAAGTTTCGGATAAATGCGCGGTAGAAATTGCAGAAGCCTAGAAATGATCGAACGTCCTTGACTTTTGTAGGGGTTGGCCAGTCTTTGATGCCGGAAATTTTGACAGGGTCCATGCGTGTCACCCCCTTTTCAAGGATTACCCCCAGGTAATCCATACGAGGTGCATGGAATAAGCATTTTTCTAGCTTATAATAGAGGTCGTGCTTAGCTGATATTTCCAGTACATCCTTGACTGCCGCTATGTGGTCTTCCATACTTTTCCCTATGTGTGTTGCGATGCCGATGTCGTCCATATATACCCTGATGGTTGTCCCCCGAAGTTCATGTTTGGCGATGATGTCCTGACAGATGTGGTTCATCATTGTCTGGAAGGTTGCGGGGGAGTTTGTCAGTCCGAAGAACATTACCGTAGGTTCGAACAGGCCATATTTGGTTTTGAATGCCGCTTTTTCCTCGTCTCCCTCCCGGATGCGTATGTTGTTGTAGCCCCATCTTACGTCGAGTTTGGTGTAGATGTGGGCGTTACTGAGGTCTGTGATAAGATCCGTGATGAGAGGTAGGGGGTATTGATTGCGTATCGTGAACGAATTGAGGCGTCTGTAGTCTTACACTGGTCGTAACTTACCATCCTTCTTCTTGACGAAGAAGAATGGTGATGCGTATGGGGACTTAGATGGTCGTATGTATCCTTTGCCGAGTTGTTCCGTTAGAAAGGCTTGGAGGGCTTGGTCTTCCTCCTGTGTGAGCGGGTAGACTTTGCAGTCTATCGCTTTGGGTGCTCCTTTCTTGAGTTGTATTTCGTGATCCCAGACCCGTGAGGGTGGGAATCGATGTGATGCTTCTTCATTGAAAAGTTGGTGGTATGCTGCGTAGTGGGATGGTAACTCAGCTTTTGTGGTATATTGCTTGGCTTGGATTGCTAATTCCGTGGAAGTGGTCCTTCCTTCCACGAATTCCTCTTCCTCTAGTCGTGCGACGATTTGCTCTTTTTGATGTTCGGTGATTGATGCCGCGATCGTTGGTCGCGCGATTCTGGGGTTGACGGTTCGAAGGACGACCGGTAGTGCGTCCTCCTTGATTACTGCGTGCCTCCAGCTGAAGGTTGGTTCATATGTGGCCAGCCAGGGATATCCGAGTACTATATCTTCGTTACCGATGTCTGTGACGAGGAACCTCATTTCTTTGTGGATCCCTTTTGTCTGTACGTCCAGATCTACGTAATGAGTGATTAGTCCTGCTTTATTCTCGGTATTGTCGATATTCCATATCTTTTTGGGCCGATCCAGCGGCTTCATTCCGATTTTCATCCGCTTGATAAAGGCGGGTCGTAGAAAGTTGTCGGTGGCTCCTGAGTCCACCAATGCTCTGATGTCGGCCATGGCGTAATTCGTGCGAATCGATACTGGAATTCTCATAGAACGGTAGCGAGTTATGATCACAGAATTACATTTTACTGCCCTTACCCAGGCCGATGGGTTCAGGCGCTTCGAAAATCCTCTCTTTTCCATAGGTCCTGCAGTATGAGGTCTTTTACCTCGTCTTCTTCTGCAGCTACTCCTTTCATCCACTGGTCGGCGCGTTGCTGTGGAGTTTCTGCCTTGGCTGCCCTGACGGGCTCCTCTTCTCTTTCGTCGTGGTAAGCATCTGTCCTTCAGCTGCTGCTAGGTTGATTATAGGTGTGCTGCGGGCAATTCCGACTGAAGTGCCCCTTTTGTCCGCAGGTATAACAGGTCACTTCCCTTATGTCGCGTCGACCACCCCGTCCTCTTCCTACGAATCCTCCTCTTGGCGGTGGGTTTCGGGGATGAGTTCGATCCCAGTTGCCTTGGATTTCTTCGGCCCCCATGAGCCTTCCTCGTACCCGGTCTGCCGACGTATCCATGGCATTTGGATCTCGTAGTATGTTGTGAGGGGGTCCCCATCCCGTGTTCCTCGTGTTCTTCCAGGTTGTGTTGCTTCCTCCTTGGGGTCTGGTTTGATTTGTGAGGCCTCGGTGTTGCTCGAGTCGGGCCTTCATGTGGATGTACTGTTGCTGCCTCCTGATGACCGCTTCTTTCCATTCCTGGAATGTCTGCAGGTTGTCGTATGTGTATGCCTTCTCGTATAGGTCACGGGGTAGTCCATCCGTGAATAGATCCATCGTGAGCGGTGAATCCAGTCGATAGTTAGCTTGTCTTGCTAACTGTTCGAATTGCGTGACGTACGCGTCGATGTCTCCGCCTGTCATTCTGATCCCTCTTTTCAGCATGGCCTGTGCTTGTTCTTTCTCGAGTGTGTTCGAGAATCGCCTATTGAAGGCGATAATGACCTCGGTCCATAGTCGTGGGTCCGTATCGTTGATTCCGGCGGTGACTTGCCGGTTGAGCCATCTGCTGGTCTCCGTGATCCAGTTGTTAACGTCCTTTCCCTGGATGTAAGTGAGGAATAACATAGCTCATCGGTATGCGTTGGCCATGATGGGATTGTTGTTATTGATACCCCAGTATAACTCCCACTGGGTGAGGAATTCCTCCGTCTTGTGTCTGTCCCCTTTGAATACTTCTGGGGCGTTTCCGGCGAACTTGTCAGAGTGATGCCCCCCGTGTATGCCGACTGGTCCTATACCGGGTATTCCTCCGCCTGGGGGGCCTCCCCCTCCTCCTGGAGGTCCTCCTGCTCCTCCTCCTGGGGGTCCTCCATGTGGGGATCCCCCTCCGCGTGGTAATCTTCCTAGGAGTTCCCCATTTCCTGCTGGTGGGTCGGGTTGATCAGGTCCAATTGCTCGGAATAGTGCGGCATCGTCTGCCATCATAACGTGTCCTGTTTCGGGGTGTATAGGAAGTGTTACTTCCTGAATTTTGGTTAACGTAGTCATTGGGGGGTAAATTGTGATTTGCTCAGCTCTTTCGATGAGTTCTGGTTCTAGCGGTTCTAACGCTTGTTCGGGTTCTTTGTCCGATTCGTTGTCTGATGCACTGGGTGCTTCTGAAGGTGTGGACGCGCTTTGTGCTTCTCCGTCGATGGGTCCCCAGTCGTTTCTTGCGACTACTTCTTCTTCGTAGATGTCGCACCTGTATCTGTAAGGTAGAGTGTCGATGACCCTCCACTTGTTGTCTTCTCGGTCGACTCTGCACCAGCAAGTTCGTTCGAAATTAAACTCAACTGGTCGTGCTCCATGTGCTCCTCTGATTTGGTACCCTTCGACTCCGTTGATGCTACCCCAACTAGCTTCCTTGAGGTATCGGATTGGTACATTCCTGTTTCCCCTTCTTGGGATTTCGTAAGAGCGGAACCCTTCTCGGACCCAAAGTTCTCTTGTGGATACTCGCGCCACGATGGTAATATCTTGGTCTTAATGTTACGCTTCGGTAAGCGTGGGCCTTGCTTTAGGTGGGGATATGGCACGAGTACTCAGCTTCGCGACTTGTCAAAGTCAAACGTGGGATCCTAAGTCCTAGCACGCTGACGTCCTTGCAACTGGGAAGGTACTTCTCAATAGACCTTATGCAGTGCACCCTTCTTGGTGTTCCCGTGGGGCGAAAGAAAGACGAGATGAAGAGAGAACCGATGATTCAAGAAGACCAAGATGGCGATCCTTGGTCTTCTGCGACTACTACTTATACACGATGATGGAGGGCTTTAAAGCACCTCCCAAACAATGTTGACCTATAGCGTATCTAGCTCAAACCCTAGTACCGCTATACTAGTAATCAGTAAGCTACAGTACCATGTGATACTACTGCTGACTGATAACACATGAAAGAATAGAGTCCCTGACTAATGTAAACAATCACATGCTTACTACCGTAGTCAGAACCTGATAGTAAGCGTTCGATAAGTCCAATCCGTAACAGTTGGGTTGATCTGGAGCCGGATGTCCCCTGTCTTGTTGTATTGGCAGCTGCCCAAGTGCCTTGGCAGCTTGGCCAGACTTTTGGCAGCTGGAATGATGGTGAGGGAGAGGCTGTGGATGCTTGAGGTTCAGGGATATGAGATTAGTATCTGCTATCACCATTGATTGGGAGCTCACTTACGCTGCTTGGACTCCCAGCAGTATCTCCTTGGCGTTGCCCATCAGGCCCCTCGTTGGCTGAACCCCTGCCGTCTCCCTGGGTTTCCCTGTCACTCTCCTGTGCCCAGTCCTCTTAGACTTCCTACAAATCCCCTTCCACTTGGTCCAGAGGCCCCACCCCAATGGAGACCTCCTCTCCTGAGCACCGCTTACCATGCCGATCAGCCTTGTCCACTTTCTTGAAGCAGAATGGGATCTTGCCAGCAGCTTGCCTTTGCATCCAGTGTTTGAGTAGGGAGTTGGCATCCTCAAGGCAAATGTGATGGTACTGCGTGAGGGTAATGCCCTCTGGCAAATACTCTGCAAGGATGAAGTCACCTTGGGCCTCTTGCAGTCTAGCTGTTACGCTTCGGTAAGCGTGGGCCTTGCTTTAGGCGACAATAATGCGCGAGTACTCAGCTTGGATTATTACGAAGTCGAATGTGAAGCCTAACACTATAACACAATAACAGTCGGCAACTGGGAAGGTTACTTGGTAAACCTTATGCAGTGCCCTTCCTAAGTCTTCGATGATCTCTGCAAGAGATAAGACGAGGCGTTAGAACCAATGATTCAAGAAGACCAAGATAGAGACTCTTGGTCTTCCTGTACTACTATTTATACACAATGATGGAGGGCTTTGAAGCGCCTCCCGAATGGCTATTGACCTATAGCAATACTAGCTCAAACCCTAGTACCACTATCCTAGTAATCAGTAAGCGTATAGTAACATGTGATACTACTGCTGACTGATAACACGTGAAAGATATTGTCCCTGACTAATGTAAGAATCACGAGCCTACTACTGTAGTCAGAACCTGATAGTAAGCGTACAAGTCCGAACTGTGACATCACCCCCTTTTCAGGAGCGACGCCCACGGAGCCCGGGCGGTCCCATCCATCCTGCCCTCACATCCTCTATCCTCTGCATCGCTCGTGCCCATTCCAACCTACTGATGCACCTGGCCTTGTCCGCTGCCAACCGCCCCCTCGTGTCCTGTAACTCGGTTATACGTGCCTCTAAGTGCCCCATCTCTGCCCCTAGGGCCCGGTACCATCAGATCTCGGCGACGAGGCTTATGTCCTTGCACTCAAGGATGGCTCGGTTGATGGCCGCAGCATCATCGTATCCTCCATCGAAGAGGATCAAGTCCTCTTGTGCGTACTTGAGATGGGAGGCAGGGTGCACCATGTACTGGGGTGCCATGTACAGGGGTTTCAGGAACACCCTGTTGGATTTGTCGATCAGACTGAGCACGATGGGATCATTGCTCATGATGGCCTGGACGTATTTGGCTGGGCATGTCACGCCATCGGGGGTGGTGATAGGGAAGTGAATGTAATCGGGTCCCCTATTGACCTAGAACCCATATGGTGCGTGGGCTTTGGCAACCGAACCAACGGCTTGGTCGGTGAGCTGGGGATGGATATGGCCCCAATAGAGAGGGGTCCCATCGGTGGCAAGGGTGTGTTGGGTTGTATGAGGTGGTACATTAGTTTCTCTGCAATACTGAATGTGCGGGTGCTCAGCTGGGTAGCTTTTGTCCTTGCTGTCCATGACCTCTTCCGCTTCTCTCTCATCTCTGTCATGCGGTGTTGGGCTATTCGTAGCTGTTCTTCCCTCCAGTCATCGGTCACCTCCTTCCACGACCTCGTCGGTTTCATCGCCACTTCATACTGCTCCCTGGCATGCTCGGACTTCTCCACCGTGGTCGAGAGCTCAGCGAAAGTCATCAACTTCCATGGTGGTGAAGGGTCGGTTGGAGATGGGTAGTCCGGTGTCAGCATGGAGGATGTGCCAGAGGGCTGGCTGTCCCTCGACATCTGGTGACAGACAGGCACTGTTGGCTCCTCGTCCTTGAGCAGGGAACTGCTCGATGGTGCTGTTGAACTCAGCTTGGGTGATGGGTCCCTCGGACCCAGCTCTGTCTCTCTCAGCCATGATGACCTCCGTGTCGTCGGCAGGGGCTGCTAATGCCCACTCTTCTTCCAACTCAGTGGCAAAAATCCTCTTGGGGGTTCCGAGGTAATACAAAGATGTTGAGAGGGCGGCATTTGGGGTGAAGGGCATATGAGGATTTGGAGTAGTGGTAGTGATGGTAGTGGGGGAGAATGAGATGTTGTCGTGGGTTCTCCTGCTCCTTATAAGTGTCCGTGAAGCGGCTTTTGAACTTTGATATTCCACAAGGGCCTCGTTGGCGAATAGATCTTCCCGGTTGACCCACTGATTCTCCGAGTCAGGGTAGCCCTTCCATTTGACCAAATACTGCTTCTTTCGTCCTCTGCCAAAATGCCACTCGTCCAGAATCTTTTCAATTTCGTATTCTTCTTCCCCATCTACCAAATCAGGTGGTGGTCGCTGGTAGTTTTTCCCATGGAGTGGTGTCTTGTGATATTTGGTGAGGAGGTCCACATGGAACACTGTGTGAATTTTCCATTGCGGGGGAAGGTTGAGCTGGTAATTGACAGGGGACATCACCTGTTCTATTGTGAAGGGTCCGTGCTGTCGAGGAGCGAGTTTTGCCGTTGGTTGATGGGTATGCAGATGACGTCCTTCTAGCCACACGAGATCTCTGAGTTGGAACTTAGGGCCATCCTTGGCTTTAACCCATGATTGCTGCACTTTGATGATCAATTCTTGGGCTCATTTCTGTGCCTCTTGGAACTGTTCTGCCCTGAGTACCACTTGTGGGATGGGTGATGGTTTATCTGTCCAATCAGCCCATGGGTTATACCCCATGAGGAGGTTGAAGGGTGATTTCCATGTGTACTTGTGCGGCCAGTTATTGTGTGCAAATTTGGCAAGAGGTAAGTATCCACACCAATTGTCTTGTCGTTCATTTGCCCAGAAACGGAGGTACTGTTCCACCCACTGGTTGGTTCGTTCAGACTGGCCGTCTGTCCATGGGTGGTACGCAGTGGAGATGTTCTGCTGGATACCTAGCACTCTGCAAAGCTCCCTCGTGAAACGACTGGCAAACCGTGGATCTCGATCACTTATTATCTTCGAGGGAAGTCCGAATCATGTGAATACATGTTTCAAATATAGGGCTGCGACTTCTTCCACGCCGATTTCTTCGTTGCAGGGTATGAATACCATGGCTTTACTACAGTCGTGATCTGTTATAGTCAGTATGGTGTCATACCCTTGTGAACATGGTAACTTAGTTATGAAGTCAAGTGCTATTGTCTCGAAGGGTAGTGCTTCCGGTTTGGGGTAAATAGGGTTAAGCGGGGCTTTGTCGCGTCGATGTTGTACCTTAATGCGTTGGCATTCGGCACACCCTTTAACATATTCCAGCGCATCTTTGGCCATTCCTGGCCACCAGTAAGCACATCCCACGAGCTGCATTGTTCGTTTGATGCCTGGGTGTCTGTGAGCTGGTAGGTCATGATGGTCATGGAGTATATGTTGTTTATCGTGGACTCCTCCCGTGACCACTCGTCGTCCGTCCTTGTACCAAATGCCTGCTATTTTCTTGAGCTGGTGCGCGTCTACCCATGGCATAAGAATAGATTCTCTTTGTTCGTATACTGGATCTGGTAATGTGGCGTCATCTTGTGTGAAGCGGTCTTTGTTTGTTTGTACTCCTTCTATCTGGGCGCCCTGTATGAATATTTTGTCTGGCAGTACTGTGACGTTCTTGTTGTCTTCCTCCCCTTGGTCATAGTCTGGTCGTCTTGATAGGCTCTGCTCTCCTGTTTGCTGTCCCCTTAATGTGGTGAATCTTGAAGTCGTACTCTGATAATTCGAGTACTTCCCTGGCGACCCTTCAGCTTATTTTCTGGGGGCTTCTCCAGTATTGTAGGTTCATATGGTCGGAGAAGACTTTTGTCTTATGGGGTGATCCTGCTAGTAGTGGTTGCCAGTGTCGGAACACCCTCACAATTGCTAGTAGTTCCATGTCGTAGATGTCGTAATTCCTTTCAGCTTCGTTGAGGGTGGTGGAGAAGTAGCTGATTGGGTGTTGTTTGCCATCATCTTGTCGTTGTAGTAATACTGCGCCAATTGTGAATCCTGACGTGTCAACCTCTAGTTCGAATGGTTTACTCAACTGTGGGTGTGCCAGTACTGGTTCCAAGGTGACAAGTTCCTTTAACTTGTTAAATGCGTCGTGTTCTGTTCCCATCCACTTCCAGTTGGCTCCCTTCTTTGTTAGTTGGTTTAGTGGCTTCACGTGGTGTGAAAAGTTTTGGATGAATGTGCAATAAAAATTGCAGAAGCCTAAGAATGATCAAATGTCTTTGACTTTGGTGGGCATCGGCCAGTCTTTGATACCGGAAATTTTGATGGGGTCCATGCGTGTCACCCCCTTTTCAAGGATTACCCCCAGGTAATCCATATGTGGCGCATGGAATAGACACTTCTCTAGTTTGTAGTAGAGGTCATGTTTGGCCAAGATTTCTAGTATATCTCGGACTGCTGCTATATGGTCCATCATGTTGTGTCCTACCCGTGTTGCTATACCAATGTCATCCATATATACCCATATTGTAGTCCCCCGTAGCTCGTGTTTGGCTATGACGTCCTGACATATGTGATTCATCATAGTCTGAAATGTCGCTGGCAAGTTGGTTAGCCTGAAGAACATGACCGTAGGTTCGAATAGTCCGTATCTTGTTCTAAAGGCGGCTTTCTCCACATCTCCCTCTTTAATGTGTATGTTGTTATACCCCCATCATACGTTGAGTTTGGTGTATATATGGGCATTACTGAGATCGGTGATGAGGTCAGATATGAGAGGTAAGGGGTATTGGTTGCGTATTGTGAAAGCGTTAATACGTTGATAGTCTTGTACCGGGCGCAGTTTACCATCTTTCTTTTTAACGAAGAAGAATGGTGACGCGTATGGGGACTTCGAATGTCACAGACTGGACTTGAATGCTTACTACTAGGTTCTGACTACAGTAGTAGGCTTGTGATTTCGCACATTAGTCAGGGACATTATCATTCACGTGTTATCAGTCAGCAGTAGTATCACATGTTACTATACGCTTACTGATTACTAGGATAGCAGTACTAGGGTTCGAGCTAGATACACTATAGGGCAACATCATTCGAGAGGCACTTTAAAGCCCTCTGTCATCTTGTATAAGTAGTAGTCACAGAAGACCAAGGATCGCCATCTTGGTCTTCTTGAATCATCGGTTTCTCGTCTCGTCTCTTCTTCCTTTGTGACAGTACCAGGACACCAAGAGAAGCGCACTGCATAAGGCATACCAAGGGGCCTTCCTAGTTGCAAGACAGCGGCGTGTTAGGACTCGACAAAGTCCCACGTTCAACTTAGACATCGTAGAGCTGAGTACTCGTGTCTCACTATTGCCTAAAGCAAGGCCCACGCTTACTGAAGCATAACATTAAGACCAAGATCCTAACATCGTGGCGCAAGTATCCATAAGAGAACTTTGGGTCCGAGAGGGATTCCGTTCCTACGAGATCCCACGAAGGGGAATAAGAAACGTACCAACCCGCTATCTCAAAGAAGCCAGTTGGGGAAATATCAACGGGATAGAAGGGTATCTGATCAGAGGAGTACATGGACCCCAACCAGTTGAGTTCAACTTTGAACGGACTTGTTGGTGCGGAGTCGACCGAGAGGACGACGAGTGGAGGGTCATCGACACTCTACCTTACAGATATGGGTGCGATATCTACGAAGAAGAAGTAGTCGCAAGAAACGACTAGGGACCCATCAACAGAGAAAATCAAAGCATCTTGGCACCTTCGGAAAGCCCAGCATCAGATAGCGAATCAGAAGAAGAACCCACTCAGGCACTAGAACCGCTGGAACCAGAATTTATTGAAAGAGCTGAGCAAATCACAATCTACCCCCCAATGACTACCTTAACAGAAACACAGGAAGTTACACTTCCCATTCACCCAGAAACCGGACATGTCATGACAGCAGACGACGCTGCACTGTTCCGAGCAATCGGACCAGACCAACCTGACCCCCCAACAGGCAGAAGATCACCAGGAGGAGGACCACCAGGAGGAGGACCACCGGGAGAAGGACCACCAGGAGGAGGACCACTGGGAGGAGGACCACCGGGAGGAGGAATACCCGGAGCAGGACCAATCGGGGTACCAGGAGGGCATCACTCCGATAAATTTGCAGGAAACACCCCCGAAGTGTTCGACACAAGACAGAGGAGTTCCTCACTCAATGGGAACTATACTGGGGTATCAACAACAATAACCCCATCATGGCCAACGCCTACAGACGAGCTATGTTATTCCTCACATACATTCAGGGGAAGGACATTAACAATTGGATTACGGAGACCAGCAGATGGCTCAACCGACAAGTCTCCGCCGGAATCGCAGACAACGACCCACGCCTATGGATTGAAGTCATTACGGCCTTCAATAGGCAATTCTCAAACATGTTGGAGAAAGAACAAGCCCAAGCTATGCTCAAGAGAGGGATCAGGATGACAGGAGGAGACATTGACGCATATGTCACACAGTTCGAACAGTTAGCACGCCAGGCTAACTATCGACTGGATTCACCGCTCACAATGGATCTGTTCACGGACGGATTACCCCGCAATCTGTACGAGAAAGCATACACATACAACAACCCACAAACCTTCCAGGAATGGAAGGAAGCGGTCATCAGGAGGCAGCAGCAGTACATACACATGAAGGCCTGGCTAGAGCAACACCGAGGCCTCACCAATCAAACAAAACCACAAGGAGGTGGTAATACAACCTGGAGGAACACAAGGGGTACAGGATGGGGACCCCCTCGTAACATACTACGAGACCCAAATGCCATGGACACATCGGCAGACCGAGTACGAGGGAGACTCACAGGGGCCGAAGAAATCCAAGGGAATTGGGACCGAGCCCACCCTCGGAATCCACCACCAAGAGGAGGATTCATGGGACGAGGGCAAGGAGGTTGACGGGACATAAGGGAAGTGACCTGTTACACTTGCGGACAGAAAGGACACTTCAGTCGCAATTGCCCGCAGCACACCTACAATCAACCAAGCAGCAGCCAAAGGACTGAAACCTACCATGACAAAAGGGAAGAAGAACCTGTTTGCGCAGCCAAGGCAGAAACCCCGCAGCAGCAGGCCAACCAATGGATGAAGGGAGTAGCAGCCGAAGAAGATGAGGTAAAAGACCTCATACTACAGGATCTATGGAAGAGAGAGGATTTTCGAAGCGCCTGAACCCATCGGCCTGGGTAAGGGCAGTAAAATGTAATTCAGTGATCATAACTCGCTACCGTTCTATGAGAATTCCAGTATCGATTCGCACGAATTACGCCATGGCCGACATCAGAGCATTAGTGGACTCAGGAGCCACAGACAACTTTCTACGACCCACTTTCGTAAAGCGGATGGGGATTGGGATGAAGCCGCTGGAACGGCCAAAAAAGATATGGAATATCGATAACACCAAAAATCGGGCAGGACTAATCACCCATTATGTAGATTTGGACGTACAGACAAAGGGAATCCACAAAGAAATGAGATTCCTTATCACCGACATAGGAAGCGAAGACATCGGCTTCGGCTACCCGTGGCTGGCCACATACGAACCAACCTTCAGCTGGAGGCACATGGTAATCAAAGAAGACGCATTGCCAGTGGTCCTTAGAACTGTCAACCCCAGGATCACACGACCAACAATCGTAAAGGCAATAACCCGGAGTCAGAAGGAACATATCATTGCTCAACTAGAGGAAGAAGAATTCGTAGAAGGAAGAACCACTTCTACAGAACTGGCGATTAAGGCAAAACAATACACTACGAAAGCTGAGTTACCATCCGTCTATTCCATGTACCACCAACTCTTCAACGAAGAGGCATCACACCGATTCCCACCTTCACGGGTGTGGGATCACGAAATTCAACTTAGGAAAGGAGCACCCGAAGCGATAGATTGCAAAATCTACCCGCTTACGCAGGAAGAAGATCAAGCTCTTCAGGCCTTTCTAACGGAACAACTCGGCAAAGGATACATACAACCGTCCAAATCCCCATATGCATCACCATTCTTCTTTGTCAAGAAAAAGGATGGCAAATTGTGACCAGTACAGGACTACAGACGCCTCAACGCGCTCACGATACGAAACCAATACCCATTACCCCTCATCACCGACCTTATAACGGACCTCAGTAACGCCCACATATACACCAAACTCGATGTGTGGTGGGGCTACAACAACATACGGATCAAGGAAGGAGACGAAGAAAAGGCCGCATTCAAAACTAAATATGGCCTGTTCGAACCAACGGTAATGTTCTTCGGACTAATGAACTCCCCTGCAACATTCCAAACAATGATGAACCACATATGCCAGGATATCATTGCGAAACACGAACTTCGAGGAACAACCATCAGGGTGTATATGGACAACATCGGCATCGCAACACACATCGGAAAGAACATGGACGATCACATTGCGGCAGTCAAGGACGTGCTGGAAATATCAGCTAAGCACGACCTCTACTACAAACTAGAAAAATGCTTATTCCATGCTCCTCGTATGGATTACCTGGGGGTAATCCTTGAAAAGGGGGTGACACGCATGGACCCCGTTAAAATTTCTGGCATCAAGGACTGGCCGACACCCACTAAAGTCAAAGACGTCCGATCATTCTTGGGCTTTTGCAACTTCTATCGCATGTTCATTCGAAACTTTTCACATCACGCAAAACCCCTGAACCAACTAACCAAGAAAGGAGCTGAGTGGAAGTGGACGGGAACAGAACACGACGTGTTCAACAAGCTCAAAGGACTTGTTACGTCGGAACCAGTATTGGCACACCCACAGCTGAGTAAACCATTCGAACTGGAAGTTGATGCCTCAGGGTTTGCAATAGGAGCAGTATTACTACAACGGAAAGATGATGGGAAAAGACACCCCATTGGCTACTTTTCCACCACACTTAACGAAGCAGAACGAAATTACGACATTTATGACCTGGAACTATTGGCTATAGTCAAAGCATTCCAACACTGGCGACCACTACTCGCAGGATCACCACATCGCACGAAAGTCTTCTCGGATCACATGAACCTGCAATATTGGAGGAGTCCCCAGAAGATCAGCCAAAGGGTAGCAAGGGAAGTACTAGAACTATTGGAGTATGACTTTGAAATTCACCACATCAAGGGATCAGCAAATGGCAGGGCAGACGCATTGTCACGGAGGCCAGACTATGACCAAGGGGAAGAAGACAACGAAAACATCATGGTATTACCAGACAAAGTCTTCATATGCGGCACCCACATAGAAAAGATACGGACCAGCAAGGAGCACCTCAATCCCGAAGACACTACACTGGAAGACCCCATATATGAACAAAACAAAAACACTCTGAAACCATGGGTAGACGCACACCACCTCAAAAAAGTAAATGGGATCTGATACAAGGACGCACGACGGGTGGTAACCGGGGGTATTCACGATAAGCAATGTATACTGCACGATCACCACGATCTCCCCGCTCATGGACATCCAGGAATTAAACAGACTGCTCAACTAGCAGGACGTGCCTACTGGTGGCCGGGGCTAGTTAAGGATGCTTTGGAATACGTCAAGGGATGTGCCGAATGCCAACGCATCAAAGTTCAGCATGGATGAAACAGAGCACCCCTCAACCCCATATACCCCAGACCGGAAGCAATGCCATTCAAAACCATAGCCCTCGATTTCATAACTAAGTTACCCACATCTCAGGGATATGACACGATACTGACAATCATGGACCATGACTGCAGTAAGGCCGCGATATTCATACCCTGTAACAAAGAAATCAGCGCAGAAGGGGTCACCAACCTATACCTAAAACACGTCTTCGTCCACTTCAGACTCCCCATGAAGATCATAAGCGACCACGATCCCTGCTTTGCCAGCAGATTCACAAGGGAACTTTGCAGAGTGCTGGACATTAAATAGAATATATCCACTGCATATCACCCCTGGACTGACGGACAATCAGAATGAATGAACCAATGGGTAGAACAATACCTATGGTTCTGGGCAAACGAAAGACAGGATAATTGGTGCGGCTATCTACCTCTCGCAGAATTCGCACATAATAACTGGCCACATGAATATACCCAAGTATCACCCTTCAACCTCCTCATGGGGTACAACCCACGAGCTGATTGGACGGAGAAACCATCACCGATCCCACAAGTGACGTTAAGGATAGAACAATTCCGAGAAGCGCGGAAACGCGCCCAGGAACTGATCATCAAAGCGCAGCAATCATGGGTTAAAGCTAAAGATGGCCCAAAATTCCGACCCAGAGACCTCATGTGGCTAGAGGGACGCCACCTTCACACTCACCAACCAACGGCAAAACTCGCTCCTCGAAGGCATGGACCCTTCACAATAGAACAGGTGATGTCCCCTGTCAATTACCGGCTCAACCTTCCTCCACAATGGAAAATTCACACAGTGTTCCATGTGGATCTTCTCACCAAGTACCACGAGACTCCACTCCATGGGAAGAACTATCAACGACCACCACCCAATTTGGTGGACGGAGAAGAAGAATACGAAATTGAGAAGGTTCTAGATGAGCGGCATTTCGGCAGAGGACGTAAGAAGCAGTATTTGGTCAAATGGAAGGGCTACTCTGACTCGGAAAACCAGTGGGTCAACCGGGAGGACCTATTCGCCGACGAAGCCCTTGTGGAGTACCAAAATTCGAAAACCGCCGCACAGACAGTTATAAGGAGTGGAAGGACCCACAACGACATCTCATCCTCTCCTCACACCATTACCACTACCTTCGACAACTACTACATGCCATTCACACCCAATGCCGCCCTCACGTCATCTTCGTACTACCTTGGAACCCCTGAGAGGATTTTTGCCTGCGAGCTGGAGGAAGAGCAGGCACCAACAAGCTCTGCCGACACCGAGGAGGTCATCATGGCTGAGAGAGACAGAGCCGGGTCCGAGGGACCCATCACCGAAGCTGAGTTCAACAGCACCGTCGCCCAGTTCCCAGCTCAAGGACGTGGAGCAGGCAGTGCCCGACTATCCCCCGATGTCGACGGACAGCCTACCCTATGGCACATCCTCCACACCGACACCGGGCTGCCAATCGCAGACCGCCCCTTCACCACTGCGGAAGTCGATGACTTTCGGCGAGCTCTCGACCACAGTGCAGACGTCCGCACATGCCAGGGAGCAGTACGAGAAGCTGGTGAGCCCGAAGAAGTCATGGAAGGAGGTGACCGACGACTGGAGGGAAGAACAGCTATGAATAGCCCAACGCCGCATGCAGGAGATGAGGGAGAAGAGGGAGAGGTCACGGACAGCGAGGATGAGCGGTATCCAGCTGAGCACCTGCACATTCTCTATGGCAGAGAAGCTAATGCTCCACCTCATACAACCCGACACACCCTCGCCACCGACGGGACCCCCCTCTACCGGGGTCATATCCGTCCCCAGCTCGCCGACCGAGCCGTCTCCAGCGTCGCCAACACCCACACACCACACGGGTTCTGGGTCAATCGAGGACCCGATTTCATTTCCTTCCCCATCACCACCCCTGATGGTGTGACGCACCAGGCAAAATACGTCCAGGCCATCATGAGCAACGATCCCATCGTGCTCGGCCTGATCGACAAGTCCGACAGGGTGTTTCCGAAACCCCTGTACGCCGCACCACAGTACGTGGTGCACCCCGAGACCCACATCAAATACGCGCAAGAGGACTTGTTCCTCTTTGACGCGGGGTACGACGCCACAGGGGCCATCAACCAGGCCGTCGCCGAGTGCAAGGACATCAGCCTTGCCACGGAGATTAGGCGGTACAGGGCCCTCGGGGCGGAGCTGGGATGACTGGAAGCTAGGGTAAGGGAGCTGCAGGAGACATGGGGGCGGTTGGCGACGGACAAGGCCTTGTGCATCGGTAGGTTGGAGCAAGCGAGGGCGATGCAGCAAATTGAAGACGTACAGGCGGGGTGGATGGGACCCCCGGGGCTCCGTGGGCATCGCTCCTGAGAAGGGGGTGATGTCACAGACCGGACTTGAACACTTACTACTAGGTTCTAACTACAGTAGTAGGCTTGTGATTTCGCACATTAGTCAGGGACATTATCATTCACGTGTTATCAGTCAGCAGTAGTATCACATGTTACTATATGCTTACTGATTACTAGGATAGCAGTACTAGGGTTCGAGCTAGATACACTATAGGGCAACATCATTCGAGAGGCACTTTAAAGCCCTCTGTCATCTTGTATAAGTAGTAGTCACAGAAGACCAAGGATCACCATCTTGGTCTTCTTGAATCATCGGTTTCTCGTCTCGTCTCTTCTTCCTTTGTGACAGTACCAGGACACCAAGAGAAGCGCACTGCATAAGGCATACCAAGGGGCCTTCCTAGTTGCAAGACAGCAGCGTGTTAGGACTCGACAAAGTCCCACGTTCAACTTAGACATCGTAGAGCTGAGTACTCGTGTCTCACTATTGCCTAAAGCAAGGCCCATGCTTACCGAAGCGTAACATCGAAGGTCATATGTATCCTTTGCTGAGTTGTTCCATTAGGAAGGCCTTGAGGGCTATATCTTCCTCTTGCGTTAGTGGATAGACTTTGCAGTCTATGGCTTCCAGGGTCCCTTTCTTGAACTGTATTTCGTGATCCCAGACTCTGGTTGGTGGAAATCGGTGTGACGCTTCTTCGTTAAATAGTTGGTGGTATTCGGCGTAACAGGAGGGTAACTCAGCTTTAATGGTATATTGTTTTGCTTGGATTGCCAGTTCGGTGGACATGATCCTTCCTTGTACAAGTTCTTCGTCCTCCAGTTGTTGTACAATATCTTCTTTTTGTTCCGTCATAATAGTTGCGATAGTGGGTCGCATCCTGTGAATTCGGGGGTTCACCGTTCGTAGCACCATGGGTAGTGCATCTTCTTTGATGACTGCATGTCTCCAACTGAAAGTTGGTTCATATGTGGCCAGCCACAGGTAACCGAAGACAATATCTTCGTTGCCTATATTGGTTATAAGGAATCTCATTTCTTTATGGATCCCTTTTGTTTGCACATCCAGATCTATGTAGTGCGTGATTAGTCTAGCTTTGTTCTTGGTGTTATTAATGTTCCATATCTTTTTTGGTTTTTCCAGCAGTTTCATCCCAATTCCCATCCACTTTACAAAAGCGGGGCGTAGGAAGTTGTCAGTGGCTCTGGAGTCCACTAACGCTCTGATGTCAGCCATGGCGTAATTCGTGCGAATCGATACTGGAATTCTCATAGAACAGTAGCGAGTTATGATCATAGAATTACATTTTACTACCCTTACCCAGGCCAATGGGTTCAGGCGCTTCGAAAATCCTCTCTTTTCCACAGATCCTGCAGAATGAGGTCTTTGACCTCGTCTTCTTCTGCCGCTACTCCTTTCATCCAGGTATCGGCCCGTTGTCATGTGGTTTTGGCTCTTGCCGCCTGTACTGGTTCTGCTTCAAGTTCATACGGCCCTGTGTTGGACCTTCTACTGTTACTTGGTTGGTTATAGGTGTGCTGTGGGCAATTGTGACTGAAGTGTCCTTTATGTCCGCAAGTGTAACAGGTTACTTCCCTCATGTCACGTCGCCCCCTTCCTCTCCCCATGGCTCCTCCTCTTGGTTGTGCATTTCTCGGGTGGGCCCGATCCCAATTCCCCTGGATTTCTTCGGCCCCTGTGAGCCTACCTCTGACCCTGTCTGCAGAAGTATCCATGGTGTTTGGATCCCGTAATATGTTGCGAGGTGGTCCCCACCCCGTGCCTCTTGTGTTCCTCCATGTCGTATTGCTGTTTCCTTGTGGTTTTGCCTGGTTCACGAGGCCTCGGTGTTGCTCTAATTGAGCCTTCATGTGTATGTACTGCTGTTGTCGTCTGATGACTGCCTCTTTCCATTCCTGGAATGTTTGCGGGTTGTCGTAGGTGTAGGCCTTCTCGTATAGGTCGCAGGGTAGTCCATCCATGACTAGATCCATCGTGAGAGATAAATCCAATCGATAGTCAGCTTGTCTTGCCAGCTGTTCAAATTGTATCATGTACGCATAGATGTCTCCTCCTGTCATCCTAATTCCTTTCTTTAGCAACGCCTGGGCTTGTTCCTTTTCCAAGGTGTTTGCGAACTGCCTATTGAAAGCGGTGATAACTTCGACCCATAGACGTGGGTCGTTATCTGCGATTCTGGCTGAGACTTGTCGATTAAGCCACCTGCCTGTCTCCATGATCCAGTTGTTAACGTCCTTTCCTTGAATGTAAGTGAGAAACAACATAGCTCGTCGGTAGGCATTGGCCATGATGGGGTTATTGTTGTTGATTCCCCAGTATAATTCCCACTGTGTGAGGAATTCCTCTGTTTTTTGCTGTTCCCCCTTGAACACCTCTGGGGCATTTCCTACAAATTTGTTGGAGTGGTGTCCCCCTCCTGGTATTCTGCCCAATGGTCCTCCCACTGGTACTCCTCCTCTGGGTGGTCCTCCTCTGGGTACTCCTCCTCTGGGTGGTCCTCCTCTGGGTAGTCCTCCTCCTGGTAGGCCTCCTCTAGGTGGCCCTCTTCCTGCTGGTGGGTCTGGTTGGTCGGGTCCGATTGCTCGGAATAAAGCAGTGTCGTCTGCTGTCATGACATGTCCCGTTTTGGGGTGGATGGGGAGCGTAGCTTCCTGTGTCTCGGTTAGCGTAGCCATGGGGGGGTAGATGGTGATTTGTTCAGCCCTTTCGATGAACTCTTGCTCTAGTGGTTCCAATGCTTGGGTGGGTTCTTCATCTGTTTCGGTCTCGGGGGAGTGAGCACATTGCAAGGATGCGGATGCGCTTTGTGTTTCTTCTCCATTGATAGTTCCCCAATTGTTTCTTGCAACTACTTCCTCTTCATATATGTTGCACCCGTATCTGTAAGGGAGAGTGTCGATGACTCTCCACTTGTCGTCTTCTCGGTTGACCCTGCACCAACAAGTATGTTTGAAGTTGAACTCAACTGGTCGCGGCCCATGGGCTCCTCTGATAATGTAACCTTCTACTCCGTTGATCGTGCTCCACTGGGCCTCTTTGAGGTATCAGGTTGGTATGTTTCTGGCTCCTCTTCTTGGAATTTCGTAGGAGCGGAATCCTTCTCGGAGCCAATGTTCTCTTGTGGATACTTGCGCCATGGTGAGGGATCTTGGTCTTAATGTTATGCTTCAGTAAGCATGGGCCTTGCTTTAGGCGACAATAAGGCGCGAGTACTCAGCTTGGATTATTACGAAGTCGAATGTGAAGCCTAACGCTATAACACAATGACAGTTGGCAACTGGGAAGGTTACTTGGTAAACCTTATGCAGTGCCCTTCCTAAGTCTTCGATGATCTCTGCAAGAGATAAGACGAGGCGTTAGAACTGATGATTCAAGAAGACCAAGATAGAGACTCTTGGTCTTCCTGTACTACTATTTATACACAATGATGGAGGGCTTTGAAGCGCCTCCCGAATGGCTATTGACCTATAGCAATACTAGCTCAAACCCTAGTACCGCTATCCTAGTAATCAGTAAGCGTATAGTAACATGTGATACTACTGCTGACTGATAACACGTGAAAGATATTGTCCCTGACTAATGTAAGAATCATGAGCCTACTACCATAGTCAGAACCTGATAGTAAGCGTACAAGTCCGAACCATGACACTAGCCCAAGGGATTCTTCCCTTGCCCCCACCTATGGTGATCTCTGAAATTTGGATAAGGGACTAAGTTTGCTGCAAAAAACTGCAGTGTACTTATGGTATATCTCACTCATAAACTTGCCGATGAGGAACTTCTTATATATGAGTCCCTCACTGTCAATCACTTCCCAGCTTGGCAGCATGGGGTATCCTTGCTTATCCATCGGCAGCTTGATATTTGGTGTCACATCCTTCTTTTTGCCATCCTCTCTACTGCCATTGCCGGAATGGATACCTATTAAGATGATATGTTAGTGCATTTCTCTAGAAGCGATGTAATTCTCCAACCAAAGGACTCGGCAGTCCATATCATGAAGTCCTCAACAATTGGGTCCTTTGACCAATCTTTGTGACAGGCTTTGAAGGAAGTTCCACCTAGCTCATTGTTGTTATCATAGCTAGGATGTGAGTTGTTAGATTGTTATAAGTAGACAGGGCTGTATATGTACAGCGTGACTGCAGGCTCACCATCGCCATCACAGTACCCAGCTAAAATGGCAACCCGCACTCCAAATTGGTGGTACATGGACTCAGAAAACCCCCATAATGTGCTGATTCCATGCTTCTCAAACATCCTTAGGTGGCAAGATTTAGTCACCTGCTGACTATAGAATGATAGGCATGCACATACCACTGCTGCTGCTGAGGTGGTGGTTTTTGCTCTGTCCATTTCTTTGCCTCTGCCCTGTACTTCACCCATGTTTCTTCGTCCAATCCCTTGTCAATAGTCTTGATAGCCTTCTTGTAGCAGCCAAGGTAGGCTGCCGATCCGGGTTTTGACCCTAACATCCTGACAGCAGCCTTGTCGAGCTCCTTTTGATGGATGTCAATCAAAACATCATTATATGTGAACTTTCTACAAAAGTTCAATGGGTTTCGCTGCCATCTACCATTGTTGTTGTAGAAGTAGCAACGGATGAGCTGGAAAAATATGAGATGGCACAATATAACTGAGAGTGCACGTACTGTCTCTATGGTCTCTCTGTGGAAACCCACACCTTGTCTCCAAGTTCTTTCAATATGGTCAACAGAGTCTTGAATGAGTTTTGACCGAGCCTCTGGGTCGGCAGCTCTGAATTCGACAATGTGTCCCCACAACATGCTTACTTGCTCATCTTTTAGTGCAATATCTTCTTGCCTTAAGTGTGAGGTGACTTTAGTAAAGGGCATATGTGCAAATGATGGGAATGCGCACCTTGCTTCACCTGTACCATAACCCTGAATTTCACCAGTTTGGCCCTTTCCAGCAATTACATCTAAGTCACCAGACATGACTGACTCCCCGTCAGAATTGGTGCCTGAGTCAGATTGTAGAGCATAATCATAGTCCACATCTCCAGCTTCATCACCTGGCCAATTGGCCCAGTAAATGGAAGTCAGGGTGGGCTTGGGGCCTTCATTGGTTTGGTCCTGGGCATTCATTTTCTTTTTTGGGAGAGGGAGGGTGAGGGACTAGATTTTTAAGAGCGGAGAGACCAAGGGAATAGGGAATCGGCAGCATTCAGGCATTATATCACATGCCAGCTTGTGCTTGGCAGCTTGGATTCATTATCGGTGGCTAAACGCCCATGGAATAGATGTCTCGGCAGATAATCTCATCTGTACTACTTCCATTGACACTTAGGAAATGGAAGATATCCAGGTCCCTCAGACTCGCACACTCACTCCACTGAGCCTCTCCCATCTCTGTGCAGAATACCTCTGAACCCAGTTCCAATTCAAGTTAAATGCACGCTCCTCTCAGCCAATTGGCAATGCTACAACACTGCAATTTCAACCCTTGATGCTTCCTGTGCCTCTAGCTTCGGAACTAGATCGCATTGCACTCACCCTTGTGGATGCATTCCTGAACCATGGTCAGTAATACAGTCTAGCCATATCAACCATCATATTCTGAGACAGTGTGAGAAGTGAAGATAGAGTGGGATGTTACCCATTATGCTGATAAGCTCCCAAGAAGGCCAGAAAATTCAGGGACTAAGGCAGCACAGGGTAGTGAGGCCAGTCTGAAAAGGCAATATCCTCCGCAGAATGATTCAGCTACCAGTGTCCCCATTTCAAAACCCTGCATTATTGTTGATATGCAGGGAATTATCCTGGCATGGTATCTTCCTGGAATATTGAGGGATTCTTGGCAGGTGAGTTTGTTCACCTTACACAATCTCCCCATCAAATCTGGTGTGATTTAGAGAGAAATGATGGAAGCAACAGAGAAATTGCATCCGCTGGTGACAAAGCATGGAGGCACCTCATGGTGCATAGATCCAGAAATTTTTCCTTCAGGAATAAAGGGCCCTAAGGGTGTAATAAACATATCACCAGCGTGGTTCCAACAAGGGCATGATGTTATGCCTTGGTAAGCATGTGCCTTGCTTTAGGCAATAGGGAGGTGTGAGTACTCAGCTTCATGAATTTCACTAAGTCAAACATGGAGTCATGTTACTTGACACAGTGATAGCAACTGGGAAGACTCCTACTCCATTGTAGAGTCTTATGCAGTGCGGGCTCCTTTGAAGGAAGTCGATCGTCTTCTAAGAGAGAGAGAGATGGAAGAGACTCCGATGTTTCAAGAAGACCAAGATAGCGACTCTTGGTCTCCTTTGACTACTACTTATACACAATGATAGAGGGCTTTTAAAGCGCCTCTCGAATGATGTTGGCCTATAGCGTATCTAGCTTGAACCCTAGTATTGCTATCCTAGTAATCAGTAAGCATATAGTAACATGTGATACTACTGCTGACTGATAACATGTGAATGATAAAGTCCCTGACTAATATGAAGAATCACAAGCCTACTATCGTAGTCAGAACCTGATAGTAAGCAACAAGTCCGTTCTGTGACATATGAGGTGAATTGTTTCAGCCTGCAACATATCATTGTTTGGCAGCTGATTTTAATCGAGATGGTGCAACCATGTCCCCAGGTCAGCAGTGTCTTAAAATTGGCAGCTGCCTTGGACTGGCTAGCTCACATCTCTGAATCAAACTCAATATTGAGCATAATCTTGGCTGTCATTCATCCAGAGCTTCATAATGCAGGTTAGGAGACCTTTAAGTGGATGAGACTACATGCTGAGATCCAGCCTCAGGATGTCCTCCACCAGTGGACATCTGTTTTCAATGGCATTTCAGTCATTTTTAACCGCCTTATGCCACCACACCAGGACGGCTATTCCAGGAAACAGTGGTATGATATAGTAGTGTCTATAGGGTGCTACAAAAATTGCAATATGGAGCTGCCAGGCCTTGGGCTCTCATTGGAGTATGGTCCTGGTACAGTAGTTGGCCTGCTAGGAGGGACGCTGGAGCACGCAGTGAACAATTTCAAAGGAGAAAGAGTATGCTATGCATACTTTATGAGGGACAGAGTGTATGAGTGGGCTGGTGCTCCAGGGAACTCTTGGATAACAGTAGACCACTATCAGTAGTGTAAAGAGGCCATAGAGACCTTCTCCTTCATAAATTCACTTCACTTTGCAAGGCCTGAGTTCCACATCGCTAGCATTGGGCATCAGTTTAGAATAGGATTTGGCACCTCATCCTTTTGATGTAATATTTCATGAGTGGAACAAGATGTTGTTTGTTTTCAGTAGCTTACCAATTGTCTTGAGCGCATGCATCTTTCAAAGCAAAATGAAATGATGACCTATGGTGTGAAGGATCTTATTTTTTTAACACTCCCTCCTTTAAGCTACCAGAAAATTCACCAAATGTTTGGGGCATTGCCATTGATAATGGTTCATGCCTTGGCTAGATATCAAACCTGGGCAATGTCAATATATTGGGATAAGATGAGGTTTTTGAAAGTCTTTCTCCTTAATAGATGCTGTTTGCACTGCTCATCCTGAGTTCCATGCCAATAAAAAAACCCATTGGCATATTAGGGCATGCCAATTGAGGTATATCCATGGCTTTGGCAGCTCGTATATTGGCAGGATGTTGTACAAATTTGACATTATGCTATTTTTCGGCAGCTCACCAAATGTCTCCCAGTTGATAATACCCAGCAATTTTCACTTATCAAAGTCAAGCTGTTTGCTATGTTAATGGGGCATGCTTATGTTGCACTTCTAGAGATTGTACTATCAAGCTTTACATCTCAATCTAACTGTACAAGACATTTGTCTTGTGTTTTGTTGAGCCAGATGGCATCAATTTTGTATTGGCAGCTATCTTGCCGAAGCTGCCAAGATAGTAATGGTGTCCGGTTGCAACATCAGTAATACTAAGCCATCTAAGGACCCTTACTGTATCTGCCAATGGACCAAGATGGCAGAGATCCCAAAATAATGACCAACCCCACCAGGTACCTATAGAGTGGACACTTTTCCCCACATGGAACTGTTAACCTGCAAACTTTGTCCTTCTCTATCAAAGATGAAGAGAGTGACATACTACCAAAGGTGTGTAATCATCATGGCATTCAGTATACCCAGCTAGTCATCATATGTCCCAAATTCCTAGGAACAAGGACAAGCTTCAGGCTCACCAGCGGGAGTATGCTTGGCAGAAGCAAGCTCCTGGATGCCAAAAGGTCAGCAAAGCAGAGCATATGTATCTGGAGGAACAGCACATGCAAAAGTGCCAGTTCATGGCAATGAAGGACCTACCACAGTGCTCAAAGGCTGCTGTTAGCAAGTGCGTTTGTCCCCCTCTCCTGTCATTTGGTTCTTACACAGACATCAAGGGCTTACAGTTGTGAACTCATTGTACACTCACAATTGGTGGATTCCCGACGCAGCCCAGGCATGATAGAAGAAGAAGAAAAGGCTCGGGACTACTTTGAAGAGATTAAAGACATGCTCTGGCTCTTCTGCCTACGTGGGTGGGTCAATGAATTTCAGAAGCATGTTGTTATGACACTGCCTATTTTAATTCCTTTTCTCTAACCACCTTAGGACACATAACAACCTTTTACTTTCCTATCACGTGGTCGTTCTCAAGCGAGTCATGAAGACTTGCTACTTGTTTGGTTCTCATAAGAGTCATGGGGACTCTTTACTTATTTCCCTTAAGAGTCATGCCGACTCTTGCCCGTTGCTAAGGGGCTATGTGTTTCAGACACATCTTGGTTTCACTTATATCTTTTGTTTCACATCTTACATGTAATTACTGCGAGCTGCACTCCGCAGTTCTTATTGTTTCTATTGTGATTGCTCAATGACTCGATCCTAGGATGCCATTATCATTCTATCCTAGGATACCTCTTACTTTACTATAAATACAGGCTCACCAGGTAGTAGTAGCCTTAGACTTGACTTTTTGTATCCTATGGTACTCGAGCAATCAAAGACTGTGAATACTCCATCTCTCACCGAACTCTCCTCTCACTGAAGAATCCTAAGTTCCACTATTGGCTTAGGCTGACTCTTCAACTCATACATCTTCACTGAAGTCCCCCCTCGGAACTTCCCTTAACAACCAGAACCAGACCCCTTAGTGCAGCGTCTCTGTAGACCAACCTAACCCACATCGGGTGAACGTCCCTACCATGACGTAACACATGTAGAAGGCTTCATTTGAGAGCACCTTGCGGAGGCAGCAAGTATTATGGCTATACCAGGCACAGAAGAGGAATATTCCATCCGCCTTCATGGAGCATGGCGCTGTCCAAGAAGGGGAGCTGGTTCGGCAGCCTGAGTATGCTACTACTTGTGCCAAACTTGATGGCGCAATTGTATGGCACGGTCAAGGGTATGTGATCAAAACACACTTGCTATTTCCTCACCTCACATGTAGCATCAGCGGTGCTATCGAGTTGCTCAACATGAGCCGGATCATGTGACGTCTGGTCAGGTGACTTGAACACGAGATGTGTCGACTTTGTCTTAGAGTCAAGTATTCGGGAGATTCCGGTGGTGTGGGAAAGTACACACCTGAAGAGGCAAGGGGAGATTACTAAGCACAAAAGTGTTCACTCAATGCTTTGCCTTAGTAGAGAGGATAGGGAACTAGAACACTGAGATTTCAAGAGACTCAGACTTAGGGTCTGAGTCCTATGCGATATCAGTATTTATACAAGTACACAAAAGTGATGAGTCACCACAATGGTAACAACTAGAACGCGATAGAACAAGTTGGAATATGGGAGAACATTACAGAACGTGCTACTATGGCTGAGCAATTGTAAGTAGCATGACATCATACTGCGCCCAGTCAGTGTCTACATCATCCTGCCATGACATCACCTATGACATCACCTATGACGTTGTTGAATCGTCACATGACCCCCTCCTCACACACGACACCCACGTCGTTCTTTGTTATCGATAGCGAGAGAAAGGAGCACACCCATTGTAGTGTTCATCGCCCGCTCCCATAGCCTTCCCTTCTCCATACGTAATATACACTCACACTGCTTCCTTTTGAGGACTGTGAGTCGGGTCTCTAATTGAAGGATCTGATCCTCCAAGTTCTTCTGATCTACCAATGATACCTGATAATGCTCCAACTCTGCTAACAACCCCCTATCACTTAACTCCCGCAAGGCCTGGAAGAGGAGGTTGTGGTGGCGGAATGAACCGGACAGAATGTGAAGTTGTTCAGGGCGGTAAATGGGGATAGGTCCTGCCATGGCATATTCATCAGCCCACAATGGTCCCCCGTAAATCAGACCTTCTTGGGTAAGTTGTGTCAATACCATTGGATCTCCTCCTCCGGTAAACTGAACGAAGGGAGGGTTGACAAAGACATTGCGTTCGTTGAGGATAGGGAAAAAGATATAGTTGATGCCTTTGTTTCTGACAAATCTGGGAGGGCCATCGTCGTGGGGCACTGAGGCTTCTTCAGCGCTTCTAGCTGCTGCGTTTGGCTGTGGGTCATCTTGGTTGGGGTGGAGGAGGAGTACAGGTTGAGAAGGTGAAAGGTGTCCTTCATCGGGTGTACCGACAGCGGTTGGCGAGAGGGCATCCAGAAATGGGATGGTTTCTTGGTTTTGCATAGAGGTGGCATGAGTGAAAGACATGAGAGGATGTGTGGGTGAGGATACTGATAGGCCCATGTATTCATACTTGTCTTTTATCCCTCATATTTTATGGGGATATTGGTTGTAAAACTTCTTTACCAAGTCTGGCACATGGACGTCTGTTGCCACCACCCATTGGTTATTGGCAGGGGTGTATCCTTTCCACTGTACCAGATACTGCAGGCACTTTTGAACTCCAGTCCATCAGCTGTCAAGGATTTGTCCCACTTTGTACTCCTCCTGTCCATCGATAAGATCAGGTGGTGGTCTAGTGTAGTTAGGACCATGTGTTTCTGTTTCCTTAAATGGTGTTAGTAAACTTCCATGGAACACTGGGTGAGTCTTCCAGTGTTTTGGTAAGTTCAACTCAAAGGTTACATGAGAAAGGGCACATTTGATAGGGAATGGGCTGTAACATCAGGGCGCTAATTTAGCGGTTGGATGGGAAGTTGATAAGTTACGCCCTTCGAGCCATACTAGGTCACCTGGACAATGGGGTTTGTACGTGGAGGGAATGTCGGTCACTTGGTATGCCTTCTGTAAGTTTTCTGATGCTTCCTTATGGGCTCTTTTGAATTGGTCAAGCCGTAATATGGTCTGGGGAACTTCAGTTGTGTATTCTGCCCATGTGGCACATGGGTAGTACCCCATCAAGATCATTGATGGTGCTTCTTTTGCTTTTTCATGCTTCCACGTATTGTGAGCAAATTCGGCAATAGGTAGAAGAGAAGCCCAGTTGTCTTGTTGGTGATTACACCAGAAACGTAAGTATTGTTCCAGCCACTGATTGGTCCACTCCAATTGGCTATCTGTCTGAGGGTGATATGCTGTTGATATATTCTGTTTGACTTGGAGTCCCTTCATGAGCTCTTTTATGAAGATGGAGGTGAATTGAGGATCACAATTGGAAATAATTTTACATGGTAGCCCAAAGAGTCTAAAAATGTTGATATGCCCAGTGACAGGCTGGGCGCACTATCCGATGATTTTGGCATTTCTATCCGGTATTACAGATGATTGCGCTCAGCCTCGTGAACAACTGGCGCGAGCGCAGCCAATGCACAGGAGGGCACAAAACAGCCAATGCATAGCAGAGTGGGTCTGGCTCGGCAGCCCGACCACAGAGCGGTGCAGTGACTTTGGGTTCCAAGTGGGAACCCTTCAGGAAACTTAGGCAGTTCAACCCCAGGCTATGTGGCAGCGGGGCGCACATCGCGGTGCGCCAGCGGTGCCCCTAGTCTGCAGGACCATCGGAGCGATTGGCTGATGCAGCTGCACGCCGCGGTCGTTGGTCTAACGAAGGTTGACACAGGTTCGCTCGAACAAGCAATTGCGGTTGCGGGCCAAAGCGGCCAAAGGTTGGATAGAATAGGTATTTAAGGATTTGTTTCCTATATACATAGGCAGGCAGTGTAGGTACAGTGTAGTACCCAGACCAGTTACACTCTAGATTCCATTTCTGCTCTTTGTGAACCCTGTGCATACCCTTGCATGTGCCAGTGTCCCGCAGTAGATTTCAGTCTCGCTGCTCCGGCAGCACCTTGCATTTCCCCTAGGCTGGTACGTCTTCTGCATTGGCCGAGTGCCGAGCCTACCTTTGGCCGACCCGCAACCTGCACAACTCTACCCTATCGGCGCATTATATTCCTCGACCTCCCAAACCCTTCCACTCTTAGCTGCACTTCGACACGCTCAGCGGTGGCTTAGGGTATCATTTCTGGTGGCCAATGTGGGGAGGTTGGAATATAAAAAGGACCTGCTCAGGAGACTAACCTAGAGACCAGTCCACAATTCTGCGACTAAGGCGAAGGACATTACTCAAAGAATTAATCGCAGCTGGCTACGACCCAGCGCAGCCGGTCCCAGGAAGCTTTACTGACACATCTGACTTACAACCCCTAGATAACAGTGTACTTAGCGATCTGCCATCTCGGCCGAACTCGCCAAACACACAGCCAAGTAGTGAAGACGAGGTTAGCCTCATCCTGTTGCACAACTCAGCTCCGCCATTAGCGACCCATGGTCCAACAACTCACGCAAAAGCTCGAGTGCAAGCCCTAGCAGAGCAACCACAGGAGTCAGCGTCAGCCGACGTAGTGAACACCCAGCTGACCTCCGGTGTGCAACCAACCAGATCGGCTCTGACTCAGTCAATCCCACCTCTGGCACCACCGCCTGTCACTCCGGCTACACAACCAATTGTACCACCACCCCTCACAACTCCAATCCCACCTCCGGCACCATCTCCTTCTACACCAGCAATACAGCCAACCGCAGCTCCCAGCTCCGCAACACAACAACCAAAACCTACAACCAATTCAGTACCTCAACCAATGACCCTCGCAGACTTACCTGGCTGACATGAGTGGTCGGCCCCGAGATTTAGCAAGGACCATCCAGAAGAAGCTGGCCAGTACTTTGCAGAACTAGAAGACCTGTTCAATCAACATGGTGTGACCAACAACCAGGAGCGAAAGCAAGGTACTCTCAAGTACCTCAGTATCAATGCGGCCAGACTCTGGCGCAGAACAGCAGCATGGGCCGATGTGACCAAGACCTATGATGAGTTCAAAGCTGGCATCCTACACCTCTACCCGCAAGCAGGCGATGAGGCAACCTACACTATACAGGACCTCGATGCAAAGGTTGGCAAGCGAGGCTGCATTGGCATACTTACCTCAAGAGACCTCAGTGAATACCACCGACAATTCCTACTCATCTCCCAGTACCTAGTCACCAAGGGCTGCATGTTGGTACAAGAGCAATCATGCGCCTTCCTACACGGCTTCCAGCCGAGCCTAGAGCACAGCGTAAGGCAGTGACTGCAACTAAAGAAGCTGGACCACAATCCTCAAGATACATACGATCTAGCCAATGTATACAATGCGGCTGTCTTCATGCTCATGGGAACAGCTTCCACTGCCCTTCAACCTATGCCGACCCAACTGGCAACAACCATGCAGACCAGTGCCGATGTCAAACTGGAAGCTCTCACATCAGCCATGACCTCGCTCACAGAAATGTTCAAGAACGTACTAGAGACACAACAATCAGGCGGCAGGCTGAGAGCCGCAGGACCTTGGCCGACCAGCGATTCCATGTCGTAGTGCAACTTCTACGGCGTGCCCAGACACTTCATCCATAAGTGCGAAGTAGTGGCAGAATACATCTGCCTCGGAAAGTGCAAGCACAACCACAAAGGCAAGGTAGTACTTCCCTCAGGAGCAATGGTACCGCACGAAATTACCAGTGCATGATTGCACGACCGCGTTGATGAGTATCACCGGTGGAACCCAGGACAAGTAGCGGCCACACAAATGTTACTAGAAATGAAGATGCAAACTGGCAAAGCCTCTTGCCGATCATCCGATGGCAAGATAGTCCAATTTGCAGAACAGTGCCCCGAGGCAGGCCAACTGGGAGTCTATGCTCTCCACCGACAGTACCCCCCATGAGGTGCCATGTCGACAAGGCAGCAGCAAGCCAAGGACAATGCCCCAACCAGAGCTGATCGTGACAACATGGCTGCACCAGCCGGCCCATCAACCAGCCCAAAACAGGCGCAGCACAATCCACCTCCGCACCTAAACCAAGCACCCAGAATAGTACCAGCAACGTCGGGAGATCTGAGTGACACGAGTAAGGTAGAGCACCCATATGCATGGGCAGCAGACACAGGGAATATTAGACCAGCCGGCGCGAACGGAGCTGGAACGCAGCCGATGCCTCCGCCATGCAAGAGCGACCAAGCCTATACCACTGCAGTGAAGATCTATGATGAAAAGGTTGTGCGCACTGTTTATGACCAGATCATGAATGCGCTGATCATGATTACTCAACGGGAGCTACTCTCCCTGGCTCCAGAGCTATGGACCCAAGTTGTGGATGCGACTATTAGACGGCACATCTCTCGCAAGGTAACGCAGGCAATGATAGAGGAAATAGCGGAGGACGAAGCAAAGCCCAACTGATCAGCAAGTCAAGAGGAACACATGCCAGCAGCCTTTGCGATCGCGGTGTGTACACCTCCAGCTAATGTAATGATCATAGCGGACCCCTACAAAGCATACCTCAAGGACCACCCAGATAGCGAACAGTTCACACAAGACAGCATGGAAGTTGGGGCCGAGTTAAATTCGCTTCAGGCAATCCTACCAGTAGTCGACAACCAGGAGAAGGTTGAGGCGATCCTGGATCCTGGCTGTCAGATAGTCGCGATGTCGGAGGAAGTCTGCAACACTCTGGCACTCCCCTATGACCCAACCATACATCTCAACATGGTATCGGCCAATGGCGGTGTCAACCAATTGCTCAGCCTGGCTAGGAATGTGCCATTCCTAGTGGGTGAAATCACACTATACCTCCAAGTCCACATCCTCTGCTCACCGGCTTATGACATACTACTCGGCCGGCCTTTCAACATCTTGACTCAGTTGGTAGTCTGCAACTATCGAGACGAGAACCAGACCATCACTATACTCGATCCAAATACCGGCAAGTGCACGACAGTGCCAACCATTCCGCAGGTGTCGTGATCCGGCTCACCACGGACTTACTTTTCTTTTTACCTTATCGCTTTCCTTACCCTCGGACTATCTTGGAGTACTAACCTGTTGACTCATTACCATATACACCCCCTTACTCCGATTCCCCTTCTTCCCTTTTCCCCTTTTGCGCGTCCTATTGTTCCCTGTTCTACCCCCTTCCTCATTCGTGTTACCTATTGTTCTCCATTATAGCATCCCCCTTATGGGACGGACATGGAGTAGCTACCTATATAAGCTCAACCACTTGTACGCTTACTCCTTAGTCTTGTCTTCATTTATCATACTAGCGAATACCAGACTTGTCCACTCCTCTCTGTGTGCTTCCTTCTTGTCGTCTCATCACTACTGTCAGCCTTCCCTTAAGTTGGGAGCCACCTCGAAGCTTTGCGCTTGTGCTATAACAATGTGCACACACAGACCCTAAGTCGTTCGACTTAGTCCCTTGTACTTCAGCCTTCTGACTGAACCCCTCACACCTTGTCACTAAGTCTCTCAACTTAGCCCCTTGAAACCTTGCCCCTTGGTCGTCCTTCGTGGACCTTTGTCACCTCAAAACATCCCTCTCAGTCCTTGTCACTTTCACTAAGCACCTTGTTCTCAAACTCTGTCCTTGTCCCCTCATACCCTCGGTGCACGTCGCACAGTAAGGCCCCACTAGGCCTTAACACCGAGACCTATATGAAAAGGTCTATACCTACGACAACCCACAAACATTCCAGGAATGGAAAGACATGGTCATTAGAAGACAACAGCAGTACATCCACATGAAGGCCCGGTTGGATCAACACTGAGGTCTTGCAAATAGAATGCAGAACAACAACAACACGGGAGGGCAATGGCGGAACACAAGAGGCACAGGATGGGGCCCCCCTTGCAATATCCTTAGGGATCCCAATGCCATGGATACCTCGGCGGACCGAGTAAGAGGACACCTCACAGGAGCTGAAGAAATCCAAACCAACTGGGACCATGTGCACCCCAGAACCCCGAGAGGAGGGGCAAGAGGACGTGGTAGAGGACAGTGGGACATAAGGGAAGTGACATGTTACACATGTGGACATAAGGGTCACTTCAGTCGTAACTGCCCGCAGCACACATACAACCAACCAGGAGGGAGCAGCAGAAGAATGGACGCCGAATCCTATGAGGAAGAACCAGTCCGGGCAGCCAAAGCAGAAACCCCTCAACAATGAGCCAACCTGTGGATGAAAGGGGTAGCAGCTGAAGAAGACAAGGTAAAAGACCTGATACTTCAGGACCTCTGGAAGAGAGAGGATTTTCGAAGCACCTGAACCCATTGGCCTAGGTAAGGGCAGTTAAATGTAATTCTATGATCATAACTTGCTACCATTCTATGAGAATCCCAGTATCAGTTTGCACAAATTACGCAATGGCTGACATCAGAGCATTAGTGGACTCTGGAGCCACCAATAACTTTCTAAGACCTGCTTTTGTAAAGCGGCTGGGAATAGGAATGAAGCTGCTGGAATGGCCAAAAAAGATATGGAATATTGACAACACCGAAAATAAAGCAGGACTAATCACACACTATGTAGATCTGGATGTGCAGATAAGAGGAATCCACAAAGAAATAAGATTCCTCATCACCAACATCGGAAACGAGGACATCGTACTCGGCTATCCTTGGCTCACTACCTATAAACCAACCTTTAGCTGGAGATACACAGTCATCAAGGAAAACACTTTACCAATAATACTGTGGACGGTAAATCCTCAAATCAACTGGGGTTGGCCTACCATCGCAGCAACTATCACAGACACCGAGAAGCAGGATATCGTGCACCAACTGGAAGCAGAAGAATTTGTCGAAGGAAGGACCACATCCACCAAACTGGCAATTCAAGCTAAACAATATACCACGAAAGCTGGGTTGCCATCTTGCTATACTGACTACCAACAATTATTCAACAAAGAAGCATCACACCGATTCCCACCCGCAAGGGTGTGGGATCATGAAATTCAATTCAAGAAAGGGACACCTGTTACGGCCGAGATTCTGAGCTCCCGAGAAAGCACGCCGCCGAGCTGTCCGAGCCGGCCCGCGTTAGACAACTACGAGCGAACCCTGGATTCCGAGGCATTAAGAGAGGCCTTGACAAGAAAGGGAGACCTGAGCATGTGGACATTACGTCCCGAACCAGCTAAGTCCCGCACTCCTGTTGAGAGCAGCGACGAAGAAGCTGACGATCCCTACGAGCAAGATGAAGCTCGCGCGCACGCCATGTACGCGCACTTCTACGGGCGTGATAGCCCAGAGTCACGTGACTCATCACGTGAGGCATCACCTGAGCGTGTGTGCCTCGGGTACGCCGCAGCCGGTTACCAGGTTAATGACGACATGGACTAGGCCTTCATGCCTGTTTACTGATGGACTTTCTGATGGACGCCTCATGTACTGTATGGGCACTGCCTCGTGTCTGATGGATGTCGGTGCCTTTATAGGCCGGTCCAATTATGTTTCTCCTTGGTGTTTCAGCTTGTGGAGCTGGAGCCCTTATGGCTATTGGCTAGAGATAAGGACTTAAGGTTCGTGCTGAGCCCGAACCTTACCTACTAGTAGTATAAGTACTAGCTTGTCTTCGCATGTATTCCCCATCTTGAGTTTTTCAACAATCCGCATCACAGTTCCCTCCTGCTTTCCTAAGGGCCTTAGTTGGTCTTCTTCACCAAACCCTTAGACGTTGTCTTGTTGTGCCGCTTCTTAGCGAGCCGTTTCCCCTTGGTTTTCCCTTCGTCTCTCGGTTGCAACCACTATTGCAGTGGTTTTGCCTTGGTTGTCGTGTGCAATACAAGCGTTCTGAGAAACCCAGCTCAAGTCAAGCTAGACGGCCGGTGCGACCGTAACAACACCCAAGGCAATTGACTGCAAAGTCTACCCCCTCATGCAGGAGGAAGACATGGCACTCAAGGGGTTCCTCAATGAACAACTTGGTAAAGGTTATATCCGTCCATCCAAATCCCCCTATGCATTGCCATTCTTCTTTGTCAAGAAGAAAGACAGCAAATTACAACCCATACAGGACTATCGCCAGATCAATGCGTTCACAGTCCGAAACCAATACCCACTACCACTTATCTCTGACCTCATAACAGACCTCAGCAATGCCCACATATACACCAAACTCGATGTATGATGGGGCTATAACAACGTAAGAATCAAAGAGGGAGATGAGGAGAAGGCAGCTTTTAAAACACGGTACAGACTCTTTAAACCCACTGTTATGTTCTTTGGACTCACCAATTCCCTGGCAACATTCCAAACAATGATGAATCACATATGCCGGGATATCATCACGAAACACAAACTTAAGGGAACAATCATACGGGTCTACATGGATGACATAGGCATAGCAACCCAGGTTGGACACAGTATGGATGAACACATCGAAGCAGTATGAGACATATTGGAGGTATCCGCAAGACATGACCTCTACTACAAACTGGAGAAATGCCTTTTCCATGCGCCCAGTATGGATTACCTGGGGGTAATCCTTGAAAAGGGGGTGACATGCATGGACCCTGTCAAAATTTTGGGCATCAAGGATTGGCCAACACCTACCAAGGTCAAAGATGTACGATCTTTCCTTAGATTTTGCAACTTTTACAGGGCTTTTATCTGCAACTTCTTGCATCATGCGAAAGCCCTCAATCAACTAACCAAGAAAGGTGCCAAATGGAAATGGACAGGCATCGAACATGACGCATTCACTACACTCAAAAGACTGGTTACATCTGAACTGGTACTGGCACATCCTGAGCTAAGTAAACCATTTGAACTAGAAGTTGATGCCTCAGGGTTCGCAATAGGGGCAGTACTACTACAACAAAAAGAAGACAACAAACGACATCCCATAAGCTACTTCTCCACCATCCTCAATGAAGCGGAACAAAATTACAACATTTACGACCTAGAATTATTAGCAATTGTCAAAGCATTCTGACACTGGAGACTGCTGCTAGCTGGATCACCACATAAAACCAAAGTCTTCTCAGATCACATGAACCTCCAGTACTAGAGGAGTCCACAAAAGATCAGCCAACGAGTAGCTAGGGAAGTACTCAAGTTATCTGAATATGACTTTGAAATTCACCACATCAAGGGATCAGCAAATGGCCGAGCAGACGTGTTATCATGAAGATCAGACTACGATCAAGGAGAAGGGGATAATGACAACGTCATGGTATTACCAGACAAAATCTTCATACGAGGCACCCAAATCAAAGAAATACGGACGCGCAAGGATTACCTCACTATGGAGGACACTACTCTCCCAGACCCAGTGTACCAGCAAAACGAGGCAATCCTGAAGTCCTAGGTGGATGCGCATCAACTCAAAAAGATAGAAGGCATCTGGTATAAAGACGTGCAAAGGGTAGTAACTGGGGGCATGCACAATAAGAGACGTATACTCCACAATCACCATGACTTGCCAGCTCACAGACATCCAGGAATCAAATGGACCGCTCAGTTAGTGGGGTGCACATATTGGTGGCCCAGCCTAGCCAAAGACACCCTGGAATACGTCAAAGGATTTGCCAAATGTCAATGCATCAAAGTACAACATCAACCCAATAAGGCACCCCTCAACCCTATATACCCCAAACCAGAAGCGCTGCCATTTGAAGCAATAGTGCTCGATTTCATAACTAAGTTGCCACAATCACAAGGATATGACATGATACTAACGATAACCAACCATGATTGCAGTAAGGCCACAATCTTCATACCATACAATGAAGAGATAAGCGCAGAGGAAGTTGCAACCCTCTATCTAAAACACGTCTTTGTCCAATTCAGACTTCCCACAAAGATCATAAGTGACAGAGATCCTCATTTCGCCAGCTGATTTACATGCGAACTCTGCCAGGTGTTAGACATCTGCCAGAATATTTCTATAGCATATCACCCTTGAATGGATGGGCAATCAGAACAAACAAACCAATGGGTGGAACAGTACCTACGCTTCTGGGCCAATGAAAGACAAGACAACTGGTGCAGATACTTACCCCTGGCTGAATTTGCACATAACAATTGGCCCCACAAATACACAAGGAAGTCACCCTTTAATCTTCTTATAGGGTACAATCCACGTGCCGATTGGACAGATAAGCCATCACCAATCCCACAGGTGGCACTTCGAACTGAACAATTCTGAGAAGCACGGAGATACACCCAAGAACTCATCACAAAGGCACAACAGTCATGGGTCAGGAATAAAGAAGGACCCAAATTCCAACAGGGAGACCTCATGTGGCTAGAAGGGCGCCACCTACGCACTCACCAGCCAACAGCGAAACTCGTGCCATGGCGGCATGGCCCCTTTAGGATCAAACAGGTGATGTCTCATATCAATTACCAGCTCAACCTTCCCCTGCAATGGAAAATTCACACAGTGTTCCATGTGGATCTTCTCATGAAATACTAAGAGACACTGCTCCATGGGGAAAACTATCAATGCCCACCACCAGATCTTGTGGATGGGGAAGAAGAATATGAAGTCGAGAAGGTTCTAGACAAATGGCAGTTCAGCAGAAGACGGAAGAAGCAGTTCCTGGTCAAATGGAAGGGCTACCTGGACTCAGAGAATCAGTGGGTCAACTAGGAGGATCTATTTGCCGATGAGGCTCTGGCAGACTACCAAAATTTAAAGAACGCCCCTGGAACGCATATAAGGAGTGGTAGGACCCAAGATGACTTCCCATTCCCTCCTACTACTCCCACTTCATCCATTCCAACTCCCACCTATATGCCTTTCACCCCCAATGCTGCCCTCACAACCTCGACGTACTACCTTAGAACCCCCGAGCAGATTTTTGCATGCAAGCTGGAGGAAGGACATGCACCAAGAACCCCTGCAGCTGATGAAGAGGTTGTCATGGCTGAGGGAGACCAAGCCAGGTCCAAGGGACCCATCACCCAAGCTGAGTTCCACAGCACCCTTGCCCAGTTCCCCGCTTAAGGACGAGGTGACAGAAGTGCCCGACTGTCCCCTGACATCGATGGCCAGCCAGCCCTCTGGCATATCCTCAATGCTGACACCGGGGAGCCCATCGCCGACCAACCATTCACCACCGCCAAAGTCAACGAGTTTTGATGAGCTCTCGACCATGGTGAAGACGTCCAAGCACACCAGGGAGTGGTACGAGTGGGTGATGAAACCGAAGAGGTCCTGGAAGGAGCTGACCACCGACTGGAGGGAAGAACAGCTACAAACAGCCTGGAGCCAGCAGCAGGAACTGAAAGAGAAGAGGGAGAGGTCACGGACGAGGAGGAACCAGGGTACCCAGCTGAGCACCCGCACATTCACTATGGCCGAGAAATTGCTGATCCACCTTAGACAACACGACACACTCTTGCCACTGACGGGACCCCCCTTTACTGAGGGCTCGTCTGCCCTCAGTTGGAGGACCGGGCCATCTCCACCGTCACCAACACACACACACACCACATGGGTTCTGGCTCAATCGCGGACCCAATTACATTCCATTCCCCATCACCACCCCCAACAGCGTGACATGCCAGGCAAAATACATCCAGGCCATCATGAGCAACGACCCCATTGTGCTCAGCCTGATCGACAAGTCTGACAGGGTGTACCCAAAACCCCTGTATGCCACACCCCACTATGTGGCACACCCCGACACCTACATCAAGTACGTGCAGGAGGATCTCATCCTCTTCGACGGTGGCTACGATGAAGCCCACCTCATCGACCGAGCCATCCGTGACCTCAAGGACATAAGCCTCGTCAGGGAGATAAGGCGCTACTGGGTGTTGGGGGTGGAGATGGGTCGGTTGGAGGCGCACATATAGAAGTTGCAGGAGACTCGGGGGCGGTTAGCGATGGACAAGGCTTGGTGCATCAGTAGGTTGGAGTGGGCTAGAGCGATGCAGAGGATCGAGGATGTGCAGGCTAGGTGGATGGGACCACCAGGGCTCCATGGGCATTGCTCCTGAGAAGGGGGTGATGTCATGGAACGGACTTGGATGCTTACTATCAGGTTCTGACTACAATAGTAGGCATGTGATTCTTACATTAGTCAGGGACTTATTCTTTCACATGTTATCAGTCAGCAGTAGTATCACATGGTATTGTAGCTTACTGATTACTAGGATAGCAGTACTAGGGTTTGAGCTAGATACACTATAGGTCAATCATGTTTGGGAGGCACTTTAAAGCCCTCCATCATTGTGTATAAGTAGTTATGCTTGAAGACCAAGACTCACTATCTTGGTCTTCTTGAAACATCAGTTCTACTTCCTTTCCAAATCTCTTGTGGAGATCTCTGGAGCAAGGAAGCACACTGCATAAAGCCACCAAGAGGCTTTCCCAGTTGCTGTAATCATCACAGAGTCCCATCACGGACATCTCCTGTAGTATTGGAGAGATCACAGGTTGTAAAGTTGAGTATTCACACCTTACCCTCACCTAAAGCAAGGCCCACACTTACCAAAGTGTAACACCCTTAGCAATGGCCAGAGTCAGAGTGACTTGTATGAGAGACATAAATAAAGAGTCACTATGACTCTTATGAGAACCAAACACATGAGAAAAGGAAAATTGCATTGTATCATAATATATAGTGGTCCCTAGATGCAGTAGCATTGTTAATAAAGTGCCTTAGTGAGCATAGCAATGGCGAAGAGCCCAAGAGGTTAAGCATGGGCCCTAGGTTATGCAGGTTTTCAATGCCTTCTATGTCCATGCCAGTGTTGTCAAGAGTAGTAGTGCAGAGTGATTCAATAGACTTCTTTGTTGTCTGTAAGTCAGGGAGGTATATTGCTATCACAGTATCTTTGTCATGTTGCTCAAGTGGGTCTGGCTGGATGGGTTCTCAAGGGCCAGCATCATCAGCTGTCTGAGCCTCATGAGGATGTCTAGACATTTCACCACTAGGGTTGTCTGGTGGCATTGGGTCCCATGTCTCTGATGGTGATGGACCATATTCAGTGTTAGATTGTTACGTCACAGTAGGGACGTTCACCCAACGTGGGTTAAGTCAATCTACTGAGATGCTGCACTAAGGGTCTGGTTCTGGTGGTTAAGGGAAGTTCCGAGGAGGAACTTCAGTGAAGATGTACGAGTTGAAGAGTCAGCCTAAGCCAATAGTGGAACTTAGGATTCTTCAGTGAGAGGAGGGTTCATTCAATGAGAGATGGAGTATTCACTGGTCTTCAATTGCTTGAGTACTGTAGAGTACAAAAAGTCAAGTCTAAGGCTACAAGCTACCTAGCAAGCCTGACTTTATAGTAAATGAGGATCCTAGTACTGAGTCATAATGGTGTACTAGGATTGAGTCATCCTAACAATAAGTAACTGCGGCGCAGTCCACAGTATGTATGAAATGAGTCTGAAACGATAGATATAAGCCCCTTGACAACGGGTTAGAGTCACTATGACTCGTATGAGTACAGTAAGTAAAGAGTTACTATGACTCTTGTGAGAACAGTCACATGAGAGAAAAGAAAAGAAAAGAAAAGAATAAATTGTATTGTAACACAGATCCAGCAGGTCTAATAACCAGAGCACAAGGAGTTGTTAGGGCAGGGGTGCATGCAGAACTCTGTGCAGTTTGTCATTAGGAGCCTCTGGAGTGTGTCAAGGGTACCAGTTGCCAAGAAGGCTCAATGTTATTTGCACAGAGGTAGCTTTTGAGCATAAACCTTATTTGACACTGTAACACAGGCTTCCAACTTGCCATTGAGGAGAGCAGAGATTGTCTTAAATCTTATAGGTGGTGTCACATGGTCTCTGAGGATATCAGGAAATGAAAATAGATATCATTTTGAGTGGGTTGTGGGTACATGTGAGTTGTGAGTCAATGCATCAGATCAGAGACTCGTTACAAGTCGAAAACAATATACGTAATCTACACAAAGCCAAACATATCATTATTAGTCTATCTACGGACTTCCCACTGGGAATGATGTATTACATACGAATGTAAAGTAAACTAACCTCAGTCTTCGGGAGAAAGGAAGGACTGAGGTATTACGAGTGGACCATGAAGTATTTAAGGAGACTAAAATAAATTTTTGTTAAGTAGAAACGAAGGCCGCGGTCGAGCAACTGAGCTCGACTTACTGTAACCAAAAGTTACCAGACCCTGCCGGGACCGTCCGACGCTGGTGCGTCGTGTATGGCCGAACTCCGACAGTCCAACAGATGGAACTGGGCCGAAATCACAAGCACGCAATTCGGAACTCTACTATCGGAACTGCAGAGATATTCTGAAGATTTCGTCTTGAGGAAGCACGCTCTGAGCCAGCCGCTACTTGTACAGTACCGGTCACCGAGGCTTAGATGGGTTGGGGCCGCGGTTGAACGTTGAGCCTCTGGCTCCATTCTGTCAACGCCGCTCTCTAGTTCAGTCAAGAACGATGTGATGCAATAAGCTAAACTGCTCCATTCACCCGGCCTCTGGCTCTCTGGACATCTAGTCATATGAACAGTACATGTTCAGGTTGTATTGTAGATACTATCTCGGTGACCCCCCATGACCATGCGCTACAACTGGCTCTCTGCGCTCTCTATCCTCCTCACTGCGCCCCTCTGCACCCCCGAGATGCCACCATCACAACGTTGGAATGACATACATGTGAAGCACGCATGGGAGGCAGTCCCTACAAACTGGGAGGCCCTGGGTCCCCCCCCGCCCAACGCCACGATCGACCTTTACATTGCACTCAAGCCCCACCACGAGAACGCCCTGATCGATGCCCTCTATGATGTCAGCGATCCGATGAGTCCAAAGCACGCCCTCTCCACCACTCCTCTACACACCCATGTACTCACCTATGCCGCTGCTCCGTTGCAGTTACGGCGCACACTTATCTAAGGGGCAGGTCGCCGAGATTGTCGCGCCGCACCCGGACACACTCGGGCTCATCAACTCCTGGTTAGAACACCACAGTATTCCCTCCTCCACTGTCTCAGTGTCGCACGGCGGTAGCTGGCTGACGCTCACTAGAGTGCCGGTGTCCCAAGCCAACGCTCTCCTCGACACGTCGTACCAGCTCTACGAGCACGCGAAGACGAAGGATCGCATTCTCCGCACGCTCGGCTACGGACTCCCCGCCGTTTTGCACTCGCACGTGCAAACTGTCGCACCGACGACATACTTCTACTCGCCAAGCACGCTGCGGCAGACACCGCGAAATCGCTCTGGTGAGGCGGCGGCGATGGCGAAGTCAGCGCGTGGAGGGTCCGTGAAGGTGCTGTCGAGCCGCTACAATCTCGTCACGCCGGAGACCCTGCGCACCCTGTACAACACGTGGGCCTACGTGCCACGCGCCGCGGGCCGGAACAAGCTCGCGGTTGTGGGCCATCTCGGTGATTACCCGATACAGAGCGATTTGACAGCCTTCATGAGGGAATATCGCTTCGACGGGGCTGACGCAACATTCTCCTTTGTCCCTATCGACAAAGGAGTCCACGCACCACACGACGAGGCGAGCATCGATATCCAGTACACCGAGGCCATCGCATACCCGACCCCACACACCTTCTACGTCGTCGCCGCCGAGGCGGGCGGAGCTGCCTACGAAAAGTGGTTCGCCTACATGGGCCAACTGACGGACGAGGACCTCCCACAAACGATCAGCACGTCTTATTACACCGATGAGTATATTTTACCAAGAGACCATGCAAAGGCACTGTGCGACCAGTTCGCGCAACTCGGCGTGCGTGGCGCTAGCATTATCTTCTCGACCGGCAACAATGGCGTCGGAAAAGGAGACTGCATAGTCAACGACGGGTCTGGAATGGTCCAGTTTATCCCCATATTCCCCGCATCCTGTATGTGTGACGTTATTCCCCACTTTTGAACGGTACACGAGCACGGATACAAGTCGCTCACCATGCTACTCTGCTTAAAAAGGTCCCTATGTGACTAGCGTCGGCGGCACGATCAGCACCAACCCTGAGACCGCGGCGCCATTCTCCGGTGGCGGCTTCTCGAACTACTTCCTTCGCGAGAAATTCCAGGAAAACGCTGTGCCCTTGTTTCTTCAGAAACTCGGAAACCGACATCATGGTCTCTACAGGTGGGTCTCACTGCTGTGGCCCGATCTGACTTGTTCCTACTTTGAAACTTTTACAGCCCTATTGGCCGCGGATTCCCCGACCTCGCCGCCCAATCGGAATATTTTTCTTATATCTATAAGGGTGAAAAAAAGGTCTTCAGGGGTACGAGCTGCGCCTCGCCCGTGTGTCTCTTCGTCCTCCGTCCCCTCTGCTTTGTCCATTCTCTGCCAGCCAGCTGATCACCCATAAACAGACCGTGGCTGGCGTGATATCATTGTTGAATGATTACCGCCTTTCGATTAACAAGCCTCCGCTCGGCTGGCTCAACCCCATGCTGTACGGCATCGCCCACAGGCTGATGGGCTTCAACGACATCACATCTGGCTCGAACCCGGGCTGCAATACCGATGGATTTCCTGCCACCAATGGATGGGATCCTGTGCGTCCCGCCAGACTTTTCTCCTCATTTTCGACATTAGTTGACTCCAAGCTTTATAGGTCACGGGTCTCGGGACGCCCGACTTTGATTTACTGGTGGAAATAGTTGACTTACTACCGTGATCATACAAATCCCTCTACCTGAGGCAACCTTGTTTCCCCATATCGTTCATTACTATTACCTTTTCTGTTCGCTTCCCACTACCTCAATCACATAGAACTCTATGATCACATGTGATCATTCACGCAAGCCTGTCTAGATGTCTTGCTACGTTTGGACGACAGCACTCGAGAAAGCTCCGTGGAGCAGTTTCCACCAGCAGAATATGCTGCTGAACGCCGGGTGGACCATGGCCTGTTTGGGCAGGTGTCATTACGCATAACAGATGCGATGGAAAATCGGTTTGCGCGAGACTTTACTATTATACCACGGCCTCCCCGAGACTGGGTGCCGCTTATTTACGATACTTGTTCAACCCTTATCACACTTACATGGGGCACCTCGTGGACAACGGGTTCTCGTAACTGTAGTAGGTACACGGTGCGATCTGTCTGTGTCTCCGACTCGAAACCCGGAATATAAATGAATCAAAAAAATTAATCTGTCTGACCTGGACGAGTCCCACATCTTGCGATTGATCCGGATCTACAACATGGATGATAGTGTTCGGAAGGTAGTTGATGCTGAGATGTGCCCGGAGCGGTTTGAAGCGGCTCAGGTGCATTATGCGGCCCTCTGTGCGTAACATGGTAGAGAAGCTCATTGGCGAACATCCGGAGTACGTAAGCATTGGGAGTGGCGCCTGCGGAACGAATCACGTCAAGGTTATACAGTAACTAAAGCACGGCGCGGATGTAAATGCCCTGAGAAAAGTGGGAGCGGACACCTCTGCACATCGCATCGATATTCAACTCGAATTCGCCGATACGGTCCCTTCGACCTTGCGTGCTGCAGTGCAACGCTCGTCAATCGTCGGCGCTAGTGTGTTCCACTCTCATTGAGAGTTTGAGCTTCATCTTATCTCTGGGTTAGTCACGGAATCCTGAATCGTTATCATACGTATTGCGCGCCTATCATACATTTATCACCTGACTGATTGGATGTATATTTACCTGTCCATCATGACGCTGTGCGCCTGCGGTCGGTCAAATACTCCGTTCATATTGAGCGATGGCCTGATGTCGTCCCCTCCTCCCTATACCCTCCTCCTCAAGTTGGCCCTTTCTCCAAAACCTTCTCCTGGCTGCCAGCGCGATGTCTTCGACGTTCTACGGGACTGCGACGTCACCCTCTTCAAACTTTCAATTAATCTTTAGCACCGCCTTGTAGGCTTATGAGAAGAAAACGAAGAGGGACCTCCTTGGCCATCCCCTTGCGTCTCAGCTTCAGTCGTGCGACTCCCCTAGTTCTATTCTTGCCGTGCTTCAAAGCCAAGTTGACGACCTGGATCAAGCTCGAAAAAGCGACGAAAGATTGACAAGATGGCTCAGCCCTACGGTTAACGTGCTTCTCGCGTTTTCGGCTACCCTTGGCGAAGGGATTGGTTTGGTAAGGCTCAAGGCGATTACTTTTTGCGACCAGCTCATAACAGCGACGATGCAGGTTTTCTCTCCAGCGAAAGTGATCTTCGCGGGTGCTGGCCTCCTCCTCCTGGTCTGTATCTTTCTCGACATCTCCTTGCAACAGAGCTTGACCCGAAGCCCTTCAGGTGGCTAAGGATATTAGTGCAGCCCAAGCGGCCCTCATCGATATCTTTGAGCGCGTCGAGAACTTTTTCAAACGTCTCGAAACCTATACCGAGGTTCGACCAACCGCGGCAATGACGGACACCATCGTGAAGATAATGGTAGAAGTACTCAATATCCTCGCTATTGCGACAAAGGAGATAAAACAGGGACGAACAAGTGAGTCTCCAAGACTCCTGGAATGTATTGATCCCGTTTATCCTTGATCAGAGAAATATTTGAAGAGGCTGGCGGGAAAGACCGATATCGAGGATGCTCTCAGGAGGTTGGACAAATTGACACAGGAGGAAGTTCGGATGGCAACCACGCAACTCCTGAAGATCACTCATGACATCGATGACAAAGTAACGAGTGTCGGTGGCGAGGTTAAGAACGTCGATGACAAAGTGAAATATATCAGCGATTGCGTCAAATTGGTGCGCGATGGTGCGCTATGCGTTATCTTTTTCTACCGATTCCTTCGTGAACGTGCCCACGGCTAGATGGAAAAGAAACAAAAGTAATCGTACAGCAGAAAGCGAGTGAAGCAAAAGCGATGATTCAACTTATGGCGAACAATGTTGGCGAAGTAAAGTGTTAGTAGTCCCACAGCTCCCACTCCTGTTATTCGTAGATACTTAAATATCCTTACAGTAAGCCAGTGGCGACAGGACCTTCGAAAGTGGCTCTCATCTCCCGATCCATCCACAAATCACATTATCTTGTGTCGCGCTCAGCACCAGGGAACAGCAGAGTGGTTCTTCGAATGCAGTCTTCTCGAAGAATGGAAGTCCACCAGTTCTCTCTTGTGGATCCACGGGAAGCGTACGTCATCCAACCTTTCTCCGTTTCACCAGTTAATGCGACTTGTCTCTAGCGGGCTCCGGGAAGAGCGTCCTTTGGTGCGCTGTTTCTCGTATTTTGTTCGTTTCAAATAACCTAAGCTATCTGCTAGCTCCGCGGTCATCCAAAATATCATGACATTGCGCAACGCTGGACTGGCCTCCATGGCATACTTTTACTTCGACTTCAGGGATACTGATAAACAAGATCGCCGAAGCTTGCTCCTTTCCCTTCTCTCTCAGCTTTCTGCTCGCTCCGATCTTTGCTGCGATATACTCTACCGCATATACCTGGCTCACGATAACGGCGCACACAAGCCGACTGATGATGTGTTGATACAAAGCCTAAAGGAGACACTCACATTTTCCGATGACTGCCCAATCTACATTATAATCGACGCGCTCGACGAGTGTCCCAACACTTTCGGAATGCCATCCCCGAGGGATTTGGTCCTAGATCTCGTGAAGGAGCTTGTCGGACTTTCCCTCCCAAATCTTCATATCTGTGTCAGCAGTCGCCCAGAAACTGACATCCGAACTGTTCTGGAACCCTTGATGTCTCTTCAAGTATCCATTCATGACCAGACTGGGCAAAAGAAGGATATTGTTGAGTATATTGACTCTATCGTCCACTCAGACACGAGGATGGGCAAATGGCGAGCTCAGGAAGACAATGTACATGGAGCAACCCCCCGGCTTCGAAGCACCTGGCAAGGAGGATTGGGTAATGTGCCTCATGAAGAGCATCTACAGTATGAAGCAGGCCAGTTGTATCTGGAATCAAACCTTCCACAGTGTGGTCATGCAGTGGGGATTCCAGTGTGTCCCATGTGAGTGGTGTGTTTACTGCCACCTATCGCTGAGTGGCACTGTTATCTTCACCGTTCATGTCGATGACAGCATCTCTGCTGCCCCGACAAATCTACCCTACCTGTCATGATCCAGCTCACCATGGACTTTATTTTTCTTTTACCATATCACCTTGACTCATTCTCGGACTTCCTTGGAGTACTAACCTGTTGACTCATTACTATGTACGCCTCATTACTCTGATTCCCCCTTCAACTTGTTCCCCTTTTGTCTTTCCTTTGTTCCCTATTAGTACCCCCTTCATGGGATGGACCTGGAGTAGCTACCTATATAAGCTTGACCATTTGTATGCTTATTCTCCAGTCTTGTCTTCATTTACCATACTAGCAAATACCAGACTTTGACCATCTCTTTGTATGCTCCTTCTTGTTGTCTCACCACCACTGTTGATTTCCCTTAGTTGGGAGCCCCCTTGAAGCTTTGTGCTTGTGCTATAACAATGTGCATACACAGAATGTCAACTCTAAGTTGACTTACACTGTACCTTGTCCCTAAGTCTTTGACTTAGTCCCTTGTACCTTGTTATCCCCTGTGGACCCTTGTCACCTTGTCACCTTTGACAAACCTTGCCTTGTACCTTGTTGTCCTCTTGGACCCCTGTCATCTCATACCCTATTGTCCTCCTTGGACCCTTGTCCCCTTATACATCACCCTCGTTGCTTCCTTACTCATACCCTTGGTGCAAGTTGCATAGTAAGGCCCCGCTAGGCCTTAACATAAGACAAGACTCTTCTACCTCATTGCAGTAATCCTGATTACTGCTCCCTTGTATCACATTGAACACCCATACCTTGCATCACCATGGCTAGCCTATCCCTAGTTCTTAACAGCAACTGCCCTACCCTAGTATTTCGTTGCCAGTTAGACGACCTCCCTGCCCACATCATCAGATCTGCTTATTGGTCCACCTACCCCACTAATCGAAGAGGAGGATACTATGTTAACTATGACGGAAAAGCACTTCCCACCAAATTCGTCAATCACTAGTGGTACCTCCTTGAAAGAGAAGGCCCAAACTTTGTCACCACAACAGACTATGTTTTCCCAACAGAAAACCAACTAGGACTTGGCTGGTACTTACCCACTGATCCCAACAACCCAGACAATGTCCTTCTTGCCACCAAACCACCCACTCTCCCTTCTGTCCTACACACCCCCACTGTAGCCAGCAGCTTAGGTAAGCCAGAGGAATCCAGGCCAAAGCGTAAGGGCAGGTAACTGGACTGGGCGTAGCTGCACCTTAGTCACCCCATGTTTCACTTATCTCCTATCTTCTTTATTACGCAGTCCGTAGTCTGCAGTATCATTGTATATAAGTGTAGGCTTCTCTTTCATGTAACTTATAGTTGATTCTCTTGTGACACAATCTAACTGCCTTCACTTCTATTCCGACAAAACTTCCATTCCCCTTTGAGTCTAGTGAAGTCAGCCAACTACACTAGAATCAACTATCTTCTGCCAAAACAACAGCTGTGCTACTAACTGGGGGAGATCTAGGAGTAGATCTACCAGAGCCAGTAAACCAGCGAATTACACAAGTAGAGGAAGGGGTTTTTGAGAACATCCCCTTTGCACACTACGTGTACCACCCAGAAGCGGAGACTGGAATGTACATTGACAATGACCGCCTCATACATATCCACAACGAAAGTGGGACTCTCTTCAAATTCACACAAGACAAATTTGGAAGGCTCACAAGAGGAGCACGCCGAAGAGACATCAAAGTTTTCAACAAGCTAACTCTTTCAGAAGTAAGGAGGTGACAATGGGACAATGAAGAAACCCAGAGGTCCACCCCATCTAGGCAACACGACACTTCCTATTGAAACATCCCCATTCCTGTGGAACTATGCGCTATGGCTATGACAACAATAACCAGAACAGCCACGAGAATGCGACACAAGTCAAAAGGAAAAACTCAGGAACAAGAATGGGTTGGGCGGACGCTCCACCAAGGACCTCCCAAAGGAGGGCTGTCTGGGGGAGGTGAAGGACACGGGCCGCCAAGCGACTTTGGGTCCCATCACTCACCCCCTCCAGAAAACCCTCAAAACCCATCCAAAGATGGGAGCGAAGCTGGAGGATTCCATTTTGGTCAGTTCGGCACAGAAAAGACTCTAGGAGCTCTCCCCAATATATTTGATGGAGCCCGCAAAAGTGCCGATTCATTTGTCAATGCCATCAAGCTTTACTTTCATTTGAACAGCCAGAATCTGTTCTTCAGGTCATTCCTCACCTAAATCATCCTTACACTTACGCTCATACAAGGGGACCAAGTATCAGAATGGGTACAGCAGCAAGTGAAATGGCTGAGCGAGTGGCATCCCATGCGTGACAATGATCGGGAAATGTGGGACCGGTTCTTGGCCTGGTTCTGCACCCAGTTCCAAGATACACAGAAAGTGGAATGAGCTAGGATGCGACTCAAGAACCTCCATATTAAGTGGCCCAATGTTATGCTTTGGTAAGTGTGGGCCTTGCTTTAGGCAACAGTAGGGCATGAGTACTTAGCTCGGATTATCACTAAGTCAAATGTGAAGTGTCGATGCTATAACACAACAACAACCGGCAACTGGGAAGGTCACTTGGTAGACCTTATGCAGTGCGCCTTCTCCTACTAAAGATCTCCGCAAGAGATGAGAGAAGGAGTTAGAACCAATGATTCAAGAAGACCAAGATAGTGACTCTTGGTCTTCCTGTACTACTATTTATACATGATGATGGAGGGCTTTGAAGTGCCTCCCAAATAGCTATTGACCTATAGCAATACTAGCTCGAACCCTAATACCACTATCCTAGTAATTAGTAAGCATATAGTAACATGTGATACTACTGCTGACTGATAACACGTGAAAGATATTGTCCCTGACTAATGTAAAGAATCACAAGCTTACTACTGTAGTCAGAACCTGATAGTAAGCATGAAAGTCCAAACTGTGACATCACCCCCTTTTCAGAAGCGACGCCCACAGAGCCCGGGTGGTCCCATCCATCCTGCCCTTACATCTTCTATCCTCTGCATCGCCCGTGCCCATTCCAACCTACTGATGCACCTTGCCTTGTCCGTTGCCAACCATCCCCTCATGTCCTGCAACTCCACTATGCGCTCCTCCAACCACCCCATCTTGGCCCCTAGGGCCTGGTACCATTGGATCTCCACAGTGAGGCTTATGTCCTTGCACTCAAGGACGGCTCGGTTGACAGCTGTGGCGTCGTCATACCCCCCATCAAAGAGGATCAAGTCCTCTTGTGTGTATTTGATGTGGCAGACGGGGTGCACCATGTACTGGGGTGCCGCATACAGGGGTTTTGGGAACACCCTGTCAGATTTGTCGATCAGGCCAAGCACGATGGGGTCGTTGCTCATGATGGCCTGGATGTATTTGGCTGGGCGTGTCACGCCGTCGGGGGTGGTGATGGGGAAGTGAATGTAATTGGGTCCCCTATTGACCTGGAACCCATGAGGTGCGCGGGTGTTGGCAACAGAGCTGACAGCTCAGTCGGCGAGCTGTGGATGGATATGACCCTGGTAGAGGGGGGTCCCATTGGTGGCGAGGGTGTGTCAGGTTGTATGAGGTGGTATATCAGTTTCTCGGCCATAGTGAATGTGCGGGTGCTCAGCTGGGTAGCTCTCGTCCTCGCTGTCTGTGACTTCTCCTGCCTCTCTCTCATCTCTGTCATGCGGTGCTGGGCTGTTCATAGCTGTTCTTCCCTCCAGTCGTCCGTGATCTCCCTCCACGACTTCACCGGCTTCATTGCCGCTTCATACCACTCCCTGGCGTGCTTGGACGTCTTCACCGCGGTCGAGAGCTCGGCAAAAGTCATCGACTTCCGTGGTGGTGAAGGGTCGGTCAGAGATGGGCACTCCAGTGTCGGCGTGGAGGATATGCCAGAGGGTGGGTTGCCCATCGATGTCAGGTAACAGTCGAGCACTGTTATTGCCTCGTCCTTGAGCGGGGAATTGGCTAACGGTGCTGTAGAACTCAGCTGGGTTGATGGGTCCCTTGGACCCGGCTCTGTCTCTCTCAGCCATGATGACCTCCGTGTCGTCGGCAGGGCATGCTGATGCCCGCTCTTCTTCCAACTCAGTGGCAAAAATCCTCTCGGGGGTTCCAAAGTAGTATGAAGACATCGAGAGGGCAGCAATGGGTGTGAAAGGCATATACAAGGTGGAAGTAGAGGAGGTGGTAGTAGTGGGAGAGAATGGGATGTTGTCTTGGGTCCTCCCACTCCTTATAAGCATTTGCTAAGCGGTTTTTGAATGTTGGTACTCCACGAGGGCCTCGTCGGCAAATAGATCCTCCTGGTTGACCCACTGATTCTCTGAGTCAGGGTAGCCCTTCCATTTGATCAAGTACTGCTTCTTTTGTCCTCTGCCGAAGTGCTGCTCATCTAGAACCTTCTCAATTTCATATTCTTCTTCCCCATCTACCAAATCAGGTGGTGGCCGCTGGTAGTTTTTCCCATGGAGTGGAGTTTCGTGGTATTTGGTGAGGAGGTCCACATGGAACACTGTGTGAATTTTCCATTGCGGGGGAAGGTTGAGCCGGTAATTGACAGGGGACATCACCTGTTCTATTGTGAAGGGTCCATGCTGTTGGGGTGCGAGTTTCGCTGTTGGTTGGTGGGTACATAAGTGGTGTCCTTCTAGCCACACGAGATCTCCAAGTTGGAACTTGGGGCCATTCTTGGCCCTGACCCATGACTGCTGTGCTTTTACGATCAGTTCTTGGGTGCACTTCTGTGCTTCTTGGAACTGTTCTGCCCTGAGCACCACCTGTGGAATGGGTGATGGTTTATCTGTCCAATCGGCCCATGGGTTATACCCCATGAGGAGGTTGAAGGGTGACTTCCATGTGTACTCGTGGGGCCAGTTATTGTGTGCAAATTCGGCAAGAGGTAGGTATCCGCACCAATTGTCTTGTCTCTCGTTTTCCCAGAAACGGAGGTACTGTTCCACCCACTGGTTGGTTCATTCAGATTGGCCATCCGTTCGTGGGTGGTACACAGTGGAGATATTTTGCTGGATACCTAATACTCTGCAAAGCTCCCTGGTGAAGCAGCTGGTGAACTGTGGGTCTCGATTGCTTATTATCTTTGAAGGGAGTCCAAATCTTGTGAAAACATATTTTAAGTATAGCATTGTGACTTCTTCTGCACCGATTTCCTCGTTGCAAGGTATGAACACCACCGCCTTGCTACAATCATGATCAGTTATGGTTAGTATGGTGTCATAACCTTGTGATCGTGGTGACTTAGTTATGAAGTCAAGTGCTATCGTCTTGAAGGGTAGTGCTTCCAGTTTGGGATATATGGGGTTGAGAGGGGCTTTGTCGCGTCCATGTTGTACCTTGATGTGTTGGCATTCAGCACACCCCGTAACATATTCCAGTGCATCTTTGGCCAGTCCTGGCCACCAATAGGCATACCCTATGAGTTGTGCTGTTCTTTTGATGCCTGGGTGTCCATGAGCTGGTAGGTCATGGTAGTCGTGAAGTATACATCGTTTATTGTGGGTCCCCCCAGTGACTACCCGCCATCCGTCTTTGTACCAAATACCTTCTATTTTCTTGAGTTGGTGCGCATCCACCCATGGCATGAGAATAGATTCTCTCTGTTCGTATATTGGGTCGGGTAGTGTGGCGTCGTCCTGTGTGAAGTGATCTTTGTTCATTTGTATTTCCCCTATCTGGGCACCTTGTATGAACATTTTATCTGGCAGTACGGTGATGTTTTTGTTGTCTTCCTCCCCTTGGTCATAATCCAGTTGTCTTGATAGGGCATCTGCTCTTCTGTTTGCCGTCCCTTTAATGTGGTGAATCTCAAAGTCATATTCTGATAGTTCGAGTACTTCCCTGGCAACTCTTCGGCTTATTTTTTGGGGGCTTCTCCAGTATTGTAGGTTCATGTGATTGGAGAAGACTTTCGTCTTGTGTGGTGATCCCGCCAGTAGTGGTCACCAGTGTCAGAACGCTCTGACGATTGCTAGTAGTTCCAAGTCATAAATGTCATAATTCCTCTCGGCTTCATTGAGGGTGGTTGAGAAATAGCTGATTGGGTGTCATTTGCCATCGTCTTGTCGTTGTAGTAATACTGCTCCAATTGTGAAGCCTGATGCGTCAACCTCTAGTTTGAATGGTTTACTCAACTGTGGGTGTGCCAGTACTGGTTCTGATGTAACAAGTCTCTTCAAGTTGTTGAAGGCATTGTGTTCTGTGCCTGTCCATTTCCAGTCCGCCCCTTTCTTTGTGAGCTGGTTCAGAGGTTTTGTGTGATGCGAGAAATTTCAGATGAATGTGCGGTAAAAATTACAGAACCCCAAGAATGATTGAACGTCTTTGACTTTTGTGGGTGTTGGCCAGTCCTTGATGCCGGAAATTTTGATGGGGTCCATGCATGTCACCCCCTTTTCAAGGATTACCCCCAGGTAATCCATACGTGGCGCATGGAATAAACACTTCTCTAGTTTGTAATAGAGGTCGTGTTTGGCCAAGATTTCCAGTATGTCTTGGACTGCTGCTATGTGGTCCTTCATGTCGTGTCCTACCCTTGTTGCTATGCCAATGTCGTCCATGTATACCCGTATCGTAGTCCCCTGTAATTCATGTTTGGCTATGACATCTCAACATATGTGGTTCATCATAGTTTGGAATGTCGCTGGTGAGTTGGTCAGCCCAAAGAACATGACTGTGGGTTCAAATAATCCATATCTCATTTTAAAGGCAGCTTTCTCTTCATCTCCCTCTTTGATGCGTATGTTGTTATACCCCCATCGCACATTGAGTTTGGTGTATATGTGTGCATTACTGAGGTCTGTGATAAGATCAGATATAAGGGGTAGTGGGTACTGGTTGCATATTGTAAAGGTGTTGATACATCGGTAGTCTTGTACTGGGCATAGTTTACCATCCTTCTTTTTGACAAAGAAGAATGGTGACACGTACAGGGATTTCAAGGGTTGTATGTATCCTTTGCTGAGTTGTTCCATTGATACCCTAAGCCACCGCTGAGCGTGTCGAAGTGCAGCTAAGAGTGGAAGGGTTCGGGAGGTCAAGGAATATAATGCGCCAATAGGGTAGAGTTGCACAGGTCGCAGGTTGGCCAAAGGTAGGCTCGGCGCTCAGCCAATGCAGAAGACATACCGGCCTAGGGGAAATGCAAAGTGCTGCCGGAGCAGCGAGACTGAAATCTACTGCAGGACACTGGCACATGCAAGGGTACGCAGAGGGTTCACAAAGAGCGGAAATGGAATCTAGAGTGTAACTGGTCTGGGTACTACACCATACCTGCGCTGCCTCCTATGTACATAGGAATTGAATCCTTAAATACCTATCCTATCCAACCTTTGGCTGCTTTGGCCCACAACCGCAATCACTCGTTCAAGCAAACCCATGTCAACCATTGTTAGACCAATGACCGTGGCATGCAGCTGCATCGGCCGATCACTCCGCGGGGCTTCGCGGTCTAAGGTGAACCCTGAAGTGGTCGGCCAGTCGTTACGACAGCCTATATGGTCGCTGGGTCTCCAGTCCTACCCAATGGTCCTGCAGACTAGGGGCACCGCTGGGGCACCGTGATGTGCGCCCCACTGCCACATAGCCTGGGGTTAAACTGCCTAAGTTTCCTGAAGGGTCCCCACTTGGAACCCTGAGTCGCTGAATCGCTGTGTGGTTGGGCCACCGAGCCAGACCCACTCTGCTTTGCATCAGCTGTTTCGCGCTCTCTCATGCATTGGCCACACTCATGCCGGTCATTCACAAGGCCGAGCGCGGTCTGCTATAATACTGAGTAGAAATGCCAAAATCATCGGATAGTGCACCCAGCCTGTCACTGGGTGTATCATCTCCTCCCCACTGAGCTCCAGACTGTCCCCAGTCGGCCCCTGGTTGGCCCAGCTGCTGGACCATGCGTGTGTGGATTGGCCTTGAGGCGGCCTTGTGTCGGCCTTCGCTGTGGGCCTTCATATGATGGCCAGCCACTGCGCCTTTCCTCTCCAACCTACTGCCATGTCCTCTCAACAACACTGCACATATACAATTGCTCTCTGAACCCTCTTGTCGCTCCATGCACGGCTAGATGCGGCCAAGAAAAACCCGGATGCTGCGAACAAGTGGGCGCAGGACTTTTCCGCCACCCTGGTGTGTCGCCGCATCGTTCTTGGCCATGCCCTGTACTAACCTTTACAGGAAATGGTCCTGGTCACTGGGTCCGATGCTGGCATTGATGCTGCAAAGGATGGCGCCATGGTCGCTCTCCTGCAAGATGCCCACAGCTGCCTCCTCCAGCACACGACGGTGGAGTGGATTACCCACTCGCCAATCATTGTGTCTGGAGTGGAAGATTGGCTGTGCGAGCTTGCCACAGTGCAGTTGGTCCCTACCACTCCGGCTATTGTGCCTTCCGAGGCGGCCCTGGAGCCAGACGTGTATGTATGGCTGGACAAGTACTTTGAACAGCTGAAGGTGGGCACTATGTCTGCAGCCAAGTTTGAAGTACGCCGCCAGCGCATCCTTACAGCAGGTCAGGAGCCATTCCCGGTATGTTCTTCATTGGCCATGGCGCTCCTGCCGCTCCTGCAGCCTTTGGCACCACCCTCCTTGCTCGTGCCTTCTCCCGCCGCCTCCAGGACATCTGCACCCTCACCGATGCTGTTTGCACGTGCTGTGCCTGCCACTCCACCAGTGCCCGAAGGTGGCCCGGTGCCTCCATCATTGCAGTGCCCCACCCGTTGGGCTGCTGTTGCTGCCTCCACAGTCCTCGTGGTAAGTCGTTCTTCAGTGATCGCCCGCTCGCTGATATATCGCACCATTCTAGGAGCCCGCACAGGGTCGCCACGCTCCTCTCAAGCACACCCGTCCGGACAATGATGGGTTGATGGACGTCAGCACCATGCTGAATTATATCCAGGTAGGTGCCGGCCAGTCTGCCTGGCTCATTGCTGATCCCGCTTTTTTAGTGCGATGCCTGTGTGCGCACCAAGACCTGGTGTGCCCCCTACGTCGGCAAGAAGCCGCCGTTCGTGTGCTCCAGGTGCATCAACACTGGGTGCCCCTGTATTCAATCAGGCTCGGGCACGGCAGTGGCTTTGGGTACCACTCCTGCTTCAGCCGAGTCCCACAGCCATTGCAAGGTCGTGCCACAGCGTGTGCATGCGGCACCTCCCCCTTCCACGCTTCCCATCTCCGGACCGTCTTCCCTGCTGATGGGGGGCAGTCTGGATCTCTCTGCCGTGGATGCCATGTTCACCGCGCTCTTCTGGCATGCGGAGGTTGCCTGTGCCACTGCCGCTTGCGAGGTGGCCAACAGCTACTGCCGCTTTGTGCAGGCACAGTATGCCCTGGCACTCGGGGAAGTGGTCGCGCCAGGCTCCTCTCAGGTGGAAGAGCCCCCGGCAAAGCGTGCAAGGACCAGGCCGCTTCAAGGAAAGGGCAAGGCTTGGGCGGAACCCCCAGTTGAGGAGGACATCGGGCTAGACAGGCTGGGGGGTGGGCCGGAAAGCGAGGACAATGAGGGTGATGAGTAGGGGCCTCAGCGTGGTGGTACAGCGCAGTTGCGCGGTGGGTCTGTGTGTCCCTACTTGTGTTAGTTAGCCTTGTACAATATATCCAGTCGTCGCTTGGTTTCTGGGGCCCCCTCAGTTTGTGTTCAGGGTCTGGCCAGGTCAGTTGCGGGACTCTCTGCACCTTCTTCTCGGCCAGGCGTGCGGCGGTGCAGCTGATCTTGGTGTCGAATTTGTTCAGTACCTTCCCCATGGCCGAGCGTGCGTTCGCTTGTGCGTTATCACCGCTGTCCCATTCTTTCTAGGGGCCGTAAGGGGCCAAGTGTGGCCAGGATCAGCTCCGGGTGCGGGGTGCTTTGTGCTTTCTATGCGGTTGTGTGGGATGGTGCACTTCTGGTCCTATGGTGGCCCCTACCCCTGTGGAAAGAAATTTTTGGCTGTCCCCAGCCTGCTGCCAGATGCTATGGAATATTGGAGCGCAAGTCCTTTCGTTGGAGGTGTGGTGCCCAGTCTGCGGGTTGCTTGCACCGATCAGCCAATCAGCCAGCCGATTGGTTGGCCGGTCATGAGGATGGGATAGGGGGTGGCTGCCAAGGGATAAAAGGGCACCCACTCCTTACGCACTATGTAGCGATGAATTCCCTAACTAGTCTAGCCAGCTCACTGTGCTTGCCCAACCGCAATGTATGGGCTGCCCTTCAGTTCGCCAAGAAGTGTTTCCTGCAATTTGGACAGATGTGGACCGACTGTCCCCTGCACTCATGGGAGATCACCTGTTACGGCCGAGATTCTGAGCTCCCGAGAAAGCACGCCGCCGAGCTGTCCGAGCCGGCCCGCGTTAGACAACTATGAGCGAACCCTGGATTCCAAGGCATTAAGAGAGGCCTTGACGAGAAAGGGTGACCTGAGCATGTGGACATTACGTCCCGAACCAGCTAAGTCCCGCACTCCTGTTGAGAGCAGCGACGAAGAAGCTGACGATCCCTACGAGCAAGATGAAGCTCGCGCGCGCGCCATGTACACACACTTCTACGGGCGTGATAGCCCAGAGTCACGTGATGAGTCACGTGAGGCATCACCTGAGCATGTGTGCCTCGGGTACGCCGCAGCCGGTTACCCGGTTGATGATGACATGGACTAGGCCTTCGTGCCTGTTTACTGATGGACTTTCTGATGGACGCCTCATGTACTGTATGGGCACTGCCTTGTGTCTGATGGATGTCGGTGCCTTTATAGGCCGGTCCAATTATGTTTCTCCTTTGTGTTTCAGCTTGTGGAGCCGGAGCCCTTATGGCTATTGGCTAGAGATAAGGACTTAAGGTTCGTGCTGAGTCCGAACCTTACCTACTAGTAGTATAAGTACTAGCTTGTCTTCGCATGTATTCTCTATCTTGAGTTTTTCAACAATCCGCATCACAGTTCCCTCCTGCTTTCCTAAGGGCCTTAGTTGGTCTTCTTCACCAAACCCTTAGACGTTGTCTTGTTGTGCCGCTTCTTAGCGAGCCGTTTCCCCTTGGTTTTCCCTTCATCTCTCGGTTGCAACCACTATTGCAGTGGTTTTGCCTTGGTTGTCGCGTGCAATACAAGCGTTCTGAGAAACCCAGCTCAAGTCGAGCTAGACGGCCAGTGCGACCGTAACATCACCCAATGGCTCCATGCCCTGGACAGATCTTGGGTGCGCCCCACATATCGACCACGGCGTCACTACTAATGGTTAGTAGGTCAATCTCCAGCTCATGTCCAAACTGGCCGATGAAGCGTTTAGCGAGGAGGTTCTCACCTTGCGGGGTGAAATATGGGAGTGGGCTGCGCCGTACGCCACCATCAAGTGGTTGCAATACTTCCCTGGCATGTTTGATGGCCTCAGCCAACGCTTGGCTCTCCATGCAGCGGTCCTTATTCGCACCCAGTCTCATATCCTTGGTTTGTGTGCCCTTGGTTTGCTGACTGCCAGCCGGGGGTTTGGTGCTTATGCGGTAGCTGCGTGGGACTTCCGGGTACGCCGGGATACTTTGGTATTTCACTGAGTGAGTATGCCTGGCATCTGGAGCAGCTCGCCATCGCCAAGCATGAAGAGGAGAGTGACCGGGCTGCAGTGCGAATGTTACGCTTTGCCTATAGCGTGTGCTTGACTTAAGCACAGAGGAGGTGGCGGAGTTAGCGCTGAGTCGAAGTCTAATGCAGAGGTGCTTCCCTCAATGCAAAGACGAGGTCATGGCGGACGTCTACTAAGTCACACCGGCCTGTATCGCTCCACTTGTCGAAGTACAAGGAGCACCACATGACGAGTTGAGATAGCAAGAAGAGATAGGAGACTTGCGAAGAAGAATCGAAGTGATAAGGCAATCTCGAAGAAGACCAAGATAGCGAGTCTTGGTCTTCCGCAGCTATTATTTATACAGTTACTCGAGGGCTTTGAAGCGCCTCTCTAATACATGTAGACCTATAGCGATACTACCTCGAACCCTAGTACCGCTATCCTAGGAATCACTCAGCAATCACATGCGATCACTGAGTGCTGACTGATGAAGAAGTCCGTGACTAATTACTACTTACTACCATAGCCACAACTGGTAAGTAAGAGTCCACACCACATCAGAACGTCTTGACTACTACTTCAACCGTTATCTCAATCTTACCGACGGCCCGTGGGCCTGACCATGACAGTGAACCTCCATCAGACTGCCCCCTGCATTGCCTGTAGACTGGGAAGGGCACCCTGTGCCATGGCCTGGTGAGTCGGCCATGGCGCCCCCGCTGCCCCATCTAATATGGCGAGGTCCTTTTCCGCAGCTTCGTTTGAGCAAGATTCTGAACTGTGGGACATACTGTTGGCCGAAGCGGAAGTTGAAGGGCACAAGAGTCATGAGGAACGAGCAGGTGGTGCAATAGCCGAGTGTTTGGCTAGCGTGGCTGGGCCTGCGGAATAGGAAGATCTACACAGTTGGGAGTGTACATGAAAGGCCGCAGGGGCTGGGAGGGATCACATTTTCTGGCTTGGCCGGGGTATATGAGACTGCTGGTTAGGAGTAGGAACCCAAGGCAATATCTGTTGTTGCTCCTGCATCTGCTATGCCCATAGATCCTGGCCCATCTGAGATTGGCGAAACCCTTACGCATACCAGTGAGGCCTATGACTTAGCAAAGGTGAGTCTAAAAGCCCTGTGCACCACTACGCCCAATCGGCCAATCCGGTCACAAACTGTAGCGGTCTGGCTCAGTCAATTTTACAGTGCATGGGTACACCATCACTGCCTGGGTGCTAGTGAGGCTGCTAATTGTGTGTAGCGTCATATGGAACTTATGGCCACCCACACCAGTGTTCCTGCGATGGATGAGGAGTTGTATGCCATACTTGCCGAGATAGAGAGGGAGGCTCTTCCTTACACCACCCTGGATTGGATTTTGCTGTTTCCGAGGATTGCCACCAAGGAGAGTGATCAGCTGATCACCTTCTTCACTGTCCTGCACCAGGCCTATACCTTGGCACACATACTTGGTCCACCTCCTACAAGTGAAGCTTCTGCTGTATACGATATCGCTCATGAAGACTTTGATGGCTGTCTTGATGCTGGGCTCCTTACGCGCGAGGACTACCAGTGGTACCAGGACAAGCTTTGCCACGCCGAGGTAGACCTCAGCCAGGAGCGGGAGGCGCTGCTCACATCCCTTCTGGCAAGTCATGCACGGCCAGCTAGAGTGGGATGTCCCACTCACGGGGTATATGAAGGGGGTACTCAAGGGGGTTCTGCTCCCCCACTGTATGAGGCTGAGGTGGGTTCACCCACCAGGTCCGGTCCGTCGTCTTAGATGTGGCACTTCAGCCAGTTGTGCAGGGCTTGTTGGGAGTAGTGCCATACCCTGGAAATGTTTCGGATGGTTAGTACCAAATATAGGAATGGGGAGCTGGTGGTGGAAGTTGTATGGGTGTTATGTGGACTAGGGTGAATTCTTCATGTGTGAGCTGACGGTCAGTAGGTCAGCCGACTCAGCCGGTCTGGGGAGGTGTTCTCATTGCTCTCGGTATTAGGGGTGCTGGCTGGGTGTAATCTCTTTGTATTGTCAAAGGTTACACCCCGCACTACTGGTGTTTCTAAGTGGGTTGAAATTATTTTTAGAGATTGAGTTCTGCCTCTATGGTAAGGAATGCAAGGATAAGGAGATTTCAGTTTCTAGTAGGTGCTCATGGATAAGTCTTTTAATTCTGTCCTTGTGGGTCCCACTCCTCCCCACTGAAATTGGTTTGGCATGGTAATTTTATTCGTTGTCTGAGTCGCTGCTTTGGCCAACATTGGCCGATCCCTCGGCCCCAGCTGCTACTTCGTCGGTCTGATCTTCGTCTGGGTCGACCACTGTGCTCGACTCCAGCTCCCACAGCCAGGAGGATGAGACATCTATGTGTTGCTCAAGGTCGGGTAGGTCAATGTGGTCGCAAGTGAAATAGGGGATTACCCTGAAGGCAGCTACTGGGCTGTGTAGGAGGGTGCCATCGAGTTCGCATATGATATAGGCACCGCCCAGGCTACACGAAACCACTATCATAGGGCCGAAGTAGCGCAGGCACATTTTACGGTTGAGCACTTTCTCTATCGCAGTATTGCGGATGAGTACTAGGTCGCCCCACTTGAAGTTGAAGTCGCAGATGGTTGCAGAATGTTCCCGTTCGAAGCAGATTGCCGTGCGGTTGTGCTGCTCATGTACCTTCGCTTGGAGGAGTTCGAGGTTGGCTTGCTGCTTTTGGAGCGCTACTGCACGTCATGCAACGAGGTCGGTGGTCGAGAGCATGGACTCTGGCAGTGGTAGCAAGTAGTTGGCTTTGACTATGTTGAATGGGAGTAGGGGGTGCGCACCGGTCACTGCGAAGAAGGGCAAACATCCTATGCACTTTCGAGGGGTCACTCACTCCGACCAGAATACTGAGTGCACTATGTGGGCCCAGCGGCTCTGTTCTCTGTCAGCCGCTTTGTACAGGGCTTGGCGTACATTGAAGTGCAACCACTCCACTATGCCATTCGCCCGAGAGTTGTAGCCACTAATCCTAATGTGCTTGACGTGGTACTTGAGCTCTAGATGGCCGAGAGCGGCCACAAAGGGCTTGCCGTTGTCCAAGACGATTTCCGCCAGGGTGCCCCATCTGCACAGGATGTCCTGGAAGATCCAGTTGCTGAGCACTTGAGCAGTCTCCTTGCGAAGCATGCGGAACTCTGGGTAGTGAGTAAGTGAACATCGGCCCTAGACTATGTAGGTGTATCCGGCCGAGTGAGGGAGGTGCATAGTGTCCATATACATCTTCGCAAATAGTGGGGCTGGCATAGTGACCACCGGTGGTATGACTATCTGGTGGGTTTGGCATACGTGACAGACATGACATGTTCGGATGTACCAGGTGATATCACAACCCATGAATGGCCACCAGTATCGCTCCATGACCAGGGCCCCTGTAGCGTAGAACCTGTGGTGCCCAATATCATCGTGGGCTGCCTTGATTGCTTCGAGCCGCCGATGCTTGTACAAGACCCGCTTGTGCACGCCTTGCGGATCGTGCTTCCAGAGTATGCCATCATCGATAAAGAAGTGAGCTACGAACCTTACTAGCTGGATGTATTCTTGCTTGGGTAAGTCAACCAGTCACTCTAGGAAGGTTAGCCAGTCATGTGCCATCTCCAGTTGCTTGTCCACTTGGGCAGTGGCTGGACTTCTTGGCACTAGGTTGTAATTCGGCTCGGTGAAGAGCTCTTCATCGATGTCAGCCGGGTGTACTACCATCTCGGATGTTAGGGTATGCATGAGTTGGGCCAATAGCGGTGCTGGGGTCGGGCAATTAATCATATGTATGAATCTGTAAAGGTTGTCTATCTAGTCTTTGAAGTCTTCCTTGTTGTCACTGTCACTTAGGTCTTCAGCCTGTGGCAGTCAGCACGAGAGGCCATCGGGCCCGTGCTGCTTGCCTGGGATATGTCATAGATCAAAGTGGAATGTGAGAATGGAAACTATCCAGCGGTTCACGCTGGCTGAAGGGGAGACATTAGGGTTGTTCAGCATCCCCTTGATGTAGCGGGCATCCACCTCGATGGTCAGGTTCCAGACACTGACCAAATATATTTTGTAGGCACGAAGTGTGCGGTAGAGGCCATAGAGTTCTAGTTTCGGCTGGGAGAAGCAGCGCTCTTGGTCGTTGAGTGGTAAGGAACCGAAGCGAGCAAAGTAGTGCTTTTTCGGCATATTGGGGTCAGCTTGGCAAAGGTAGAAACCGACTGCAATCTGCAAAGTGTCAACTGCAAGTATAACTGGCGAGGCCGAGGTGTAGTCTATTGGCCAAAGGGCTGGTGAACTTAAGAGAGCCTGTTTCAAATCTTCCTGGGCTGCCAGTTGCGCTTTGCCAAACTCAAAGGTGACGCCCTTGTGTGTGAGGTGAATGAGGGTGTTTGCACACTTCACGAAATTTTGGATGAATATCCGGCACACTCCAATAGTGCTAAGGAACGCGTGGACTTTGGATAGGTCCTTACAGGGACCCCACTTTACTATCTTGTCCACTCGTGCAGGTTTGGGTAATTGGCCGATTGGCGTACAACGATGTCCGACCACGGTGATCTCTTCGGCACAAAGTGTGGACTTGTACCCACTGAAGGTACCACCTGAGTATTTGATGCGCTGCACGACACGGTTAACGCCCTGGAGGTGCTCCCATACAAATCTTTGAATGCCCAGATTTTCTGGGATGTGCTCCTCGGTACCATCAGCTAGTAAGTACTTATCGGCCAGCCCGCAGATCAGCACATCATCTATGTAGGGAACTGTGGTTTCGGGTATTTCAGGCTGAAGGATGTATGTGACGTCGTCGTGGAATATAGGAACTGAGTTGGTCCAACCCATGGGTAGGGTGACCAGCCGAAGTGCTCCGAAGGGGGACTGGAAGGTGGTTAGGTCGTGTGAGTTAGTCAAAATGCCTCACTCATCGTAGCCAACATAGAGGTCCAGCATCCTGCCACATGCACGGCTGGCAAAGTGCTCGCTGATTTGATCAGTAAAGGGCGTGACCCCTGTGTGCTTGATGGTAACCTTGTTGAGCGGCTCTAGGCTGTGAACTATGCAGAGCGATTTGCCATCCTTCTTGACCACACAGAACCAGTGTGATCGGTAGGAAGAGTTTGATGGCTCATACACTCTGGCGTTGATCTTATTCTTGATGAGTCGGCAGACTTCGTTGTAAATGCCTGGTGGAATTGGAATGTTGCGTTGGGTCCATGGCTTATGCAGTACTGTCGGAATTTCGACCAGAGGGAAGAAATCTTCCCAGAAGTGGCCCCGCTCACTATTGGTCCAAGCGAAGGCTCGATTCTGTAGGCACATGAATTAGTGTATGAGCTTGCACTCTTCTGTTAGGAGGAAGTTGCCCCTGTGGATGCGATCGAATTGCTCCTTACGCTCAGCCGTATATCGGCCGGTGGGCACGAAGTCGGCCAGTCTGGTGGGTAGTAGTGGTAGGTTGTGGAGGGGATTGCCCTTGATCTTGCAGATAATGCAGAATCAGCTTGGGAGTTCTGTTTCAATAGGGCGAATTTTGAGGGCTACAGGCTTGTATTTCTTGCCTGCGAAGATCGCAAGTGGCACTTTGGTATCAAGGAATGAGACATAAGTTGAGATATTAGAGATGGGCAAATGGCAATCCAGTTTCTGGGACGAGAGTGATAGAAGACATGAAGTTAGTTCAGGCACATTGGAATCGCAAAGGGAGACATAGGTGGCCATGATTTTGCAGTTAGTGGTATCGGCCGGTAATGGCATGCAAGCTTCAACTGAGACTTGCTTTTCTTTGGGATCGTATTCTAGGGTGATCGCAAGCTCTCCTTGGTGAGGCACCAAATCTTTGATACTCAAAAATCCTCCTCTTGGGTTGGCTGGTTTTGCGGGACTTGGCGCGTCGGCTTGTGCTGCTCGGCGAAGCAATAGCTTCCCCACAGAATGGTCGGCACTGTCGTGCGCTTGCCGGTATTTGGATTGAGTATAGTGATGGTCTTGTTCTCATCTTGATAGTTGCGGACTACTGACTGAGTCATGATGTCGAAAGGCCGGCCGAGTAGTATGTTATAAGCCGGTGAGCAGAGGATGTGGACTTGGAGGTATAGTGTGATTTCACCCACTAGGAATGGCACATTCCTAGCCAGGCTGAGCAATTGGTTGACACCGCCATTGGCCGATACCATGTTGAGATGTATGGTTGGGTCATAGGGGAGTGCCAGAGTGTTGCAGACTTCCTCTGACATCGCAACTATCTGACAGCCAGGATCCAGGATCGCCTCAACCTTCTCCCGGTTGTCGACTACTGGTAGGATTGCCCAAAGTGAATTTAACTCGGCCCCAACTTCCATGCTGTCTTGCATAAACTGTTCGCTATCTGGGTGGTCCTTGAGGTATGCTTCGTAGGGGTCCACTATGATCGTTGCGTTAGCCAGAGGTGTACGCGCTGCGATCGCAAAGGCTGCTGGCATGTGTTCCTCTTGACTTGCTGATCAGTCGGGCTTTGCTTCATCCTCCGCTATTTCCTCTATCATTGCCTGCGTTACCTCACGAGAGATGCACCATCTAATAGTCACATCTGTGACTTGGGTCCATAGCTCTGGAGCCAGGGAGAGTAGCTCCTGTTGAGTAATTGTGATTGGCACATTCATGATCTGGTCATAAACAGTGCGCACAACCTTTTCATCATAGATCTTCGCTATAGTGGTATAGGCTTGGTTGCTCTTGTGTGGCGGAGGCATCAGCCTTGTTCCAGCTCCATTTGCGCCAGCCGGTCTAATATTCACTGCATCTGCTGCCCATGCATACGGGTGCTCTACCTTACTCGTGTCACTCGGATCTCCCAACGTCGCTGGTACTATTCTGGGTGCTTGGTTTAGGTGCGGAGGTGGATCGCGCTGCGCCTGTTTTGGGCTGGTCAATGGGCCGGCCAGTGCAGCCGCATTGTCGCGATTGGCTCTGGTCAGGGCGTTGTCCTTGGCTTGCTGCTGCCTCATTGACATGGCACCTCGCAGGGGGTACTGTTGGCGGAGAGCGTAGACTCCCAGTTGGCCTGCCTCGGGGCACTGTTCTGCAAATCAGACTATCTTGCTGTCGGATGATCGGCAAGGGGCTTTGCCAGTTTGCATCTTCATTTCTAGTAACATTTGCACGGCCACCACTTGTCCTGGGTTCCACTGGTGATACTCATTGACACAGTCGCACAACCATGCACTGGTAATTTCGCATGGTACCATTGCTCCTAAGGGAAGTACTACCTTGCCTTCGTGGTTGCACTTGCACTTTCCAAGGCGGATGTATTCTGCCACTACTTTGCACTTGCCGATGAAGTGTCAGGGCACGCCGTAGAAGTTGCACTGCGACGTGGAATCACTGGTTGGCCAAGGTCCTGCAGCTCTCAGCCTGCCGCCTGATTGTTGTGTCTCTAGTACGTTCTTGAACATTTCTGTGAGTGAGGTCATGGCTGATGTGAGAGCTTCCAGTTTGACATCGGCACTGGTCTGCGCAGTTGTTGCTGGTTAGGTCGGCGTAGGTTGGAGGGTGGTAGAAGCTGTTCCCATGAGCACGAAGATGGCCGCATTGTATACATCGGCTAGATCGTATGTATCTTGAGGATTGTGGTCCGGCTTCTTTAGTTGCAGTCGTTGCCTTACACTGTGCTCTAGGCTCAGCTGGAAGCTGCGTAGGAAGGCACGTGATTGCTCTTGCACCAACATGTGGCCCTTGATGACTAGGTACTGGGAGATGAGTAGGAATTGTCGGTGGTATTCGCTGAGGTCTCTTGAGGTAAGTATGCCAATGCGGCCTCGCTCGCTGACCTTTGCATCGAGGTCCTGTATAGTGTAGGTTGCCTCATCGCCTGCTTGCGGATAGAGGCATAGAATGCCAGCTTTGAACTTGTCATAGGTCTTGGTCACATCGGCCCATGCTGCTGTTCCACGCCAGAGTCTGGCCACATTGATACTGAGGTACTTGAGGGTACCTTGCTTTCGCTCCTGGTTGTCGGTCACGCCATGTCGATTGAACAGGTCTTCTAGTTCTGCAAAGTACTGGCTGGCTTCTTCTGGATGGTCCTTGCTAAATCTCAGGGCTGACCGCTCATGTCAGCCAGGTAAGTCTGCGAGGGTCATTGGTTGAGGTACCGAATTGGTTGTAGGTTTTGATTGTTGTGCTGTGGAGCTGGGAGCTGTGGTCAGCTGTATTGCCAGTGTAGAAGGAGATGGTGCCGGAGGTGGGATCGACTGAGTCGGAGCCAACCTGGTCAGTTGCGCACTGGAGGTCGGCTGGGTGTTTGCTACATTGGCTGGCACTGATTCCTGTGGTTGCTCTGCTAGGGCTTGCGCTCGAGCTCTTGCGCGAGTTGTTGGACCATGGGTCGCTAATGGCGGAGCTGAGTTGTGCGACAGGATGAGGCTAACCTCATCTTCAATACTTGGCTGTGTGTTCAGCGAGTTTGGCCGAGATGGCAGATTGCTAAGTACACTGTTATCTAGGGGTTGTAAGTCAGATGTGTCAGTAAAGCTTCCTGGGACTGGCTGCGCTGGGTCATAGCCAGCTGCAATTAATTCTTCAAGTAATGTCCTTCGCCTTAGTCGCAGAATTGTGGACTGGTCTCTAGGTTAGTCTCCTGAGCGGGTCCTTTTTATATTCCAACCTCCCCACATTGGCCACCAGAAATGATACCCTAAGCTGCCGCTGAGTGTGTCGAAGTGCAGCTAAGAGTGGAAGGGTTCGGGAGGTCAAGGAATATAATGTGCCAATAGGGTAGAGTCACGCAGGTCGCGGGTTGGCCAAAGGTAGGCTCGGCGCTCAGCCAATGCAGAAGACATACCGGCCTAGGGGAAATGCAAAGTGCTGCCGGAGCAGCGAGACTGAAATCTACTGTGGGACACTGGCACATGCAAGGGTACGCAGAGGGTTCATAAAGAGCAGAAATGGAATCTAGAGTGTAACTGGTCTGGGTACTACGCCATACCCACACTGCCTCCTATGTACATAGGAATTGAATCCTTAAATACCTATCCTATCCAACCTTTGGCCGCTTTGGCCTGCAACCGCAATCGCTCGTTCGAGCGAACCCGTGTCAACCATTGTTAGACTGACAACTGTGGTGTGCAGCTGCATCAGCCGATCGCTCTGCAGGGCTTCGCGGTCTAAGGCGAGCCCCGAAGTGGTCAGCCAGTTATTACGACAGCCTACACAGTCGCTGGGTCTCCAGTCCTACCCAATGGTCCCACAGACTAGGGGCACCACTGGTGCACCACAATGTGCGCCCCACCGCCACATAGCCTGGGGTCAAACTTCCTAAGTTTCCTGAAGGGTCCCCACTTGGAACCCTGAGTCGCTGAATCGCTGTGTGGTCAGGCCGCCAAGCCGGACCCGCTCCACTTCGCATCGGCCGTTTTGCACTTTCCTATGCATTGGCTGCGCTCATGCCGGTCGTTCACAAGGCCGAGCGTGGTCTGCTATAATACCGAGTAGAAATGCCAAAATCGTCGGATAGTGCGCCCAGCCCGTCACTGGGCGTATCACCGTTAAGAAGGCCTTGAGGGCTATGTCTTCCTCCTGTGTTAGTGGATAGACCTTGCAGTCTATGGCCTCCAGGGTTCCTTTCTTAAACTGTATTTCGTGATCCCAGACCCGGGTTGGTGGGAACCGGTGTGATGCCTCTTCGTTAAATAGTTGGTGGTATTTGGTGTAGCAGGATGGTAACTCAGCTTTGACAGTGTATTGTTTTGCCTGAATAGCCAACTCGGTGGACATAATCCTTCCTTGTACGAATTCTTCATCCTCAAGTTGTTGTACTATGTCTTCTTTTTGTTCCGTCGTGATGGTAGCGATAGTGGGTTTCATCCTGTGGATTCGGGGGTTTACTGTTCGCAATATTACAGGTAACACATCTTCTTTGATGACTGCGTGCCTCCAGCTGAAAGTTGGTTTGTATGTGGCCAACCATGGGTAGCTGAATACGATGTCTTCGTTTCCTATGTCGGTTATGAGGAATCTCATTTCTTTGTGGATTCCCTTTGTCTGCATGTCCAGATCTATGTAGTGCATGATTAGTCCTGCTTTATTTTTGGTATTATCGATATTTCATATCTTTTTAGGCTGTTCCAGCAGCTGCATTCCGATCCCCATCTGCTTTACGAAAGTGGGTCGTAGGAAGTTATTGGTAGCTCCAGAGTCCACCAATGCTCTGATGTCAGCCATGGCGTAATTTGTGCAAATTGATACTGGGATTCTCATTGAATGGTAGCGAGTTATGATCACAGAATTACATTTTACTGCCCTTACCCAGGCCGATGGGTTCAGGTGTTTCGAAAATCCTCCCTTTTCCACAGATCCTGCAGAATGAGGTCTTTGACCTCGTCTTCCTTGGCCGCTACCCCTTTCATCCAGGTGTCGGCCCGTTGCTGTGCAGTTTTGGCTCTTGCCGCTTGTACTGGTTCCGCCTCTAGCTCATACAGCCCTGTGTCGGTTCTTCTGCTGTTGCTAGGCTGGTTATAGGTGTGCTGCGGGCAGTTGCAACTGAAGTGTCCTTTGTGACTGCAAGTGTAACAGGTGACTTCCCTTATGTTGTGTCACCCCCTTCCTCGCCCTATAGCTCCCCCTCTTGGTGGCAGTTGTGAATTTCTGGGGTGGGCCCGGTCCCAATTCCCTTGGATTTCTTTGGCCCCTGTGAGTCTACCTCTGACTCTGTCCACAGAGGTGTCCATGGCGTTTGGGTCTCATAGTATGTTATGAGGTGGTCCCCATCCTGTCACGGTTCGGACTTGTATGCTTACTACTAGGTTCTGACTATGGTAGTAAGCTTGTGATTCTTTACATTAGTCAGGGACTTTATCTTTCATGTGTTATCAGTCAGCAGTAGTATCACATGTTACTATATGCTTACTGATTACTAGGATAGTGGTACTAGGGTTCGAGCTAGTATTGCTACAGGTCAATAGCTATTCGGGAGGCGCTTCAAAGCCCTCCATCATCGTGTATAAATAGTAGTACGGGAAGACCAAGAGTCTCTATCTTGGTCTTCTTGAAGCATCGGTTATCCCTCATCTCTTATCTCTTGTGGAGATCATCAAGACCAGGAAGTGCACTGCATAAGGCCTACCAAGTAGCCTTCCCAGTTGCTGATCGTCGTTGCGACTTAGCATCTAGGCTTCACATTCAACTTTGTGTTAATCCAAGCTGATTACCCATGCCTTACTACCGCCTAAAGCAAGGCCCATGCTTACCAAGGCATAACAATCCCGTACCCCTTGTGTTCCTTCATGTGGTGTTATTGTTTCCTTGTGGTTTCGCCTGATTTGCAAGGCCTCGGTGTTGTTCCAATCAAGTCTTCATGTGTATATACTGTTGTTGCCATCTAATAACCACATCTTTCCATTCCTGGAACGTTTGCTGGTTGTCATAGGTGTAGACCTTTTCGTAAAGGTTACAGGGTAGTCCATCCGTGAATAGATCCATCGTGAGAGATGAATCCAATTGGTAGTTAGGTTGTCTTGCCAACTGTTTGAACTGCATTACATACACATCGATATCTCCTCCTATCATTCTAATCCCTTTCTTCAGTAACGCCTGGGCTTGCTCCTTTTCTAGGGTGTTTGCAAACCGCCAATTAAAGGCAGTGATAACTTCGATCCACAAGTGTGGGTCATTATCCACGATTCCGGTGGTGACTTGTTGGTTAAGCCACCTGCTTGTCTCCATGATCCAGTTGTTAACGTCCCTTCCTTGAATATAAGTGAGGAACAACATAGCTCGTCGGTAGGCATTGGCCATGATAGGGTTATTGTTATTGATTCCCCAATACAATTCCCATTGTGTGAGGAATTCCTCTGTTTTGTGTTGATCTCCCTTGAATACTTCTGGGGCGTTCCCTGCGAATTTGTTGGAATGGTGTCCTCCTCCATGCATCCCTCCACCTAGTGGTCCTCCTCCTGGTACCCCTCCTCTGGGCAGTCCTCCTCCTGGCATTCCTCCACCTGGTGATCCTCCTCCTGGCATTCCTCCACCTGGTGGTCCTCCTCTTGGCATTCCTCCATTCAGTGGTCCTTCTCCTATTGGTGGGTCTGGTGGGTCTGATCCGATTGCTCGGAATAATGTGGCATCGTCTGCTATCATGACATGTCCTGTTTCGGGGTGAATAGGAAGTGTAACTTCCTGTGTTTTGGTTAATATAGCCATGGGAGGGTGAATAGTGATCTGCTCAGCTCTTTCGATGAACCCTTGTTCCAGGGGTTCTAATGCTTGTATAGGTTCTTTGTCTGACTCAGTTCCAGGGGAGTCAGCATGTTCTGAGGGTGCAGAGGCACTCTGTGTTCCTTCTCCATCAATGGGTCCCCAATCATTTTTTGCGACTACCTCTTCTTCATATATGTTGCACCCGTATCTGTAAGGGAGAGTGTCAATGACTCTTCACTCATTGTCTTCTCGGTCGACCCTGCACCAGCAAGTACGTTCAAAGTTGAACTCAACTGGTCGAGGTCCATGGGCTCCTCTGATGATGTACCCTTCTACTCCGTTGATAGTGCTCCACTGAGCCTCTTTGAGGTAATGGGTTGGTACATTTCTGGCTCCTCTTCTTGGGATTTTGTAGGAGTGGAATCCTTCCCAGATCCAAAGTTCTCTTGTAGATACTCACGCCACGGTGGGGGATCTTGGTCTTAATGTTACACTTCGGTAAGTGTGGGCCTTGCTTTAGGCAACAGTAGGGCGCAAGTACTTAGCTTGGATTATCACTAAGTTGAATGTGAAGCATCGATGCTATAACACAATGACAACTGGCAACTGGGAAGGTCACTTGGTAGACCTTATGTGGTGCGCCTTCTCCTACTAAAGATCTCTGCAAGAGATGAGAGAAGGAGTTAGAACCGATGATTCAAGAAGACCAAGATAGCGACTCTTGGTCTTCCCATACTACTATTTATACACAATGATGGAGGGCTTTGAAGTGCCTCCCAAATAGCTATTGACCTATAGCGATACTAGCTCAAACCCTAATACCACTATCCTAGTAATTAGTAAGCGTATAGTAACATGTGATACTACTGCTGACTAATAACACATGAAAGATAAAGTCCCTGACTAATGTAAAGAATCACGAGCTTACTACCGTAGTCAGAACCTGATAGTAAGCATGAAAGTCCGTTCCATGACACCCAATGTGGACAAGTATCTAGCAGAATTTGAGCAGATGGCCACAGAAGCAGGCTACTCCCTCAAACATCTGGAAACAGTCCACCTAGTCCTTAAAGGACTACCCAAGATCGTCCGAGATGACATGCTCAGACCTCTGAGTGCCACTAGCTACGGAGAAGTGCGACAACGAATCATCGACTCGACAAGAGCACACCAACTCGTCAAAGCTATCTTGGAAGGACAAAAGTTCAGAAGTGTAGGACCATGTCCATGGCCACCACAATCCTATCCCCCTCTGTCAGGACCCCCTCCTTCACACATCCCCCGATACAACTTGTCCACTGCTCCATGCTTCATGAACAATGTACTGGTGCCCATGGACGTTGGCAAAGGATGAGCAAAGCGAAGCAACAACTGGTGTGCGTGGAAAATGAACACGGAAGAACCCATCACCTCGGAGGATGGAGAATATCAATGGGTCCGGGTTACGCATACCAAAACAGAAGAACGGCTGAAAAGAAAAATGGGACCATGTTTCACATGTGGGAAGGAGGGGCATATCACCCAAAACTGCTTGCAATAGGTCCAACCGCAGGCACGGGAAGCACATGTGGCCACAACAAAAACTAATCATGTGGCCACAATCAGAGAACACGCAGCACAGATAGGAGAAGAAGAGGTGATAGTGCTAAAGGTGCAATACAAAAGCCTGGAGGATTTTCAGTGAGGCAGGTTCAATCGGTTGGAACACCGCCCCTAAAAACATCAAATACAGTGTACCTCTCTAATCGCAAAGCATTGAATATGAGGGTTTTTATTCACTATGACAATAAAAAGACTGAAACATTGGCACTACTGGATAGTGGTGCTACTGAAAACTTCCTCCATACGAAACTCGCAATACGGTTATGCCTCCTGGTCAAACAGCTCGAAAGGCCACAAGACATCGTCAATGTAGATGGAACAGCAAACAAAAATGGACAAATCATGCACTTCACCAACTTCGAAGCTCGAGCAGGGCACAAGACGGTGCTATTACGCTTCTTCCTCATGGATATCAGCAACAGCCAGGTTATCTTTGGATATCCCTGGTTTGCCGCCCATCAACCTATCATCAATTGGGCATGAGGATGGTTAGATTACAAGCAGCTACTGCTGGTCCTCACGGTCCTCAAAACAAAGCAGGAGCATATTTAACAAACAAGTCCATTAACGACTGAAAATCCGACCAACTGGCTGAAAGAACTGCCAGAGGAATACAAAAGACATGTGCACATCTTTAGCAACAATGAAGTGCAAAGACTCCCAGCATCTCGTATATGGGATCACATGATCAAGTTGAAACCTGAAGCACCGGTGGCGATTCCGGGAAAAATCTATGCCCTCACGCAAGAAGAGAAAAAGGCTTTGAAGGAATTCATTCGCGAACAAGTAAAGAAAGGCTATCTACGCAAATCCAAAAGCCCATATGTGGCACCTTTCTTCTTTATCAAAAAGAAGGATGGCAAGTTGCGCCTGGTACAAGATTACTGGTGCCTCAATGCGTACACGATCTGAAATCAATACCCACTACCGCTGATATCTGATTTGATCCCATGCATGGAAAACACAAGTCTTTTTACGAAGTTCGATGTGTGGTGGGGATACAACAATGTCAGGATACAAGAAGGTGATGAATGGAAAGCGGTGTTCATCACCAATGAAGGATTGTTTGAACCCTGCATCATGTTCTTTGGATTAACAAACGCCCCAGCCACCTTCCAGCAAATGATGAACGCAATCTTCACTGAAGAAACGGCTGAGGGATGGTTGACGATCTACATGGATGACCTACTTATCCATATGAACGATGATCTCGCACAACACCAAAAATGAGTGCACCGAGTCTTGGATAAGTTAAAGCTACACAATCTCTATTTGAAACCAGAGAAATGCGCATTCAAAAAGAAGCACGTTGAGTTCCTAGGAGTGGTCCTCGAAAATGGATCAGTTCACATGGACCCAGCAAAGATAAACAATGTGAAAAATTGGGCAGTGCCGAAAATGGTCAAAGACGTGAGATCCTTCTTAGGATTCATGGGGTATTATCAAGTGTTCATCAACTATTCGAAAATGGCGTGTCCGCTAATTGACCTAACAAAGAAAGATACTGTTTTTGTGTGGAGGGACACTCATCAAAAGGCCTTCAAGCAATTACGAGACAAAATGTGTACAAAACCAGTCCTAAAACAGCCCAATCACAAAAAACTGTTCTTCCTCACCACTGATGCCTTGGCATATGGCATGGGAGCCATACTCTCACAGGGGGGTGATGAACTACAAACACCCGAAGGAGACAAAAACCTATGCAAATTGCACCCTGTCGCCTTTTATTCCAACACCTTCATCGTAGCAGAAATAAATTATGACATATATGAGAGAGAGCTCCTTGCTGTGATCAAAGCACTATGACATTGGCGAAGTTTCCTCGCAGGGGCAACGCATCCGGTAATGATCTACACAGATCATGCAAACCTAAAGTTCTGGAAGACGCCCCGCAAAGTAAATCGAAGGGTAGCCTGGTAGATGCTAGAAATGCAGGACTATACGCTAAGAGTGGTACAAATAGCAGGAATGGCCAACACCATGGCAGATGCCCTATCGTGAGCAGCAGATGAACACCTAGGGCAACTAGATAACGACAATCTGGCAGTCCTTCAGCCCTAAATGTTCATCAACTCGACAGAAATCACTCTTACAGACGAAATCATCGAGGCACAGAAGGCACATGAGGGAGAAATCAAAAGATGGAAAGATCGATACCAACTCCACAAGGACAAACAAGGTCAATGGAGAACATGTGATAAGAGAATAGTAGTTCCATCAGAACTATCATTGAGACAAAAAATCCTATGCCAAAAACACGATAGCCCGCTTGCAGGACATCCCAGACATGATGAAACCTTATGAACGGTCATGCGTGATCACTGGTGGCCAGCAATGTTGCAATGGATTCGACTCTACATGCAGGGCCATGTCAACTGTCAACAAAATAAAACCTCTGTGTGACCAAAAATCCCCCTGTACCACATCGGAACCAACGAAGATACACCCTTCATGGCAATATCGCTGGACTTGATCACTCAATTACCCAACAGCAAAGGGTTTGATGCAATACTAACCATCGTAGATCAGGGGTGCTTGCGTGCGGCAATATTTCTTCCATGCAAAACAACAAACACCAGTGAAGACATCATGCAACTGTACTACCAACATTTGTACTGCTGGTATGGTCTCCCGTGAAAGATAATATCTGACCAGGATCCCTGATTTATGGCATGCTTCACCAAGGCATTATGCAAAAAAACTCACATCCAACAGAATCTGTCTAGCGCATTCCATCCTCAAATGGATGGACTTTCTGAAAGAAAAAACCAATGGGTCGAGCTTTACCTCAGGTTTGTCGTCAACTATGCACAAGATGATTGGAGTCAATGGCTCCTGCTCGCAACCGCAGTCCATAACTCCAGACTCAACGGCACGACTCGAATGGTGCCAATTGAAGCCATTTTAGGGTACATGCCAGATTATGAACCCATCACTGCACCTTCGACTACCGCAGTACCCACGGTTGAGGAGCGTTGGGAAAGGGCTAACCAAATGTGGCAGAAAGCCGTAAGAGCCCTCAACGCCACAGCTGCAGCTCCACCTCTGCAGAAGTATTGCAAAAGAGAAGCTGTTTGGCTGGATGGGCGCAACCTCCCACTTCAGTTTGCTACCAAGAAGCTGGCCCCTCGAAGATATGGACCATTCATCATTGAGAAGGTCATATCACCGGTCGCATATCAATTACATCTACCGCCCGCTTGGACCATTCACAGTACCTTCCACGCTTCTCTACTCATGCCGGTTAAGGAGATGATCGAAAATGGCCCACCGCAACCACAACCGGCACCAGAAATCATCGAAGGACATGAGGAGTATGAAGTGGTGGTGATCATGGGGTACCGCACACACAGCCAAACCAAACAACACCAGTATCTCATCCGATGGAAAGGAGAGACTGCGGCGGATGTCTCGTGGGAACCAGCGGCACAGGTATTTGCCCCACAGCTTGTCACTGCGTACCACTGCAGACACCCAATCCCTAGGCATAAAAAGAGGTCATGAGCACGTCTCATCAGCATTCCCCTATGTCTTCCTCCTCCCGCTCCATTTTCTCTAATAACCAAAGCACCCATAGCTATGCCAAAGCAACTGCGGCCCAAGCATTCGACATGATTATCCCCCCGTGCACCTCTCACCAGGATGAAGAGGCCCAGAATGAGGCCGTACCCCCAACCAACGTCCCTCTCCCCAGGTCTGCCGACTCCTCCACTGACAGTGGGCCCATTGGGAGCACCCATAGCTTGGGTAGCGGTGGCTTCAATCACGGCCTCACCACCTTTAACGACCTGGTCATCGGAGACAACAACCACCTGTCCCCCTGTACCACCCTGGCTGTGCTTGACGGGGCTACACCCACCAATGCCTCCTTCAACCAAGTTAAGTGGGTCACAATGGGGCTTGGATTCTCGGCGCACAAATACCAAGAGCAGTACCAAGATGTGGGCGAAGAGCTCCAGAGGCTGCACCACAAAAAGCGCAGGCTTGAGCAGAAGATCCATAAAGGACACCCCGAACGCACCCTGGCTGGATACATTACAAATGATAAACTTGAAGAGTTCATCATTCTGGACAGAGTCAGCGGCCAACCAGTATGAGCCCCCTATGTCAAGCTCGGGGATGACTCTCAGCTGGCCTACGGTACAACTGGATGACATGGAGCCCCCATCTTTGTTCAAGAAATATTTGCGGAGCCAAAAATCGAAGAAGGCAAATTCATCCTCCCCCTTCCTCCCTGGCTCATCTGAGCACTCCATGGGCCAGCCCTTGGGTATCACACTCTTACAGCAAGCATGCAAGATCTTGGCGACTGGGGACTTACCGCCGACATCAGCCGATACCGCACAACTGACACAAAAATCTCCTAGGTTGATGAGCAGCTCCATCAGATACACAACAAGCGAGATGCTCTCAAGAACAAACAACTCACTTGCCAGCATTGCCTTGAAATGGCACAGCTCGCGTTGCGAATCAGGCATCTAGAGGATGCAATAGGTACGAGTTGCTCCTCAATGCGCTTTGGTAACGCTCGCATCCCCAACTTGCGCGCCATTCCAGGATGTCGAGGACGACATCAAAACTAAAGGAGGGTGATGTAGCCAGCAGCTTAGGTAAGCCAGATGAATCCGGGCCGAAGCGTAAGGGTGGGTAACCGGACCAGGCGCAGCTGCGCCTTAGTCACCCCATGTTTCACTTATCTCCTATCTTCTTCATTACGCAGTCTGTAGTCTGCAGTATCAGTGTATATAAGTGTAGGCTTCTCTTCCATGTAACTTATAGTTGATTCTCTTGTGACACAATCTAACTGCCTTCACTTCTATTCTGACAAAACTTCCATTCCCCTTTGAGTCTAGTGAAGTCAGCCAACTACACCCACCCCTGTCACAGCTCCCACTGCCACCACTCCACCTGCACCACCTGTAACTACTGCACCAGCCACTGTCCCCATTACCACCATGACCACTCACACCATCACATTGGGAGCACTCTGCAGAGTTGCTCCAAATGTCTTCACTGGTGACCACACTCTCAGCAGCACCTTCCTTAGCCAGTTCCATCGCTACTGGGCTTTCAATAACAACATTGACATCATAGCACAACCATACCTATGCATCCTCACTGCCCTGTCTTATATTCAGGGACCCCTCATCACTGACTGGGTGGAGGCCAAAGAGAAGGCCCTCATTGCCCAAGTTAACCACCCCACTGCCCCCACCACCTGACAGAGGATGCCCTCTGGACCACCTTTGAGGCGGACTTCAAAAGTGCCTGGGCTGACACTACCCATGTCCAATTGGCCTACCAAAAACTCACGAACCTTTGTATAAAGGACCTTAACATTGACAATTATATCACCACCTTTGAGTGGCTTGCCATAGCCACTGAGTGGGAACCCACCACCAAGGGCACTATTGCCCAGTTCAAAGCTGGACTTGAAGAGTCCATCCACCATCGTGTCCTCTTTAGAGAGACCTGGCCTGTCACCATGGATGAGTGGAAGAATGCAGCACATAGAGAAGTAGAGCAAGTGTGCAAGTTGTGCAATTCCAACCTTCTCTTCAACAAGAAGAAAACCCCATTCCAGTCCACCTCACACACCACCCAGACCTGCCACAATCAATCCCACAACAATAGTGCTGTCCCCATGGATGATGATGCCACCACCAGTACCCCCCAAAAGCTTAAGAAGCTCACCCCAGAGGAACACAAGAAGCTAGCAAAAGAAGGACACTGTTTCTGCTGACACCGCCAAGGACACATGTCCTATGAATGCCCCCAGAACCAGAGCACTTCCAGTGCTTGCACCACCTCCACTTCATCCACCCCTGCACCTTCCACCACCACCTCCACCACTCCTGCACCCAGTGCCCTCAAGAAACCAAAGCCCAGAAAATTGTGGCTATCATTGTGTCACGGATCGGACTTGGACGCTTACTACTAGGTTCTGACTACAGTAGTAAGCTTGTGATTTCCTACATTAGTCAGGGACAGTACATTTCACGTGTTATCAGTCAGCAGTAGTATCACATGGTACTTTAGCAGCTGATTACTAGGATAGCGATACTAGGGTTCGAGCTAGATACGCTATAGGCCAACAACCATTCGGGAGGCGCTTCAAAGCCCTCCATCATCGTGTATAAGTAGTAGTCGCGGAAGACCAAGGATCGCCATCTTGGTCTTCTTGAATCATCGGTTTCCAAGTCTTCCTTTGTCTCTACCAGCCCCTTCAACCGGAGAAGGAAGTGCACTGCATAAGGCTTATCTTGAAGACACCTTCCCAGTTGCAAGTCGTCGTCGTGTTGAGTCGGAAGCTCCACGTTTGACTTAGTAGGATTCAGAGCTGAGTACCCGCGCCTTATCGTCGCCTAAAGCAAGGCACGCACTTACCGAAGTGTAACACATTGCCAGCATGACCAAAGAAGAATGTGGCGAATACCTGGATGACCAGGATTTTCATGATGCCAAACTCTAATAGCTGAGAGCAAGGCAACCATTAGCACTGTGTATAGTGTTAAGGCCTAGCGGGGCCTTACTGTGCGACGTGCACCGAGGGTACGAGGGGACAAGGGCAGAGTTCAAGGACAGGGTACTTAGTAGAGGCAACAAGGGCTGAGAGGGGTGCCTAAGGCGACAACAGTCCACGAAGGACAACCAAGGGGACAGGGTTTCAAGGGGGCTAAGTTGAGGGACTTAGTAACGAGGTACGAGGGTTTCGGTCAGAAGGCCGAAGTACGAGGGACTAAGTCGAACAACTTAGGGTCTGTGTGTGCGCGTTGTTATAGCACAAGTGCAAAGCTTCGAGGTGGCTCCCAACTTAAGGGAAGGCCGACAGTGGTGATGAGACGACGAGAAGGAAGCACACAGAGAGGAGTGGACAAGTCTGGTATTCACTAGTATGATAAACGAAGACAAGACTAGGGAATAAGCACACAAGTGGTCGAGCTTATATAGGTGGCTACTCCGTGTCCATCCCATGAAGGGGATACTATAATAGAGAACAAAAGGCAACGCGAATGGGGAAGAGGGTAGAACAGGGAACAATAGGAAGCACAAAAGGGGAAAAGGGAAGAAGGGAATTGGAGTAAGAGAGCGTACATGGTAATGAGTCAACAGGTGTCACGGAACGGACTTATCGAATGCTTACTACTAGGTTCTGACTACAGTAGTAGGCTTGTGATTCTTACATTAGTCAGGGACTTTACATTTCACGTGTTATCAGCAGTAGTATCACATGGTACTTTAGCAGCTGATTACTTCGATAGTAGTACTAGGGTTCGAGCTAGATACGCTATAGGTCAATAGTTATTCGGGAGGCGCTTCAAAGCCCTCCGTCACCGTGTATAAGTAGTAGTCGCGGAAGACCAAGAGTCGCTATCTTGGTCTTCTTGAATCATCGGTTTCCAAGTCTTCACCAAGTTTGCCTCGCGAAGGGAGAGGAGCACTGCATAAGGCTTATCTTGAAGACGCCTTCCCAGTTGCAATGACTGTTCGACGTGTTGAGACCGAAAGCTCCACGTTCGACTTAGTAGAATTCCAAGCTGAGTACTCGCATCTCGCCGTCGCCTAAAGCAAGGCCCATGCTTACCGAAGCGTAACATTAAGACCAAGATATCACCATCGTGGCGTGAGTATCTACAAGAGAACTTTGGGTCCAAGAAGGATTCCGGTCCTACGAGATTCCACGAAGAGGAACCAGAAACGTACCCGTCCAATATCTCAAACAAGCCAGCTGGGGGAGTATCAACGGAGTAGAAGGATACCTGATCAGAGGAATACACGGACCACGACCAGTTGAGTTCAATTTCGAACGAACTTGCTGGTGCAGAGTCGACCGAGAAGACGACGAGTGGAGGGTCATCGACACTCTACCATCTAGATACGGGTGCGACATCCACGAAGAAGAAGTAGTTGCAAGAAACGACTGGGGACCTATTGACGGAGAAAATCAAAGCTTCTCCGCACCCTCAGAAGATCCAGCAACCTCAGATAGCGAGTCAGACGAAGAACCGGTTCAAACACTAGAGCCATTGGAACCAGAGTTCATAGAAAGAGCTGAGCAGATCACCATTCACCCACCAATGGCTACACTAACAGAAATACAAGAAGTTACGCTCCCCATCAACCCAGAAACGGGACATGTAATGACAGCGGATGATGCCGCTTTATTCCGAGCGATCGGACCAGACCAACCAGACCCCCCGACAAGAGGCGGAGGATCCCCGAGACCGGCCGGAGGGCCACCGGGAGGAGGACCACCAGGAGGAGGCCCACCAGGAGGAGGACCACCGGGAGGAGGACCACCCGGAGGAGGAGTATTCGGAGCAGGGCCAGTCGGAATACCAGGAGGACACCATTCCAACAAATTCGCGGGGAACGCTCCAGAAATATTCAGAGGGGATCGGCATAGGACCAAAGAATTCCTTACTCAATGGGAATTATACTGGGGTATTAACAACAACAACCCCATCATGGCCAACGCATACAGACGAGCTATGTTGTTCCTCACATACATCCAGGGGAAAGATGTTAACAACTGGATCACGGAGACCAGCAGATGGCTCAACCGACAAGTCAGCGCCGGAATCGCTGATAACGATCCACGTCTATGGATCGAGATAATAACGGCCTTTAACAGGCGGTTCTCAAACACACTAGAAAAGGAGCAAGCCCAAGCAATGCTCAAAAGAGGAATTAAAATGACTGGAGGAGACATCGACGCGTACGTCACCCAATTCGAACAGCTAGCACGACAAGCTGATTACCGATTGGACTCTCCACTCACCATGGATCTGTTCACGGACGGCCTACCCCGAGACCTATACGAAAAGGCGTACACCTACGATAACCCACAGACCTTCCAAGAATGGAAGGAAGCGGTTATCAGAAGGCAACAGCAATACATACACATGAAGGCTCGACTGGAACAACATCGGGGCCTCACGAATCCGGGAAGACCACAAGTAAACAGCAACAGCAACAGAGGCGGATGGGGTAATACCCGCAACATCGGGTGGGGACCACCCCGCAACATCCTCAGGGACCCAAACGCCATGGACACATCAGCCGACCGAGTACGAGGGAGGCTTACGGATGCCGAAGAAATACAAGGGAACTGGGACCGAGCGCACCCCCGAAACCCGCCAAGAGGAGGGTTTATAGGACGAGGATGAGGAGGGCGCCGCGACATAAGGGAAGTCACTTGCTACACCTGCGGACAGAAGGGGCATTTCAGTCGTAATTGCCCACAGCACGCCTACAACCAACCAAGTAACACCAGAAGGACAGACACCGGGCCGTACGAACCCGAACAAGTACAAGTAGCAAGGGCGGAAACCGCGCAACAGCAAGCGGATACCTGGATGAAAGGGGTAGCAGCTGAAGAAGACGAGGTCAAAGACCTCATACTACAAGACCTATGGAAAAGAGAGGATTTTCGAAGCGCCTGAACCCATCGGCCTGGGTAAGGGCAGTAAAATGTAATTCTGTGATCATAACTCGCTACCGTTCTATGAGAATTCCAGTATCGATTCGCACAAATTACGCCATGGCCGATATTAGAGCATTAGTGGACTCCGGAGCCACTGATAATTTCCTACGCCCCGCTTTTGTAAAGCGGATGGGAATCGGGATGAAACCGCTGGAAAAACCCAAAAAGATATGGAATATTGACAATACCGAAAACAGAGCGGGACTCATCACTCACTATGTAGATCTGGATGTACAAACAAAGGGAATCCACAAAGAAATGAGATTCCTCATAACCGACATAGGCAACGAAGACATTGTCTTCGGCTATCCGTGGCTGGCCACGTACGAACCAACCTTCAGCTGGAGACACGCAGTTATCAAAGAAGATGCACTACCGGTGGTACTACGAACGGTCAACCCTCGAATCAACAGAATGCGACCTACCATCGCAACCATCACAACTGAAGAAAAGGAAGACATCGTACGACAACTCGAAGACGAAGGATCCGTACAAGGGAGGATCACGTCCACCGAACTTGCAATCAACGCTAAGCAATACACTACCAAAGCTGAGTTACCATCCTGTTACAACAACTACGAACAACTATTTAACGAAGAAGCGTCACACCGCTTCCCACCAACGCGGGTATGGGACCACGAAATACAGTTCAAGAACAGAACCCCTGAAGCCATAGACTGTAAGGTCTACCCACTAACACAGGAAGAAGACACAGCCCTTAAAGCCTTCCTAACGGAACAACTCGACAAAGGATATATATGGCCCTCGAAGTCCCCCTATGCATCGCCATTCTTCTTTGTCAAGAAGAAGGATGGGAAACTACGCCCCGTACAAGATTATCGACGGATCAACGCTTACACCATACGCAACCAATATCCTTTACCCCTCATATCCGATCTAATCACGGACCTCAGTAACGCCCACATATACACCAAACTTGATGTTAGGTGGGGCTACAATAATATACGCATCAAGGAAGGCGACGAAGAAAAAGCGGCTTTCAAAACAAGATACGGACTATTTGAACCCACAGTTATGTTTTTCGGACTGACCAACTCACCCGCAACGTTTCAGACAATGATGAACCACATATGTCGAGACGTTATAGCCAAACATGAACTACGGGGGACCACAATACGAGTATACATGGACGACATTGGAATAGCAACAAGAGTAGGACACAACATGGCAGATCACATAGCGGCAGTCCAAGACATATTGGAGATCTCGGCAAAACACGACCTCTACTACAAATTGGAGAAGTGTTTGTTCCATGCACCTTGAATGGATTACCTGGGGGTAATCCTTGAAAAGGGGGTGACACGCATGGACCCCGTCAAAATTTCCGGCATCAAAGACTGGCCAACCCCTACAAAGGTCAAAGACGTCCGATCATTCCTGGGCTTTTGCAACTTTTACCGCGCATTCATCCGAAATTTCTCACACCACGCAAAACCACTGAACCAGTTAACAAAGAAAGGAGCCGACTGGAAGTGGACGGGAACGGAACACGACGCATTCAACAACCTCAAGAAGCTCGTCACATCAGATCCAGTACTGGCTCACCCGCAGTTAAGTAAACCATTCGAACTAGAAGTTGACGCTTCAGGATTCGCAATAGGAGCGGTACTACTACAACGACAAGACGACGGTAAACGACACCCGATCAGCTACTTCTCCACCACCCTCAATGAAGCTGAAAGGAATTACGACATTTACGACCTGGAATTACTAGCAATTGTAAGAGCGTTCTGACACTGGCGACCCCTATTAGCAGGATCACCGCACAAAACGAAAGTTTTCTCCGACCACATGAACCTGCAGTACTGGAGAAGCCCCCAAAAGATAAGCCGAAGGGTCGCCAGGGAAGTACTCGAATTATCGGAATACGACTTTGAAATTCATCACATCAAAGGAACCGCGAATGGAAGGGCGGACGCTCTGTCAAGACGACCAGACTACGACCAAGGAGAAGAAGACAACCGGGACGTCACGGTGTTACCGGACAAGATGTTCATACGAGGGGCTCGAATAGAACACATACAAACAAACGAAGATAGCCTCACGCACAACGACACCGCCCTGCCAGACCCAATATACGAACAAAGAGAGTCTATCCTCATGCCCTGGGTAGATGCGCACCAGCTCAAGAAAATAGAAGGCACCTGGTACAAAGACGGACGACGGGTGGTCACCGGAGGAGTCCACGATAAGCGACGTATACTCCATGATCATCACGACCTACCAGCTCACGGACATCCAGGAATCAAATGAACAGCACAACTCGTAGGGCGTGCTTACTGGTGGCCCGGAATGGCCAAAGATGCATTGGAGTACGTTAAGGGATGTGCTGAATGCCAACGTATCAAAGTGCAACACAAACGCGACAAAGCCCCCCTTAACCCCATCTATCCAAAACCAGAAGCGCTACCCTTCGAAACCATAGCGCTCGACTTCATAACTAAGTTACCACGTTCACAAGGATACGACACCATACTGACTATAACGGACCACGATTGCAGTAAAGCGGTGGTGTTCATACCTTGTAATGAAGAGATCGGCGCAGAAGAAGTTGCAGCCCTCTACCTGAAGCACGTATTCACATGGTTTGGACTCCCCTCAAAGATCATAAGTGATCGGGACCCACGATTCGCAAGTCGATTTACCAGGGAATTGTGCAAAGTATTGGGCATCAGACAGAATATTTCCACCGCATATCACCCACGAACGGATGGTCAATCTGAAAGGACGAATCAATGGGTGGAACAGTACCTCCGCTTTTGGACCAACGAGAGGCAAGACAATTGGTGCGGATACTTGCCACTCGCAGAATTCGCTCATAATAACTGGCCACATGAATACACACGAAAATCCCCTTTTAACCTCCTCATGGGGTACAACCCGCGAGCTGATTGGACGGATAAACCATCACCCATTCCCCAAGTCACCCTCAGGGCGGAACAGTTCCGGGAGGCACGGAAACATGCCCAGGAACTGATCGTCAAAGCGCAACAATCATGGGTTAAAGCCAAGAACGGTCCAAAATTCCAACTCGGAGATCTTGTATGGCTAGAAGGACGCCATCTCCGCACACACCAACCAACGGCGAAACTCGCTCCTCGAAGGCACGGACCCTTCACAATAGAACAGGTGATGTCCCCTGTCAATTACCGGCTCAACCTTCCCCCGCAATGGAAAATTCACACAGTATTCCATGTGGATCTTCTCACCAAATATCAAGAAACTCCACTCCATGGGAAGAATTACCAACGACCGCCGCCCGATCTGGTAGACGGAGAAGAGGAATACGAAATTGAGAAGGTTCTAGACGAGTGGCATTTCGGCAGAGGACGTAAAAAGCAGTACCTGGTCAAATGGAAAGGCTATCCCGACTCGGAAAATCAGTGGGTCAACCGGGAAGATCTATTTGCCGACGAAGCTCTGGCGGAGTATCAAAATTCAAAGACCGCCCCACAAACAGTTATAAGGAGTGGAAGAGTCTGCGAAAATGACCCATCACCTTCTGCTACTATAACCACCACCACAGTCCCCACTCAGTCAATGCCATTCACTCCCAATGCCGCCCTCACGACGTCTTCGTATTACCTCGGAACCCCCGAGAGGGTTTTTGCCGTCGAGCTGGAGGAAGAGCGGGCATCAACAGCCCATGCCGACGACACGGAGGTCGTCGTGGCTGAGAGAGACAGAGCCGGGTCCGAGGGACCCATCACCGAAGCTGAGTTCAACAGCACCGTCACCCAGTTCCCCGCTCAAGGACGAGGGACGAACAGCGCACGACTGTCACCCGACGTTGACGGACAGCCCACCTTGTGGCATATCCTCCACGCCGACACCGGACTGCCCATCGCAGACCAACCCTTCACCACCACCGAAGTCGACGACTTTCGTCGAGCTCTCGACCGCGGTGCAGACGTCCGCGCACGCCAGGGAGAGGTACGAGAAGCTGGTGGAACCGAGGCGGTCGTGGAAGGAGGTGACCGACGACTGGAGGGAAGAACAGCTACGAACAGCCCAACGCCGCATGCAGGAGATGAGAGAGAAGAGGGAGAGATCACGGACAGCGAGGACGAGCGGTACCCAGCTGAGCACCCGCACATTCACTATGGGAGAGAAGCTAATGCTCCATCTCATACAACCCGACACGCACTCGCCACGGACGGGACCCCCCTCTACCGGGGTCATATCCGTCCCCAGCTCGCCAACCGCACCGCCTCCAGCGTCGCCAACTCCCGTGCGCCTCACGGGTTCCGGGTCAATAGAGGACCCGATTTCATTTCCTTCCCCATCACCACCCCCGACGGCGTGACGCGCCAGGCAAAATACGTCCAGGCCATTATGAGCAACGACCCCATCGTGCTCGGCCTGATCGACGAGTCCGACAGGGTCTTCCCGAAGCCCCTGTACGCCGCACCCCAGTACGTGGTGCACCCCGACACCCACATCAAGTACGTGCAGGAGGATTTATTCCTCTTCGACGCGGGGTACGACGCCATCGGGGCCATCAACCGGGCCATCGCCAAGTGCAAGGACGTGAGCCTTGCCGCGGAGGTCCGACGATACCGGGCCCTTGGGGCGGAGCTAGGACGACTGGACGCGAGAATCAAGGAGTTACAGGAGACATGGGGGCGATTGGCAACAGACAAGGCGTTGAGCATCAGTAGGTTGGAGCAGGCGCGAGCGATGCAGAGGATCGAGGAGGTACAGGCGGGGTGGATGGGACCCCCGGGGCTCCGTGGGCGTCGCTCCTGAAAAGGGGGTGATGTCACGGAACGGACTTATCGAATGCTTACTACTAGGTTCTGACTACAGTAGTAGGCTTGTGATTCTTACATTAGTCAGGGACTTTACATTTCACGTGTTATCAGCAGTAGTATCACATGGTACTTTAGCAGCTGATTACTTCGATAGTAGTACTAGGGTTCGAGCTAGATACGCTATAGGTCAATAGTTATTCAGGAGGCGCTTCAAAGCCCTCCGTCACCGTGTATAAGTAGTAGTCGCGGAAGACCAAGAGTCGCTATCTTGGTCTTCTTGAATCATCGGTTTCCAAGTCTTCACCAAGTTTGCCTCGCGAAGGGAGAGGAGCACTGCATAAGGCTTATCTCGAAGACGCCTTCCCAGTTGCAACGACTGTTCGACGTGTTGAGACCGAAAGCTCCACGTTTGACTTAGTAGAATTCCAAGCTGAGTACTCGCGTCTCGCCGTCGCCTAAAGCAAGGCCCACGCTTACCGAAGCGTAACAACAGGTTAGTACTCCAAGTGTTATGGCCGGGCCCTTGGGCCGTCGGTAGGATCCAGATCAGAGTAATGGTAACAGTTGAAGTGTCGTTATGAGTGGTGTGGACTCTTACTTACCAGTTGTGGCTATGGTAGTAAGTAGTAATTAGTCACGGACTCGTTTATCAGTCAGCACTTAGCAGTCGCATGTGATTGCTGAGTGATTCCTAGGATAGCGGTGTGCGGGCTCGAAAGCGCGTGCGTGAGTAATCGTGGGCAGAGGGTGGACAAGGGAGGATGGTAAAGGAGAGCCCAAGAGTGAATAGAAAGGAGACTGAGACAACAACAAGTGATTCGGAACGGTGCCCTTGTTTGGGCCTGACTTGAGCCGGGATCACACAAAGAAAAGAGGGGGAAACAGTGGCGACACAGCGCTCCTGTATTCAGAAGGTAACAAGTGGTATATGTACAAAAGGGATCTAGCTACTGTGCTAAGATGGAAAGGGGAAAAGTAAATGAGGTGATCCGGGAATAAGGAACATGTGGCCGAACGAAGGTACCAATGATGCACGATTTTGAGGACAGCGTCCGAGCTGGCCTTACAGCGGTACTAGGGTTCGAGGTAGTATCGCCATAGGATAGTCAACATTAAAGAGGTGCTTTAAAGCCCTCGCGTATCTGTACAAATAGTAGCTGCAGAAGGCCAAGATTCACTATCTTGGTCTTCTTCGAGATTGCCCTATCACTTCGAATCCTCTTTGCGAGTCTAATCTCTCTCTTAGTCATCTCAACTCATCACGTGGTACTACTTGTGCTTCGACAAGTAGAGTGGTATAGGCCGGTGTGACTCAGAAATGTCCACCGTGACCTTGTCTTTGCATTGAGGGAAGCACCTCTGTATTTGACTTCGACCAAGCGTTGACTCCGCCACCTCTTTTGTGCTTAAGTCAAGCACACGCTACGGGCAAAGCGTAACACCAAGGATGAGGAAAGCGATAAGGTAAAAAGAAAAGTAAGTCCGTGGTGAGCCGGATCACGACATATAGTACCAAGAATGATTCAATGACAATCCCCATTTAAATTTACATGTGGCATAGAAAGGCTGAAGTAGAAGTCCTCCTTGATAGTGGGGCAACCAACAACTTTATTGATACCTGCACCATCTCCAAGTTACACCTTGGAACACAAGAACTATGCTCCCTCCACCTCATCCATAATGTGGATGGAACTCTCAACCAGGTGGGATCCATCACCCACCTCACCTACCTCATCATCAACCAAGGGGTGCAAACAGTAAAAATGCCCTTATACATTGCCAACCTTGGGCATGATTGCCTCATCTTAGGCCACCCATGGTTTAAATGTTTCAACCTCAGAATTGATTGGACTACCAACACCCTTGAAGGAGGGACCTCACCCTTCACTCTATTTCCTATCACAAATGCATCCACCCCCAGATCAACAGCATTGCCCAGAAATGGGCTAAGAAAGCTATTGCCTCCAAAACCCCACCAGTAGCCGACATCCCCTCTGAATATCAACACCACGCCACTGTCTTCTCTGAGAAAGCTGCACAATGTTTTCGCCCTGCTAGAGAAGATGACCACTCCATTTCCCTCAAACCAGATGCCCTTAGCACCATTAACTGCAAGGTATACCCCCTCACACCAGCTGAAGAAGAAGCCATCAATGTTAAGGCCTAGCGGGGCCTGGCAGTGCGACGTGCACCGAGGGTACGAGTGGGACAAGGACAGGGTACAAGGACGAGGTACTTGGGGGTGGTAACCAAGACCGAGGGGGGGTTCTAAGAGACGAAGGTCCGCAAGGGACGACCAAGGAGCAAGGGTTCGAAGGGTAAGTCGATGGACTTAGTGACGAGGTACAAGGGGCTCCGGTCAGACGGCCGAAGTACGAGGGACTAAGTCGAGCGACTTAGGGTCTGTGTGTGCGCGTTGTTATAGCACAAGCGCAAAGCTTCGAGGTGGCTCCCAACTAAGGGAAGACCGACAGTGGTGATGAGACGACGAGAAGGGAGCACACAGTGGAGGAGGAAACAAGCCTTGGTATTCGCTAGTATAATAAACAAAGACAAGACTGGAGAATAAGTGTATACATGGTCAAGCTTATATAGGTAGTTACTCAAGGTCCGTCCCATGAAGAGGGTACTAATAGAGAACAATAGGAGACGCAAATGGGGAAGAGGTGGAATAGGGAACAAGGGGAAGCGTAAAAGGGGAAAGGAATAGAAGGGGAATCGGAGTAGGAAGGCGTACATGGTAGTGAGTCAACAAGTTAGTACTCCGAGGAAGTCCGAGTGTATGTCAAAGCGAAGTAGTAAAAGAAAAGAAAGTCCATGGTGAGCCGGATCACGACAATCAAGGAGTTTATCAAGGAACACTTGGAGAAAGGTTACATTGTCGAATCCAACTCCCCCTATGCCTCCTCCTTCTTCTTTGTGAAGAAGAAAGATGGCAAACTACACCCCACTCAGGACTACAAACCTCTCAACTCATGGACCATCTGTGACACATACCCCCTCCTCCTGATCAACACCATCCTCGAACAGCTCCAGGGGAAGAAGATCTTCACCAAGTTCGATATCCGCTGGGGCTATAACAACATCCATATCAAAGAAGAAGATCAATGGAAAGCTGCTTTCAAAACACCCTTTGGCCTCTTTCAACCTCATGTTATGTTCTTCAGCCTCACCAATTCCCCCACTACATTCTCCTGCACTATGAACTGCATGTTCCACCACCTCAAGGACAAATACCCCAAAGAACTCTTCATCTACATGGATGATATCCTCATTGCCACCCATGACAACTTATCATGCCACTGCACCATTGTCCATGAAGTCCTTGACCTCCTAGAAATCAAATCCTACTTCCTTAAACCTTCCAAGTGCACCTTTGAACAAACCTGCATTGAATACCTTGGCATCATCATAGATGGTGATCAGATCAAGATCGGCCCTGTCAAAGCAGATGGCCTCCATGACTGGCCACATGACCTCAAGACCCTCAAAGAGGTCCAAAGCACCTTGTGTGTCCTAGGATACCAACACCCCTTCATCCTGAACCTTGCCAACATCACATGCCCCATCACCACACTCCTAAAGAAGGAGACCCCATTCCAGTGGACTCCTGAATGCCATCATGCTCTCAATACCCTCATCTCCTATGTCCTATCTGACCCTGCTCTATTACAGCCAGACATGTCCAAACCCTTCTGTCATAGATCAGACTTGTGCAGACACTTACTACTAGGTTCTGACTACAGTAGTAGGCATGTGATTCTTACATTAGTCAGGGACTTATTCTTTCACATGTTATCAGTCAGTGGTAGTATCAGATGTTACTATAGCTTACTGATTACTAGGATAGTGATGCTAGGGTTTGAGCTAGATATACTATAAGCCATCATCATTCGGGAGGCGCTTCAAAGCCCTCCATCATCTTGTATAAGTAGTAGTCTGGGAAGACCAAGGATTGTCATCTTGGTCTTCTTGAATCATCAGTTTCTCCTCTCTTTTATCAGGACCATCTTCAACCATTGCACTGCATAAGACTCCAACAAGTGAAGGTCTTCCCAGTTGCCATCATCATATTGAGCATCACGGCTCTATGTTTGACTTGGTGATTATCATCAAGCTGAGTACTTGTGCCTTACATCTTGCCTAAAGCAAGGCCCATGCTTACTGAAGTGTAACACCTTCCAACTGGAAGTAGATGCCTCCACCTTTGCCACTGGCACCATCCTATCTCAGAAAGATCCTCGGGGTAAATCCCACACCATCAGCTTCCATTCTAAGACATTCACTGAGGCAGAATGTAACTATGATATCCAAGACAGAGAACTCCTAGCCATCATTTGTGGCCTGGAAAACTGGTGCCACCTCCTAGCAGGCTCCCCCCATCCCATCACCATTCTTACTGATGACAGGAACCTCCAATACTACTGCAACCCCCAACATATTAACTGTTGCGTCACCAGGTACCTCCCCAAGCTGGCTGACTACCATTCACCAACCTGGGGCCTCTAACAAGGCCAATGCTCTTTCTAGGTGCCCTGACTTCTATGATGGCTCAGCTGACAATGACCAAATTACTGTCCTTCCCCCTTCACTCTTTGTCAATGCTGCCCTCTCCTCCTCCCTCGATGATCATGCACATGCCCATCAGCTCAAACAGCCAGACCTACTCTCTAAATGGACGCTCTCTCACAACCTCACTCAGGAGGAAGGCTTCTTCTGGAATGGCTCATGGTTTGTCATTGTGGAAGATAACAATCTAAGAAGGGGGGTAATTTCCCTATATCATGACTCACTCATGGCCAGACACCCCAGAATTTCCAAAACCCTCTGGGCTATCTCATGCAATTACTGGTGGCCCAACATGAAAATCTCTGTCACCAATTACATCAAGGGCTGTGCCACCTGTCAATCATGCAAAAATAACCCTACCAACCCGAAACCACCACTTTACCCCATTACCACAGACCCCCATTCCCTTCCTTTCAAAACCATTGCCCTGGATTTTATTATGAAACTCCCCTTATCCTCCAATTATGATACCATACTTACAATTATGGACCATGACTGCTCTAAAGCCTCCATCTTCATCCCCTGCAATGAAACCATAGATGCTGAAAAAATGGCACTACTTTACGCTACTTGCATACTCCCCCATTATGGACTTCCCAAACGCATCACTTCCAACAGAGACCCTTGTTTTACCTCTGCATTTACCAAAGAACTTTGCAAATTACTTCACATCGATCAGAACATTAGTACCGCTTACCACCCCCAAACTGATGGCCAATCGGAATGCACTAACCAATGGCTGGAACAGTATCTCCGCATATTCACCAATTACAAACAAGATGACTGGGCATCTTGGCTCCCCCTTGCACAATTCACACACAATTCCTGGCCCAGCTCCACTACCAAGAAGACCCCCTTTGACCTCCTTATGGGACACACCCCACATGTCCACCAGACTTTCCACTTCTCCACTGTCCCCTCCATTGATCAGCACATGCAGCAGATCAAGGAAGCATGCTAGCAGGCACAAGATGCTATCAAGTGCTCACAAGACCTCATGACAAGGTCACACACTTGTTTCACCCCTTATTGTGTCAGAGATAGAGTCTGGCTCAAGGCAAAGAATCTTCACACCACCCATCCATCTGCCAAACTATCCCCACAGTGTTATGGCCCCTTCCTAGTCACTGCTGCCATTTCACATACCTCCTACTAGCTCAAGCTCCCTCCACAATGGAAGATCCATAATGTCTTCCATGCCTCACTTCTCACCCCTTACAAGGAAACACCTGAGCATGGTCTGAACTTTATGGGGCCTTCCCCTGACCTGATTGATGGGGAACCGGAGTGGGAAGTGGAGCAAATTCTAGGGTCACAATGCAGGCACAACCAACTGCAGTATTTGGTTAGATGGAAGGGTTTCTCCAAGGCCCATGACTTATAGGAACACATAGCCCACATCCACACCAAACAGCTCATTACAAATTTCCATCGGCAACACCCACAGTCTATAGGCACCTCTATGGGATGGACCTGGAGTATCACCCTATATAACCCCACCTCTTCCCCCACTTCTCTTGTTAAGGCCTAGTGGGGCCTTACTGTGCAATGTGCACCGAGAATACAAGGGACAAGGCACGAGAACGAGGTGTTTGGTGAGAGAGCCGAGGGTCTAGGTGATAACAAGGTGACAAGGTTACTCAAGGGACGTTGGAGGAACATGGGTAAGTCAAGAGACTTAGTAACAAGGTACAAGGTGTTCGGCTAGAGGACCGAAGTATGAGGGGCTAAGTCAAACAACTTAGGTTCTGTGTGTGCGCATTGTTATAGCACAAGCACAAAGCTTCAAAGTGGCTCCCAACTAAGGGAAGGCCGACAGTGGTGGTGAGACGATGAGAAGAGCACACAGGTGAAGAGAGTAGACAAGTCTGGTATTCACTAGTATGGTAAATGAAGACAAGACTAAGGAATGAGCGTATAAATGAACAAGCTTATATAGGTAGCTACTCCGTGTCCATCCCATGAAGAGGATACTAGAAAGGGAACAAAGGGAATGCATAAGGAGAAGGAGAAGAAAAGGGAACAAGGGGAGACGCAGAAGGGGAAAGGGAATGAAGGAGAATCAGAGTATGAAAAGGTACATGGAGATGAGTCAACAAGTTAGTACTCTGAGGGGATCCAAGAATGAGTCAAGGTGATATAGTAAAAGTGAAAATAAGTCTGTGGAAAATAAGTCCATGGTGAGCCGGATCATGACATCTCTCATCATCCACTCCATTACTCTGTCTCCCAACACCACTACTTATCCAACCACTATGTCTACCTCTCCTGCCACCACCAATGACTGCTCTCTGGCTGACTGCATTGGCTTTTGTGCTGCCTCCCCTGTCCCCACTGAGGGAACCTTTGGCACTCCTGGGTCTCCACTGGGCAACCCACTCTCTCTAGCAGACCACATCCTGTCCACTGCCCCATCTCCTGACCCTCTCCCCATTCCCCTTTGCATCCCTGAACCTCACTGTCCCCTCACTCCATTCTCCCACCCCAGCTCCCCAGTGTCCTCTGTTGATCTGAGCAGTGATAGGTTTGAGGACAACCCCCCCCAAAACTTCATGATCTATGACTCATGCCAGGCCAACCATGCCCATTACTCATTCCCCATCACTGGCTTGGATGGCACCCCCAAGTGTCCCCATTACATTTACTATGAATGGGACCACAATGGTCACAACCATTACATCCTAGAACACCGCAGGGATACTGGTCATTACCAGGACTACAGTGCCCCACTCACTGCTATCCCTTTCCACAGACCCCCTCCTCCCTACCCTGATAACAGTGATCTTTCCCCCTTCCACTCTGACCACCCAGACAAGGCAGCAGTAGAAATAGGCCTTCAGGTCCTCAACAATGTCAGAGTCAATGCTAATATTGATAGGTACCACTTCCTGAAGGAAGAACACCATGTACTGCTGGAATGGGAGAGGGACCTGGCTGATGCATGGAATGATTGGAGGAGGTCAGAGGTCATTAGGGACTGTTTAGTCCAATCACAGGTGCACATGTGCCTTCATCCTTACTTGATGGGGAATGCTCACATCCTTAACCTACAATATACCAATGATGCAGCCGCTTCTTCTGGTGTTCCCATCAGGGAATACCTGGAGAGCCTTCGCCCAGGAGGGGAGTGTTACACTCGCTTCCCCATGCCATGGCTTCACGATGAAGAAAAGCCTGGTGTGTCCCAATGGATCCTATCATAGGGTCGAGAATCCCATGCTTTGGAGAAGAAGCCCCTTCCTAACCCCAAGCCCATCTGCCCCTCGGCCCTTGAGTACACTGTAGTAGATGACTTCCAACTACGTTGACTAAGAGGGGCAACACAGAAATGCTGATGTTGTGAGTTGAGTTGGGTGAACTGCCTGTTCCACACAATCAACGTAAGATGGAGATAAATCACGTGCTAAACTTACAGAGCAGCACAGAGTGAGCAAAGACAAGTGTTCACTTTGCAGGGAACCAGAGCAAGATCACATGGAGGTAAGTTGAGAGGGGAATTCAAAGAGGACAAGTTAGATTGTAGTGCTATCTACTACAGGTTTATATACTGTGGTACATGGTCCGTGCAGAGTCATAAGTGCTGCACTTACTAACTACTGAGTAAGGCTGATGACTCAGGTGATGACGCATTGCTATTGTGCTGACTGATGCACTGTCACAGAACGGACTTAGAACACTTATTACTAGGTTCTGACTACGGTAGTAAGCTTGTGATTGTGTACATTAGTCAGGGACAGTCATTTCATGTGTTATCAGTCAGCGGTAGTATCACATAGTACTTGTAGCTTACTGATTACTAGGATAGTGGTATTAGGGTTCAAGCTAGTATCGCTATAGGTCAATAGTGTTTTGGGAGGCACTTCAAAGCCCTCCATCATCTTGTATAAGTAGTAGTGCGGGAAGACCAAGAATTGCCATCTTGGTCTTCTTGAATCATTGGTTTCATCTTCCTCTTGACTGGACTACTTTCAGAGACTGCACTGCATAAGACTCTGACTTGTGGAGGTCTTCCCAGTTGCTGTCGACATATTGAGTATTGAAACTTAATGTTCAACTTAGCATTTTCATTGAGCTAAGTACTCGCGCCTTCCGTTCTGCCTAAAGCAAGGCACATGCTTACCAAAGCATAACATTAAGACCAAGATCCCCATTGTGGCGTGAGTATCAACAAGAGAGCTTTGGATCCATGATGGCTTCCACTCCTATGAAATCCTGAGAAGGGGAATCAGAAACATACCTGTATAATATCTAAAAGAAGCCCATTGGAGCACCATCAACAGAGTAGAAGGTTACATCATCAGAGGAGCCCACAGGCCATGACCAGTTGAGTTCAACTTTGAATGTACTTGCTGGTGCAGAGTCAACTGAGAAGATGATGAGTGGAGAGTTATCGACACTCTACCTTACAGATATGGGTGCAGCATCTACTAAGAAGAGGTCGTAGCAAGAAACGATTAGGGGGCAATCAACAGAGAAGAAACGCAAAGTGACTCTGCACCAACTAAGAGATCTACCTCTCCATACACAGATGAAGAACTAGAAACTGCACTTGAACCATTGGAGGAAGGGTTCATTGAACAAGCTGAGCAAATAACAATCCATCCACCAATGGCCACACTAACCAAAACCCATGAAGCAATGCTTCCCATTAACCCTGAAATGGGACATGTCATGACAGCTGACGATGCTGCACTATTTCAAGCCATAGGTCCAGATCAACCTGACCTGCCACCAGGTGATCTCCCAAGAGGAGGAGGACCCGGTGGAGGAGGAGGCCCACCTGGAGGACCCATCAGAGGAGGAGGCCCACCAGGAGGAGGCCTGCCAGGAGGAGGCCCGCCAGGAGGAGGCCTGCCCAGAGGAGGAGTACTGGGAGGTGGTCACCAATCTGACAAATTCACAGGTAATGCACCCAAGATATTCCAAGGAGACAGACATAGGACTGAGGAGTTCCTAACACAATGGGAACTATATTGGGGAATCAATAATAACAACCCCATCATGGCCAATGCCTACCGATGAGTTATGTTATTCCTTACCTACATCCAAGGGAAGGATGTTAACAACTGGATCATGGAGACCAGTCGATGGCTCAATAGACAAGTAACCACAGGGATTGCTGATAATGACCCACATCTGTGGATTGAGGTTATCACAGCATTCAATAGAAGGTTCTCCAACATGCTGGAAAAAGAACAAGCCCAGGCAATGTTGAAAAAGGGGCTCAGGATGATGGGGGGAGACATTGACACATACTGTTATGTCACAGTAGGGACGTTCACCTGACATGGGTTAAGTCGATCTACTGAGACACTGCACTAAGGGTCTGGTTCTGGTTGTCAAGGGAAGTTCCAAGGAGGAACTTCAGTGAAGATACATGAGTTGAAGAGTCAGCCTAAGCCAATAGTGGAACTTAGGATTCTTCAGTGAGAGGAGAGTTTGTTTGGTGAGAGATGGAGTATTCAACAGTCTTCAATTGCTCAAGTACCATAGAGTACAAAAAGTCAAGTCTAAGGCTACTACTACCTGGTGAGCCTGTATTTATAGTAAAGAAAGAGGGCATCCTAGGATCAAGTCATCGAGCAATCACAACAAAAACAATAAGAACTGCGGAGCACAGCTCACAGTAATCACATGTAAGATGTGAAACAAAAGATATAGGTGAAATGAAGATGTGAGTGAAACACATAGCCTCTTAGCAACAGGCATGAATCATCATGACTCACATGAGAAACAAAGATATAAATAAAAGTAAAGAGTCACCATGGCTCTTGTGAGAATGATCACGTGAGAGAAGAGAAAAGGTTGTCACATGTCCTAAGGCATTTTTAAAGAAAAAGGAATTAAAATAGGCAGTGTCATAACACATATGTAACTCAGTTTAAACAACTAGCAAGGCAGGCTCACTACCGGCTGGATTCATCCCTCACCATGGATCTATTCACAGATGGACTACCCTGTGATTTATACAAGAAAGTATACACATACGACAACCCACAAACCTTCCAAGAGTGGAAGGATGTGGTCATTCGAAGGCAACAACAATACATCCATATGAAGGCCCAGCTTGAGCAACACCAAGGCCTCACGAACCGAGGAGCGCAGGGAAATAACAACACAGGAGGACAGTGGAGAAACACATGAGGCACAGGATGGGGCCCCCCTTGGAATATCCTCAGAGACCCAAATGCTATGGACACCTCCATGAACTGGGTAAGAGGACGACTCACAGGAGTGGAAGAAATCCAAGGCAACTGGGACCGAGCTCACCCCAGAAACCCAAGGGGTGGGGCAATGGGACGCAGCTATGGATGGCAAGACATGAGGGAAGTAATGTGCTATACTTGTGGACATAAGGGTCACTTCAGCTGTAACTGCCCATAGCACACCTACAACCAACCAGGAAGCAGCCGAAGAATTGACACAGAAATTCATGAAGAAGAACCAAGCCATGCAGCGAAAGCTGAAACTCCCCAGCAACACACCAATCGCTGGATGGAAGGAGTAGTGGCCGAAGAAGATGACATAAAAGACCTGATACTTCAGGATCTCTGAAAAAGGGAGGATTTTCGAAGCACCTGAACCCATTGGCCTGGGTGAGGGCAGTTAAATGTAATTCTGTGGTTATAACTCACTACTGTTCTATGAGAATTCCAGTATTGATTCGCACAAATTATGCCATGGCTGACATCAGAGCACTGGTGGACTCTAGAGCCACCAACAACTTCCTAAGACCCACTTTTATAAAGCAGATGGGAATAGGAATGAAGCTGCTGGAATGGCCCAAAAAGATATGGAATATCAATAACATGGAAAATCGGGCTGGACTATTCACCCACTATGTAGATCTGGACGTACAAACCAAGGGAATCCATAAAGAAATGAGATTCCTTGTCACCAACATTGGCAATGAAGACATCGTATTCAGGTATCCCTGGCTAGCTACCTATGAACCCACCTTTAGCTGGAGACACACAGTCATAAAAGAAGACGCACTACCGGTAGTGCTTTGAACTGTGAACCCACAAATCTTTCACACCTGACCAACCATCACAACCACCATTACAGTGGCACAGAAGGACGAGATTGTCCAACAATTAGAAGATGAAGAATTCGTAGAAGGGAGGACTACATCCACGGAGTTGGCAATCCAAGCATGACAATATACTACTAAAGCTGAGTTGCCACTGTGTTATTCACAATACTGCCAATTATTTAATGAAGAAGTGTCCCATCATTCCCCACCAGCAAGAGCCTGGGACCATGAAATACAATTCAAAAAGGGGGCTCCCGAAGCAATAGACTATAAGGTATACCCCCTCACGCAAGAAGAAGACCAGGCTCTTAAGGCCTTCTTAATGGAACAACTCAGCAAAGGATACATACGACCATCCAAATCACCCTATACATCACCATTCTTCTTTGTCAAAAAGAAGGATGGCAAGCTACGACCAGTACAGGACTACAGGCGCATTAACTCATTCATGATACGCAACCAATACCTACTACCCCTTATCACAGACCTCATCGTGGACCTCAGCAACACCCACATATACACCAAGCTTGATGTATGGTGGGGGTATAACAACATATGGATCAAGGACAGTGATGAAGAGAAGGTGGCTTTCAAAACTTGATACAGCCTATTCAAACCCACAGTAATGTTCTTTGGACTAACAAACTCCCCAGCAATGTTTCAGACTATGATGAACCATATCTGCTGAGACATCATTGCCAAACACAAACTTTGGGGAACAACAATAAGGGTATATATAGACGACATCGGAATCGCAACACATGTAGGGAAAAACATGGATGATCACATTGCAGCAGTCAAGGATGTACTGGAAATCTCAGCTAAGCATGATCTCTACTATAAACTGGAGAAATGTCTATTCCATGCACCACATATGGATTACCTGGGGGTAATCCTTGAAAAGGGGGTAACATGCATGGATCCTGTCAAAATTACTGGCATCAAGGACTGGCCAACACCTACAAAAGTTAAAGATGTTTGATCATTTCTAGGGTTTTGCAATTTTTACTGTGCCTTCATTCAAAACTTTTCACATCATGCAAAACCACTGAACCAACTAACAAAGAAGGGAGCCAAGTGGAAATGGACAGGCATGGAACACGACACCTTTAACAACCTCAAGAGACTTGTAACCTTGGAACTAGTACTGGCACACCCGCAGTTGAGTAAACCTTTCAAATTAGAGGTTGATGCCTCAGGTTTTGCAATAGGAGCAGTGTTATTACAATGGAAGGAAGATAGGAAGCAACACCTGATTAGTTACTTCTCGACCACACTCAATGAGGCCAAACAAAATTACGATATCTATGACCTGGAACTACTAGCAATTGTCAAAGCATTCCAACATTGGCGACCTTTGCTAGCAGGGTCACCACATTGTACTAAAGTCTTCTCCAACCATATGAACCTGCAGTATTGGAGAAGCCCACAGAAAATCAGTAGACAAGTAGCCAGGGAAGTACTCGAACTCTCCAAATATGATTTCGAGATTCACCATATCTGTCACGGATCGGACTTGGACGCTTACTATCAGGTTCTGACTACGGTAGTAGGCATGTGATTGTTTACATTAGTCAGGGACACTTTATCATTCACGTGTTATCAGTAGCAGTAGTATCACATGGTACTTTAGCAGCTGATTACTAGGATAGCGGTACTAGGGTTCGAGCTAGTATTGCTATAGGTCAATAGCTATTCGGGAGGCGCTTCAAAGCCCTCCATCATCTTGTATAAGTAGTAGTCGCAGAAGACCAAGGATCGCCATCTTGGTCTTCTTGAATCATCGGTTTTCTCTTCATTTTGTCTCCCTCTCTCTCTCTAGGGAATCATCAAGAGGAAGCGCACTGCATAAGGTTTACCAAGAGTACCTTCCCAGTTGCAAGACGTCAGCGTGCTAGGACTTAGGAGCCCACGTCTGACTTTGACAAGTCGTAAAGCTGAGTACTCGCATCACATCTCTGCCTAAAGCAAGGCCCACACTTACTGAAGCGTAACATTAAGACCAAGATCTTACCACCGTGGCGCGAGTATCCACAAGAGAACTTTGGATCCGAGAAGGGTTCCGCTCGTACGAAATCCCAAGAAGAGGGAATAGGAACGTACCAATCCGATACCTCAAGGAAGCTAGCTGGGGGAGCATCAACGGAGTTGAAGGGTATCTAATCAGAGGAGCACACGGACCACGACCAGTTGAGTTCAATTTCGAACGAACTTGCTGGTGCAGAGTCGACCGAGAAGACGAGGAGTGGAGAGTCATCGACACTCTACCCTACAGATACGGGTGCGATATTTACGAAGAAGAAGTAGTCGCAAGAAACGACTGGGGACCCATTGACGGAGAAGCACAAAGCGCATCCGCACCTTCAGAAGCACCCAGTGCATCAGACAGCGAATCAGACGAAGAACCCGCACGAGCGTTGGAACCATTAGAACCAGAACTCATCGAAAGAGCTGAGCAGATTACAATCTATCCCCCAATGACTACGTTAACCGAAACTCAGGAAGTAACACTTCCCATACACCCCGAAACAGGACACGTTATGACGGCAGACGATGCCGCACTATTCCGAGCAATCAGACCTGACCAACCCAACCCACCAGCAGGAAATGGGGAACTCCTAGGAAGATTACCACGTGGAGGAGGATCCCCACATGGAGGACCTCCAGGAGGAGGAGGACCTCCAGGAGGAGGAGGAGGAGGTCCCCCGGGCGGAGGAATACCCGGGATAGGACCAGTCGGTATACACGGGGGGCACCACTCCGACAAGTTCGCCGGAAACGCCCCAGAAGTATTCAAAGGAGACAGACACAAGACGGAGGAATTCCTCACCCAGTGGGAGCTGTACTGGGGCATCAATAATAATAATCCCATCATGGCCAACGCATACCGACGAGCTATGTTATTCCTCACCTACATCCAGGGAAAGGACGTTAACAACTGGATCACGGAGACCAGTAGATGGCTCAACCGGCAAGTCACCGCCGGAATCAACGACACTGACCCACGACTATGGACCGAGGTCATCATCGCCTTCAACAGACGATTCTCAAACACACTCGAGAAGGAACAAGCGCAAGCCATGCTCAAGAGAGGAATTAAAATGATAGGGGGAGATATCGACGCGTACGTCACGCAATTCGAGCAGTTAGCGAGACAGGCTAACTATCGGCTGGATTCACCGCTCACCATGGATCTATTCACGGACGGACTACCCCGTGACTTATACGAGAAGGCATACACATACGACAACCCGCAGACTTTCCAGGAATGGAAAGAAGCGGTCATCAGGAGGCAACAACAGTACATTCATATGAAGGCCCGACTCGAGCAACACAGAGGCCTTGCAAATCAAACAAAACCCCAAGGAGGAGGCAACACAACCTGGAGGAACACGAGGAACATGGGATGGGGACCCCCTCGCAACATACTACGGGACCCAAATGCCATGGACACGTCGGCAGACCGAGTACGGGGAAGACTCACGGGGGCCGAAGAAATCCAAGGCAACTGGGATCGAACTCATCCCCGAAATCCACCACCAAGAGGAGGATTCATGGGACGGGGACGAGGGGGCCGACACGACATGAGGGAAGTGACATGTTACACGTGCGGACAGAAAGGACACTTCAGCCGTAACTGCCCACAGCACACCTACAACCAACCAAGCAGCAGCCGAAGAACTGACGCCTACCATGACGACAGAGAGGAAGAACCCGTACGCGCGGCAAAAGCGGAAACCCCGCAGCAGAGAGCCGATCAATGGATGAAGGGAGTGGCCGCCGAAGAAGACGAGGTAAAAGACCTCATATTACAGGACCTATGGAAAAGGGAGGATTTTCGAAGCGCCTGAACCCATCGGCCTGGGTAAGGGCAGTAAAATGTAATTCTGTGATCATAACTCGCTACCGTTCTATGAGAATTCCAGTATCGATTCGCACGAATTACGCCATGGCCGACATTAGAGCATTAGTGGACTCAGGAGCCACGGACAACTTCCTAAGACCCGCTTTCATAAAGCGGATGGGAATTGGAATGAAGCCGCTGGAACGGCCCAAAAAGATATGGAATATCGATAATACTGAAAACCGAGCCGGACTAATCACCCACTATGTAGACCTGGACGTACAAACTAAAGGGATCCACAAGGAGATGAGGTTCCTTGTCACCGATATCGGAAATGAAGACATCGTCTTTGGATACCCATGGCTGGCCACATACGAACCGACCTTCAGCTGGAGACATGCCGTGATCAAAGAGGACGCACTACCCGTAGTCCTCAGAACCGTCAACCCAAGGATTGCACGATCAATACTCACGAAAACCATGACCGAAGAACAGAAGGAACAGGTCATAGTCCAGTTAGAAGAAGAAGAATTCGTAGAAGGGAGGACCACTTCTACCGAATTAGCAATCAAGGCGAAACAGTATACTACCAAAGCTGAGTTGCCAACCGTCTACTCCACATACCACCAACTCTTTGACGAAGAAGCATCACACCGATTCCCACCCTCATGGGTATGGGACCACGAAATTCAACTCAAGAAAGGAGCACCCGAGTCAATAGACTGTAAGGTCTATCCGCTCACACAGGAGGAAGATCAGGCCCTCCAAGCCTTTCTCACGGAACAACTCGGCAAAGGATACATACGACCATCGAAATCCCCATACGCATCGCCATTCTTCTTTGTCAAAAAGAAGGACGGCAAATTACGACCGGTACAAGATTACAGACGTCTCAACGCGCTTACGATACGAAATCAATATCCCCTACCCCTCATCATGGACCTCATAACGGATCTCAGTAACGCCCACATATACACCAAACTCGACGTACGATGGGGTTACAACAACATACGGATTAAGGAAGGAGACGAAGAAAAAGCCGCGTTCAAAACTAAATACGGCCTATTTGAACCAACGGTAATGTTCTTTGGGCTAACGAACTCTCCCGCAACATTCCAGACGATGATGAACCACATCTGTCGAGACATCATCGCCAAACACGAACTCCGAGGAACCACGATAAGGGTATATATGGACGATATCGGCATCGCAACACACATAGGACATAACATGGACGACCACATCGCGGCGGTCAAAGACGTATTGGAAATATCAGCTAAGCACGACCTCTACTACAAATTGGAGAAATGCTTATTCCATGCACCCCGTATGGATTACCTGGGGGTAATCCTTGAAAAGGGGGTGACACGCATGGACCCCGTCAAAATCTCCGGCATCAAAGACTGGCCGACACCTACTAAAGTCAAAGATGTCCGATCATTTCTAGGTTTTTGCAATTTCTATCGCGCATTCATTCGAAACTTTTCACATTATGCAAAACCCCTGAATCAACTAACCAAGAAAGGGGCCGAATGGAAATGGACGGGGACAGAACACGACGCGTTCAACAAACTCAAAGGACTCGTCACATCGGAACCAGTATTGGCACACCCACAGCTGAGTAAACCATTCGAACTAGAAGTTGATGCGTCAGGATTTGCCATAGGAGCAGTACTACTACAACGGAAAGACGACGGGAAAAGACACCCCATCGGCTACTTCTCCACCACACTCAATGAGGCAGAACGAAACTACGACATATACGACCTAGAACTGCTAGCTATAGTCAAGGCCTTCCGACACTGGCGACCGTTACTCGCAGGATCGCCACATCGCACAAAGGTTTTCTCAGATCACATGAACCTACAATACTGGAGAAGCCCCCAGAAGATCAGCCGGAGGGTGGCAAGGGAAGTACTGGAACTATCGGAATACGACTTTGAAATTCACCACATCAAAGGATCAGCAAACGGTAGGGCGGACGCACTGTCACGAAGACCAGACTACGACCAAGGGGAGGAAGACAACGAAAACATCACGGTATTGCCGGACAAACTCTTCATACGCGGTACCCACGTAGAAAGAATACGGACCAACAAAGATCGCCTCACCTCTGAGGACACCACACTAGAGGACCCTGTGTACGAACAAAACGAAGATATTCTGAAACCATGGGTAGATGCACACCGTCTCAAAAAGGTGAACGGAGTCTGGTACAAAGATGCACGACGAGTAGTAACCGGAGGCATTCACGATAAGCGACGTATACTGCACGATCATCATGACCTCCCTGCTCACGGACATCCAGGAATTAAAAGAACCGCCCAATTGGCGGGACGCACCTATTGGTGGCCAGGATTGGTTAAAGACGCCCTGGAATACGTCAAAGGATGCGCCGAATGTCAATGCATCAAAGTTCAACATGGACGAAACAAGGCACCCCTCAACCCCATATACCCTAAACCGGAAGCAATGCCATTCGAAACTATAGCCCTCGACTTCATAACTAAGTTACCAGTATCTCAGGGACATGACACGATACTAACGATCACGGATCACGACTGCAGTAAGGCAGCGATATTTATACCATGCAATGAAGAAATCAGCGCGGAAGGAGTTGCCCACTTATACCTCAAACACATCTTTGTTCGCTTCGGACTTCCCACGAAAATCATAAGTGACCGCGACCCTCGTTTTGCCAGCAGGTTTACGAGAGAACTTTGCAGAGTATTGGATATTAAGCAAAATATATCCACCGCGTATCACCCCCGAACCGACGGACAATCAGAGCGAACAAACCAATGGGTAGAACAATACCTACGGTTCTGGACGAACGAAAGACAGGATAACTGGTGCGAATACCTACCTCTCGCAGAATTCGCGCATAATAACTGGCCGCATGAATACACCCGGGAGTCACCCTTCAACCTCCTCATGGGGTACAACCCACGAGCTGATTGGACGGAGAAACCGTCACCAATCCCACAAGTAACACTAAGGATGGAACAATTCCAAGAAGCACGAAAACGCGCCCAGGAACTGATTGTTAAAGCGCAACAATCATGGGTTAAAGCAAAGAACGGCCCAAAATTCCGACTCGGAGACCTCGTATGGCTAGAGGGACGCCACCTCCGCACTCACCAACCAACGGCGAAACTCGCTCCCTGAAGGCACGGACCCTTCACAATAGAACAGGTGATGTCCCCTGTCAACTATCGGCTCAACCTCCCTCCGCAATGGAAAATTCACACAGTGTTCCATGTGGACCTTCTCACCAAATATCATGAGACTCCACTCCATGGGAAAAACTACCAACGACCACCACCCGATCTGGTGAACGGAGAGGAGGAATATGAAATTGAGAAGATTCTAGACGAACGGCACTTCGGCAGAGGACGTAAGAAGCAATACCTGGTCAAATGGAAAGGTTACCCCGACTCGGAGAATCAGTGGGTCAACCGGGAAGACCTATTCGCCGACGAAGCCCTTGCGGAATACCAATATTCAAGGACCGCCAAACGAACACTTATAAGGAGCGGGAAGACACACGACGACATCCCATCCTCTCCTCACACCACCACCACTACCATTCGCAATCCGCCTATGCCATTCACACCCAATGCCGCCCTCACGCCGTCTTCATATTACCTCGGTACCCCCGAGAGGATTTTTGCCGTCGAGTTGGAGGAAGAACGGGCATCAAACGCCCCTGCCGACGACACGGAGGTCATCATGGCTGAGAGAGACAGAGCCAGGTCAGAAGGACCCATTACCGAAGCTGAGTTCAACAGCACCATCGCCCAGTTCCCCGCTCAAGGACGAGGAACACACAGCGCCCGACTGTCCCCCGACGTCGACGGACAGCCCACTCTGTGGCACATCCTCCACGCCGACACCGGACTGCCCATCGCAGACCGCCCCTTCACCACCACGGAAGTCGACGACTTTCGACGCGCTCTCGACCGCGGTGCAGACGTCCGAGCACGCCAGGGAGCGGTACGAGGAGCTGATGAAACCGAAGAAGTCGTGGAAGGAGGTGACCGACGACTGGAGGGAAGAACAGCTGCGAACAGCCCAGCGCCGCATGCAGGAGATGAGAGAGAAGAGGGAGAGATCACGGACAGCGAGGACGAGCGGTACCCAGCTGAGCACCCCCACATTCACTATGGGAGAGAAGCTGATGCTCCATCTCATACAACGCGACACGCCCTCGCCACGGACGGAACCCCCCTCTACCGGGGTCATATCCGTCCCCAGCTCGCCGACCGCACCGTATCCAGCGTCGCCAACGCCCGTGCGCCTCACGGGTTCCGGGTCAATCGAGGACCCAATTTCGTTTCCTTCCCCATCACCACCCCCGACGGCGTGACGCGCCAGGCAAAATACGTCCAGGTCATTATGAGCAACGATCCTATCGTGCTCGGCCTGATCGACGAGTCCGACAGGGTGTTTCCAAAACCCCTGTACGCCGCCCCACAGTACGTGGTGCACCCCGATACCCACATCAAGTATGCGCAGGAGGACTTGTTCCTCTTCGATGCGGGGTACGACGCCGTCATGGCCATCAACAAGGCCATCGCCGAGTGCAAGGATGTGAGCCTTGCCGCAGAGGTCAGGCGGTACAGGGCTCTCGGGGCGGAGCTGGGGCGGCTGGACGCGAGGATCAAGGAGTTGCAGGAAACATGGGGGCGGTTGGCGACGGACAAAGCGTTGAGTATCAGTAGGTTGGAGCAGGCACGAGCGATGCAGAGGATCGAGGAAGTACAGGCGGGGTGGATGGGACCCCCGGGGCTCCGTGGGCGTCGCTCCTGAAAAGGGGGTGATGTCACGGATCGGACTTGGACGCTTACTATCAGGTTCTGACTACGGTAGTAGGCATGTGATTGTTTACATTAGTCAGGGACACTTTATCATTCACGTGTTATCAGTAGCAGTAGTATCACATGGTACTTTAGCAGCTGATTACTAGGATAGCGGTACTAGGGTTCGAGCTAGTATTGCTATAGGTCAATAGCTATTCGGGAGGCGCTTCAAAGCCCTCCATCATCTTGTATAAGTAGTAGTCGCAGAAGACCAAGGATCGCCATCTTGGTCTTCTTGAATCATCGGTTTTCTCTTCATTTTGTCTCCCTCTCTCTCTCTAGGGAATCATCAAGAGGAAGCGCACTGCATAAGGTTTACCAAGAGTACCTTCCCAGTTGCAAGACGTCAGCGTGCTAGGACTTAGGAGCCCACGTCTGACTTTGACAAGTCGTAAAGCTGAGTACTCGCATCACATCTCTGCCTAAAGCAAGGCCCACGCTTACCGAAGCGTAACAATATCAAGGGATCGGCAAACGGGCAGGCAGATGCATTATCGCAAAGGCCCAACTATGACCAAGGAGAGGGAGACAACGACAACATCACCATACTGCCAGACAAAGTCTTTGTACATGGTGCTCAAATAGAAGAAATACAGACGTACAAAAACCGCCTCACAGAAGAAGACACCACCCCTCCAGACCCAGTATACCAACAAAATGAGGCAACCTTGAAATCCTGGGTAGACGCACATTGACTCAAGAAAATAGAGGGCATTTGGTACAAAGATGCATGATGAGTGGTGACTGGAGGCATACATGATAAGAGATGAATACTTCATGACCATCACGATTTGCCAGCTCATGGACATCCAGGAATTAAACGAACCATCCAGCTGGTAGGGCATGCATATTGGTGGCCTGGCATGGCCAAAGATGCCCTGGAATACGTCAAGGGATGCACTGAACGCCAGTGCATCAACATGCAACATGGACATAACAAAGCACCCCTGAATCCCATATACCCCAAACCAGAGGTGTTACCATTAGAAACAATAGCACTCAATTTCATAACTAAGTTGCCACAATCTCAGGGGTACAACATGATACTGACGATAACCGACCACAATTGCAGTAAAGTGGCAATCTTCATACCATGCAACAAGGAGATAAGCGTGGAAGAAGTCGCTGCCCTCTACCTGAAACACATCTTCATCTGATTTGGACTCCCCACCAAAATCATAAGTAATAGAGACCCCCACTTTGCCAGTCGATTCACACAGGAACTTTGCAAAGTACTGGACATTTGCCAGAACATCTCAACTGCATACCACCCTTGCACTGATGGGCAGTCTGAAAGAACAAATCAATGGGTGGAACAATACCTTCACTTCTAGGCAAATGAACAACAGGACAACTGGTGTGAGTATCTACCCCTGGCTGAGTTTGCACATAATAACTGGCCACATGAATATACATGGGAGTCACCTTTCAACCTCATGGGGTACAACCCATAGGCAGACTAGACAGACAAACCATCACCAATCCCACAAGTAGTGCTTTGAACTGAGCAATTCTGAGAGGCATGGAAACGCGCCCAAGAACTCATCACAAAGGCACAACAGTCATGGGTCAAGAATAAAGAAGGTCCCAAATTCTGACAAGGAGAACTTGTATGGCTGGAAGGGTGCCATTTATGTACTAACCAACCAACAGTGAAACTTGCTTTACGACAACATGGCCCTTTCAAGATTGAACAGGTGATGTCCCCTGTCAACTACTGGCTCAACCTTCCTCCGCAGTGGAAAATTCACACAGTATTCCATGTGGACCTTCTCATGAAATATCATGAAATGCCACTTCATGGGAAGAACTATCAGCACCCACCTCCCAATTTGGTGGACGGAGAAGAAGAGTATGAAGTTGAGAAGGTTCTAGATGAGTGGCATTTTGGCAGGAAACAGAAGAAGCAATTCCTGATCAAATGGAAGGGCTATCCTGACTTGGAGAACCAGTGGGTCAACTGGGAGGACTTATTTGCCAACAAGGCCCTTGCGGAGTACCAAAATTCAAAGAACACCTTATGGATGCATATAAGGAGTAGCAGAACATAAGATGAAGCCCCATTCTCTTCCACTCCCACCAACCTCATCTTACCACCTTTGTCCTATATGCCCTTTACCCCCAATGCCACCCTCTCAACTTCTTTGTACTACCTCGGAACCCTCAAGAGGATATTTGCCTGTGAGTTGGAAGAAGAGCACGCATCAAACACTGCTCCCAATGATGAAGAGGTCGTCATGGCTGAGAGAGACCAAGCCAGGTCAGAGGGACCCATTACCGAAGCTGAGTTCCACAGCACCCTTGCCCAATTCCCTACTCAAGGATGAGGTGATAGAAGTGCCCAATTGTCTCCCGATGTTGACAGACAGCCAGCCCTCTGGCATACCCTCAATGCCAACACTGAAGAGCCTATCACCAACTGACCATTCACCACAGCCAAGGTTGACGAGTTTTGGCGAGCTCTCAACCACGGTGAAGACATCCACACAAGCCAGGGAGTGGTATGAGGCGGCAATGAAGCCAAAGTGGTTGTGGAAGGAGTTGACCAATGACTGGAGGGAAGAACAGCTATGAACAGCCCAGAGCTAGAGACAGGAGTTGAAGGAGAAGAGGGAGAGGTTACAGACGATGAGGATGCAGGATACCCAGCTGAGCACCCGCACATACACTATGGCTGAGAAGCTGATGATCCACCTTGGACAACATAACACGCTTGTTACGCTTCGGTAAGCGTGGGCCTTGCTTTAGGCGACGGCGAGACGCGAGTACTCAGCTTGGAAGTCTACTAAGTCGAACGTGGAGCTTTCGGTCTCAACACGTCGAACAGTCGTTGCAACTGGGAAGGCGTCTTCGAGATAAGCCTTATGCAGTGCTCCTCTCCCTTCGCGAGGCAAACTTGGTGAAGACTTGGAAACCGATGATTCAAGAAGACCAAGATAGCGACTCTTGGTCTTCCGCGACTACTACTTATACACGGTGACGGAGGGCTTTGAAGCGCCTCCTGAATAACTATTGACCTATAGCGTATCTAGCTCGAACCCTAGTACTACTATCGAAGTAATCAGCTGCTAAAGTACCATGTGATACTACTGCTGATAACACGTGAAATGTAAAGTCCCTGACTAATGTAAGAATCACAAGCCTACTACTGTAGTCAGAACCTAGTAGTAAGCATTCGATAAGTCCGTTCCGTGACATCACCCCCTTTTCAGGAGCGACGCCCACGGAGCCCCGGGGGTCCCATCCACCCCGCCTGTACCTCCTCGATCCTCTGCATCGCTCGCGCCTGCTCCAACCTACTGATGCTCAACGCCTTGTCTGTTGCCAATCGCCCCCATGTCTCCTGTAACTCCTTGATTCTCGCGTCCAGTCGTCCTAGCTCCGCCCCAAGGGCCCGGTATCGTCGGACCTCCGCGGCAAGGCTCACGTCCTTGCACTTGGCGATGGCCCGGTTGATGGCCCCGATGGCGTCGTACCCCGCGTCGAAGAGGAATAAATCCTCCTGCACGTACTTGATGTGGGTGTCGGGGTGCACCACGTACTGGGGTGCGGCGTACAGGGGCTTCGGGAAGACCCTGTCGGACTCGTCGATCAGGCCGAGCACGATGGGGTCGTTGCTCATAATGGCCTGGACGTATTTTGCCTGGCGCGTCACGCCGTCGGGGGTGGTGATGGGGAAGGAAATGAAATCGGGTCCTCTATTGACCCGGAACCCGTGAGGCGCACGGGAGTTGGCGACGCTGGAGGCGGTGCGGTTGGCGAGCTGGGGACGGATATGACCCCGGTAGAGGGGGGTCCCGTCCGTGGCGAGTGCGTGTCGGGTTGTATGAGATGGAGCATTAGCTTCTCTCCCATAGTGAATGTGCGGGTGCTCAGCTGGGTACCGCTCGTCCTCGCTGTCCGTGATCTCTCCCTCTTCTCTCTCATCTCCTGCATGCGGCGTTGGGCTGTTCGTAGCTGTTCTTCCCTCCAGTCGTCGGTCACCTCCTTCCACGACCGCCTCGGTTCCACCAGCTTCTCGTACCTCTCCCTGGCGTGCGCGGACGTCTGCACCGCGGTCGAGAGCTCGACGAAAGTCGTCGACTTCGGTGGTGGTGAAGGGTTGGTCTGCGATGGGCAGTCCGGTGTCGGCGTGGAGGATATGCCACAAGGTGGGCTGTCCGTCAACGTCGGGTGACAGTCGTGCGCTGTTCGTCCCTCGTCCTTGAGCGGGGAACTGGGTGACGGTGCTGTTGAACTCAGCTTCGGTGATGGGTCCCTCGGACCCGGCTCTGTCTCTCTCAGCCACGACGACCTCCGTGTCGTCGGCATGGGCTGTTGATGCCCGCTCTTCCTCCAGCTCGACGGCAAAAACCCTCTCGGGGGTTCCGAGGTAATACGAAGACGTCGTGAGGGCGGCATTGGGAGTGAATGGCATTGACTGAGTGGGGACTGTGGTGGTGGTTATAGTAGCAGAAGGTGATGGGTCATTTTCGCAGACTCTTCCACTCCTTATAACTGTTTGTGGGGCGGTCTTTGAATTTTGATACTCCGCCAGAGCTTCGTCGGCAAATAGATCTTCCCGGTTGACCCACTGATTTTCCGAGTCGGGATAGCCTTTCCATTTGACCAGGTACTGCTTTTTACGTCCTCTGCCGAAATGCCACTCGTCTAGAACCTTCTCAATTTCGTATTCCTCTTCTCCGTCTACCAGATCGGGCGGCGGTCGTTGGTAATTCTTCCCATGGAGTGGAGTTTCTTGATATTTGGTGAGAAGATCCACATGGAATACTGTGTGAATTTTCCATTGTGGGGGAAGGTTGAGCCGGTAATTGACAGGGGACATCACCTGTTCTATTGTGAAGGGTCCGTGCCTTCGAGGAGCGAGTTTCGCCGTTGGTTGGTGTGTGCGGAGATGGCGTCCTTCTAGCCATACAAGATCTCCGAGTTGGAATTTTGGACCGTTCTTGGCTTTAACCCATGATTGTTGCGCTTTGACGATCAGTTCCTGGGCATGTTTCCGTGCCTCCCGGAACTGTTCCGCCCTGAGGGTGACTTGGGGAATGGGTGATGGTTTATCCGTCCAATCAGCTCGCGGGTTGTACCCCATGAGGAGGTTAAAAGGGGATTTTCGTGTGTATTCATGTGGCCAGTTATTATGAGCGAATTCTGCGAGTGGCAAGTATCCGCACCAATTGTCTTGCCTCTCGTTGGTCCAAAAGCGGAGGTACTGTTCCACCCATTGATTCGTCCTTTCAGATTGACCATCCGTTCGTGGGTGATATGCGGTGGAAATATTCTGTCTGATGCCCAATACTTTGCACAATTCCCTGGTAAATCGACTTGCGAATCGTGGGTCCCGATCACTTATGATCTTTGAGGGGAGTCCAAACCATGTGAATACGTGCTTCAGGTAGAGGGCTGCAACTTCTTCTGCGCCGATCTCTTCATTACAAGGTATGAACACCACCGCTTTACTGCAATCGTGGTCCGTTATAGTCAGTATGGTGTCGTATCCTTGTGAACGTGGTAACTTAGTTATGAAGTCGAGCGCTATGGTTTCGAAGGGTAGCGCTTCTGGTTTTGGATAGATGGGGTTAAGGGGGGCTTTGTCGCGTTTGTGTTGCACTTTGATACGTTGGCATTCAGCACATCCCTTAACGTACTCCAATGCATCTTTGGCCATTCCGGGCCACCAGTAAGCACGCCCTACGAGTTGTGCTGTTCATTTGATTCCTGGATGTCCGTGAGCTGGTAGGTCGTGATGATCATGGAGTATACGTCGCTTATCGTGGACTCCTCCGGTGACCACCCGTCGTCCGTCTTTGTACCAGGTGCCTTCTATTTTCTTGAGCTGGTGCGCATCTACCCAGGGCATGAGGATAGACTCTCTTTGTTCGTATATTGGGTCTGGCAGGGCGGTGTCGTTGTGCGTGAGGCTATCTTCGTTTGTTTGTATGTGTTCTATTCGAGCCCCTCGTATGAACATCTTGTCCGGTAACACCGTGACGTCCCGGTTGTCTTCTTCTCCTTGGTCGTAGTCTGGTCGTCTTGACAGAGCGTCCGCCCTTCCATTCGCGGTTCCTTTGATGTGATGAATTTCAAAGTCGTATTCCGATAATTCGAGTACTTCCCTGGCGACCCTTCGGCTTATCTTTTGGGGGCTTCTCCAGTACTGCAGGTTCATGTGGTCGGAGAAAACTTTCGTTTTGTGCGGTGATCCTGCTAATAGGGGTCGCCAGTGTCAGAACGCTCTTACAATTGCTAGTAATTCCAGGTCGTAAATGTCGTAATTCCTTTCAGCTTCATTGAGGGTGGTGGAGAAGTAGCTGATCGGGTGTCGTTTACCGTCGTCTTGTCGTTGTAGTAGTACCGCTCCTATTGCGAATCCTGAAGCGTCAACTTCTAGTTCGAATGGTTTACTTAACTGCGGGTGAGCCAGTACTGGATCTGATGTGACGAGCTTCTTGAGGTTGTTGAATGCGTCGTGTTCCGTTCCCGTCCACTTCCAGTCGGCTCCTTTCTTTGTTAACTGGTTCAGTGGTTTTGCGTGGTGTGAGAAATTTCGGATGAATGCGCGGTAAAAGTTGCAAAAGCCCAGGAATGATCGGACGTCTTTGACCTTTGTAGGGGTTGGCCAGTCTTTGATGCCGGAAATTTTGACGGGGTCCATGCGTGTCACCCCCTTTTCAAGGATTACCCCCAGGTAATCCATTCAAGGTGCATGGAACAAACACTTCTCCAATTTGTAGTAGAGGTCGTGTTTTGCCGAGATCTCCAATATGTCTTGGACTGCCGCTATGTGATCTGCCATGTTGTGTCCTACTCTTGTTGCTATTCCAATGTCGTCCATGTATACTCGTATTGTGGTCCCCCGTAGTTCATGTTTGGCTATAACGTCTCGACATATGTGGTTCATCATTGTCTGAAACGTTGCGGGTGAGTTGGTCAGTCCGAAAAACATAACTGTGGGTTCAAATAGTCCGTATCTTGTTTTGAAAGCCGCTTTTTCTTCGTCGCCTTCCTTGATGCGTATATTATTGTAGCCCCACCTAACATCAAGTTTGGTGTATATGTGGGCGTTACTGAGGTCCGTGATTAGATCGGATATGAGGGGTAAAGGATATTGGTTGCGTATGGTGTAAGCGTTGATCCGTCGATAATCTTGTACGGGGCGTAGTTTCCCATCCTTCTTCTTGACAAAGAAGAATGGCGATGCATAGGGGGACTTCGAGGGCCATATATATCCTTTGTCGAGTTGTTCCGTTAGGAAGGCTTTAAGGGCTGTGTCTTCTTCCTGTGTTAGTGGGTAGACCTTACAGTCTATGGCTTCAGGGGTTCTGTTCTTGAACTGTATTTCGTGGTCCCATACCCGCGTTGGTGGGAAGCGGTGTGACGCTTCTTCGTTAAATAGTTGTTCGTAGTTGTTGTAACAGGATGGTAACTCAGCTTTGGTAGTGTATTGCTTAGCGTTGATTGCAAGTTCGGTGGACGTGATCCTCCCTTGTACGGATCCTTCGTCTTCGAGTTGTCGTACGATGTCTTCCTTTTCTTCAGTTGTGATGGTTGCGATGGTAGGTCGCATTCTGTTGATTCGAGGGTTGACCGTTCGTAGTACCACCGGTAGTGCATCTTCTTTGATAACTGCGTGTCTCCAGCTGAAGGTTGGTTCGTACGTGGCCAGCCACGGATAGCCGAAGACAATGTCTTCGTTGCCTATGTCGGTTATGAGGAATCTCATTTCTTTGTGGATTCCCTTTGTTTGTACATCCAGATCTACATAGTGAGTGATGAGTCCCGCTCTGTTTTCGGTATTGTCAATATTCCATATCTTTTTGGGTTTTTCCAGCGGTTTCATCCCGATTCCCATCCGCTTTACAAAAGCGGGGCGTAGGAAATTATCAGTGGCTCCGGAGTCCACTAATGCTCTAATATCGGCCATGGCGTAATTTGTGCGAATCGATACTGGAATTCTCATAGAACGGTAGCGAGTTATGATCACAGAATTACATTTTACTGCCCTTACCCAGGCCGATGGGTTCAGGCGCTTCGAAAATCCTCTCTTTTCCATAGGTCTTGTAGTATGAGGTCTTTGACCTCGTCTTCTTCAGCTGCTACCCCTTTCATCCAGGTATCCGCTTGCTGTTGCGCGGTTTCCGCCCTTGCTACTTGTACTTGTTCGGGTTCGTACGGCCCGGTGTCTGTCCTTCTGGTGTTACTTGGTTGGTTGTAGGCGTGCTGTGGGCAATTACGACTGAAATGCCCCTTCTGTCCGCAGGTGTAGCAAGTGACTTCCCTTATGTCGCGGCGCCCTCCTCATCCTCGTCCTATAAACCCTCCTCTTGGCGGGTTTCGGGGGTGCGCTCGGTCCCAGTTCCCTTGTATTTCTTCGGCATCCGTAAGCCTCCCTCGTACTCGGTCGGCTGATGTGTCCATGGCGTTTGGGTCCCTGAGGATGTTGCGGGGTGGTCCCCACCTGATGTTGCGGGTATTACCCCATCCGCCTCTGTTGCTGTTGCTGTTTACTTGTGGTCTTCCCGGATTCGTGAGGCCCCGATGTTGTTCCAGTCGAGCCTTCATGTGTATGTATTGCTGTTGCCTTCTGATAACCGCTTCCTTCCATTCTTGGAAGGTCTGTGGGTTATCGTAGGTGTACGCCTTTTCGTATAGGTCTCGGGGTAGGCCGTCCGTGAACAGATCCATGGTGAGTGGAGAGTCCAATCGGTAATCAGCTTGTCGTGCTAGCTGTTCGAATTGGGTGACGTACGCGTCGATGTCTCCTCCAGTCATTTTAATTCCTCTTTTGAGCATTGCTTGGGCTTGCTCCTTTTCTAGTGTGTTTGAGAACCGCCTGTTAAAGGCCGTTATTATCTCGATCCATAGACGTGGATCGTTATCAGCGATTCCGGCGCTGACTTGTCGGTTGAGCCATCTGCTGGTCTCCGTGATCCAGTTGTTAACATCTTTCCCCTGGATGTATGTGAGGAACAACATAGCTCGTCTGTATGCGTTGGCCATGATGGGGTTGTTGTTGTTAATACCCCAGTATAATTCCCATTGAGTAAGGAATTCTTTGGTCCTATGCCGATCCCCTCTGAATATTTCTGGAGCGTTCCCCGCGAATTTGTTGGAATGGTGTCCTCCTGGTATTCCGACTGGCCCTGCTCCGAATACTCCTCCTCCGGGTGGTCCTCCTCCCGGTGGTCCTCCTCCTGGTGGGCCTCCTCCTGGTGGTCCTCCTCCCGGTGGCCCTCCGGCCGGTCTCGGGGATCCTCCGCCTCTTGTCGGGGGGTCTGGTTGGTCTGGTCCGATCGCTCGGAATAAAGCGGCATCATCCGCTGTCATTACATGTCCCGTTTCTGGGTTGATGGGGAGCGTAACTTCTTGTATTTCTGTTAGTGTAGCCATTGGTGGGTGAATGGTGATCTGCTCAGCTCTTTCTATGAACTCTGGTTCCAATGGCTCTAGTGTTTGAACCGGTTCTTCATCTGACTCGCTATCTGAGGTTGCTGGATCTTCTGAGGGTGCGGAGAAGCTTTGATTTTCTCCGTCAATAGGTCCCCAGTCGTTTCTTGCAACTACTTCTTCTTCGTGGATGTCGCACCCGTATCTAGATGGTAGAGTGTCGATGACCCTCCACTCGTCGTCTTCTCGGTCGACTCTGCACCAGCAAGTTCGTTCGAAATTGAACTCAACTGGTCGTGGTCCGTGTATTCCTCTGATCAGGTATCCTTCTACTCCGTTGATACTCCCCCAGCTGGCTTGTTTGAGATATTGGACGGGTACGTTTCTGGTTCCTCTTCGTGGAATCTCGTAGGACCGGAATCCTTCTTGGACCCAAAGTTCTCTTGTAGATACTCGCGCCACGATGGTGATATCTTGGCCTTAATGTTACGCTTCGGTAAGCGTGGGCCTTGCTTTAGGCGACGGCGAGACGCGAGTACTCAGCTTGGAAGTCTACTAAGTCAAACGTGGAGCTTTCGGTCTCAACACGTCGAACAGTCGTTGCAACTGGGAAGGCGTCTTCGAGATAAGCCTTATGCAGTGCTCCTCTCCCTTCGCGAGGCAAACTTGGTGAAGACTTGGAAACCGATGATTCAAGAAGACCAAGATAGCGACTCTTGGTCTTCCGCGACTACTACTTATACATGGTGACGGAGGGCTTTGAAGCGCCTCCCGAATAACTATTGACCTATAGCGTATCTAGCTCGAACCCTAGTACTACTATCGAAGTAATCAGCTGCTAAAGTACCATGTGATACTACTGCTGATAACACGTGAAATGTAAAGTCCCTGACTAATGTAAGAATCACAAGCCTACTACTGTAGTCAGAACCTAGTAGTAAGCATTCGATAAGTCCGTTCCGTGACAACGCTCTCACCACTGATGGGACCCCTCTTTACTGAGGGAACTTCCGTCCCCAACTCACCGACAGCGTGGCCTCCCCTACTACCAACACCCATGCGCCTCACAGGTTCCGGGTCAATCAAGGACCCAATTTCATTCACTTCCCCATCACCACCCCCAATGGCGTGACATGCCAGGCAAGATACATCTAGGCCATTATAAGCAATGACCCCATCATGCTCAGCCTGATTGACAAGTCTGACAGGGTGTTCTCAAAGCCCCTGTATGCCATGCCCCAGTAAGTGGCGCACCCGGACACACACCTCCAGTATGCACAGGAGGACCTCATCCTCTTCAATGCTGGCTACAATGAAGCACACACGACTGACCGAGCTGTCTGCGAGTGCAAGGATGTAAGTCTCATCAGGGAGATAAGGCACTACCAATGATACCCTAAGCCGCCACTAAGCGTGTCAAAGTGCAGCTAAGAGCAGAAGGGTTCAGGAGGTTGAGGAATATAATGCGCCGATAGGATGGAGTCGTGCAGGTCGCAGGTCAGCCAAAGGTAGGCTTGGCGCTTGGCTGATGCAGGAGACGTATGGGCCTAGGGGAAATGCAAAGAGCTGCCAGAACAGCAAGACTGAAATTGACTGTGGGACACTGGCACACACATGGGTATGCAGAGGGTTCACAAAGAGGGAAAATGGAATCTAGAGTGTAACTGGTCTGGGTACTACGCTGTACCCGTGCTGCCTGCCTATGTACATAGGAAATAAATCCTTAAATACCTATACTATCCAACCTTTGGCCACTTTGGCCTACAACTGCAATCGCTTGTTCGAGCAAACCTGTGTCAACCATTGTTAGACTGATGACCACGGTGTGCAGCTGCATCAGCCGATCGCTCCATGGGGCTTCGCGGTCTAAGGTGAACCCCGAAGTGGTTGGCTGGACGTTACAATGGCCTACACAGTCACTGGGTCTCTGGTCCTACCCAATGGTCCTGCAGACTAGGGGCACCACCGGTGCACCACGATGTGTGCCCCGCCACCACATAGCCTGGGGTTGCACTGCCTAAGTTTCCTGAAGGGTTCCCACTTGGAACCTGAAGTCACTGAACCACTGTGTGGTTGGGCCACTGAGCTGGACCCGCTCTGCTATGCATCGGCCATTTCGCGCCCTCCCACATGTTGGCCACACTCATGCTGGTCGTTCATGAGGCTGAGCACAATTGGCTGTAATACCAGATAGAAATGCCAAAATCACCAGATAGTACACTCAGCCCATCACTGGGCGTATCACCAAGCCTTGGGGGTGGAGCTGGGGCGGTTGGAGGTGTGCATCAGGGAGCTGCAGGAGACAAGGGGAAGATTGGCAATGGACAAAGCATGGTACATGAGCAGACTTGAGTGGGCCAGGGCATTACAGAGGATTGAGGATGTAAAGGTGGGGTGGATGGGACTGCCTGGGCTCTATGGGCATCACTCCTGAAAAGGGGGTGATGTTACAGAACAGACTTAGAACGCTTACTACTAGGTTCTAACTATGGTAGTAAGCTCATGATTGTGTACATTAGTCAGGGACAGTCGTTTCATGTGTTATCAGTCAGCGGTAGTATCACATGGTACTTGTAGCTTACTGATTACTAGGATAGCGGTATTAGGGTTTGAGTTAGTATTGCTATAGGTCAATAGTGTTTCAGGAGGCACTTCAAAACCCTCTATCATCTTGTATAAGTAGTAGTGCGGGAAGACCAAGAATTGCCATCTTGGTCTTCTTGAATCATTGGTTTCATCTTCCTCTTGACTGGACTACTTTCAGAGACTGCACTGCATAAGATTCTGACTTGTGGAGGTCTTCCTAGTTGCTGTCGACATATTGAGTATCATGACTCTACATTCAACTTAGCATTTTCATCAAGCTGAGTACTCATGCCTTCCCTTCTGCCTAAAGCAAGGCACATGCTTACCAAAGTGTAACATGCACTATAATCCTCTCTGACTCAGAGGGTGATGCATCGCTGAGTGATGGCACTTTCTAGCATGTAATGTACATTACCTGAGCATTCTACACTATTCTAACCAATCATAAAGTCCATGTATCATAATTGATGTAAATAGAAGGATCTTCTCATGATCCTGTGACATGTCCATGCAGCATGACTTCTGAGCTCATGTGATCTGCTGCACATGACCCAACATGTGTCGTGCACATGACCACATGACTTAGCGAAAATAACTAGGCTCTTATGCCCAAGATGCCTGAATGGCGTTGTATAAATTCATATAAAATAGATAAAAATATGAAATAAAATAGGGCAACTGATGTGGTCATGACATTACCCCCCTCCTAAGGAGCAACGTCCGCATTGGCATCAGTGAATTCTTGAAGAGGCTGCCAAGGCAAGGACACATAAAGGAGCACAGCAATTTTTCTAGAAGTGCCCAGGTTCTTGGAGTGAAACTCCACTACTTTCTCCAGGGCATGCTTCAAGCTGCTGGAGGGCTCCCAAGTGTCCTCCCCTTCTCTGTAGCCTGTCCATCTGATGAGATATTTGAGTGTGTGACCAAAGAGCCTACTGTCTCTTATGTGGTCTACCTTATATTCTTCTTCTCCATCGATTTAGACTGGTTCAGGCGGTGGTGGTAAGAGGCCATTGACCTCATTTCCTCTGTAAGGGCTCAGGTGATCCACATGAAATACTTTGTGGATTTTGAGGGCAGGTGGCAGATCCACCTTGTAGTCTACTTCACTTTGTACTCTAGTGACAGTGAAGGGGCCCAATTGCTTGGGACCTAGCTTGGATGACAGTTGGTGGATTTTGATCTGCTTCACCTAGAGCCATACTTTATCCCCAACTTTGAACTTATAACCTTTAAGTTTGTGGTCAGTTTGCATGCACTGTTTACTTAGGTGCAATGCAGCTTCTGCATCTGTTCTTATGGAGCACATGTGCTGGAGCTGCTTGTTTAGTGTGAGGATACTAGTAGGTCTGCCTGATGGGATTGTGAAGTCAGGGGTGTAGCCATACAGGAGCTTGAATGGAGTGTGTCCTATTGCTGAGTTGAGGCAACTGTTCATGACAAATTCTGCAGTAGGCAGCAGGTTGACGCAATCATTCTGTCTCTTGGCAATAAACAGGCATAGGTAGGCTTCTACTTCTTGATTCTTATGCTCTACCTGGCCATTTGCTTGAGGATGATAGGCGGTGGTCAGACCTGATTCTATCCCTAGACATTTGTACAGTGCATGCATGCTCCTTGCAGCAAATTGGGGTCCCCTATCACTTATGATTTTCTTAGGGATCCCATGCAAGGGGAAGACTTGCTCAAAGTAGATAGAGGCAACTCCATCGGCCATGATGTGAGAGGTTACCAGAAACAGGTGGATTTGTTTCATATCATGATCCATGATGTTGAGAATGGTGTCCTTCCCTTATGACATTGGAAGTGGGCTGATCAGATCAATACCTATGATCTGCCAGGGGCCCTCAGGGACCTCCTGGGGGTGTACAAGTGCCTTAGGGTGTGTGTCCCTTCTATAATGTTAGCACTTGTCACATCTGTCATGGAACGGACTTGGACGCTTACTACTAGGTTCTGACTATGTGTTACGTCATGGTAGGGACGTTCACCCGACATGGGTTAAGTCGTTCTACTGAGACGCTGCACTAAGGGTCTGGTTCTGGTTGTCAAGGGAAGTTCCGAGGAGGAACTTCAGTGAACAATGTACAAGTTGAAGAGTCCGCCTAAGCCAATAGTGGAACTTAGGATTCTTCAGTGAGAGGAGAGTTCGTGAGAGATGGAGTATTCAAGGTCTTCGATTGCTCGAGTACCGTAGAGTACAAAAAGTCAAGTCTAAGGCTACTACTACCTGGTGAGCCTGTATTTATAGTAAAGTAATAGGTATCCTAGGATAGAATGATAATGGCATCCTAGGATCAAGTTATCGAGCAATCATAATAGAAACAATAAGAACTGCGGAGCGCAGCTCGCAGTAATCACATGTAAGATGTGAAACAATAGATATAAGTGAAACTGATATATCTGAAACAGTAGCCCCTTAGCAACAGGCAAGAGTCGGCATGACTCACAAGGGAAATAAGTAAAGAGTCCCCATGACTCTTATGGATTCAAATAAGGTAATGAGTCCTC